>JANKKI010000450.1:0-534982 GCA_025175665.1 Cinchona pubescens | reverse complement strand
GATACACATCCTTGTTGCTTAGATTCATCTTTTTCCTTCAAATTCAATTGTGTCTGTAGTGTTTTTTCAACCGTATTAGCAGTGCCTTTTAGTATAAATTATTCTATGAGAAAGAATGGGTAAAAAGATAAAAGGAAAAATATGAGAGACAAAATAAATAAATTGGTAATAAGAGAAAAAAATGAAAAAATATTACAATAGTAAGGGCAATTTTGTCTCAAAACATAAAGAAGTAAGGGATAGGGGATAAAGTGTTTATTAAATAAGTTGAGAGGGGCAAAGTGCAACTGAGGTGTAAGATCAGGGGTTTTTTTTGCATTCAACCCTTTTTAATAGTGCTTCAAAGAATTAGAATTAAGTTCTCGTAGTTTTTTTTTTTTTTTTAATTCGCTTTATGGCTTCTTTACGAAGTACAATTCCTAGGAATTCAAGTTTAATTTAGGAACTTGAAGTTCCTCAGACTCGGATTAATTTAAGAATGGTGTGATTCTGCAGACTTTTCTCTTCAACAGATCACTTTAGTGATTTCGGTACGTAGTTAATTGTTAATTGATAGCATATATCTTAAGGGGTACAGATAAAAGTTCTCTGTTTTGCTGATTCAAGTTTGCTCGTGGCTGGGAGATGTGAAGAAATTTACAGAATTTGAGAGCAGAGCAAGGATATACTAGAAACATTTTTCAGAAGTTATTATTTTCAAACAGAAAATCACAAATCTTCCTGCCCCGCCAAATCATTTTTGATATCTTCGTTAGACTGCCTTTCAAGTCTTTAGGCAGATGTAAATGTGTGTGCAAATTGTGGTGTGCTATTATTGAGGAAGGCAATTTTGTCATAGATTATTCGAGTCGATCAGAAATAGTTTATTATGAATATAGGGATGAGACGAATGCTGCGGGAGATGTAGAAGAAGTCTTGTGGTTGTCAGTCATTAATGGACTGGTTTTGGAGAAAACTGCATTGACTAAAAAATATCGTCTTAGAAACCCTGCAACTAAGGAAATCCTTGATTTGCCTAATCCTCGCGACACGGTATATTACATGAAGATGTTCTATCTTCCAAAAACCAACAATTATAAGTTAGTTTATGCCTATGGAAAGGAAGGAACAAGACGTGGAAAGAAAGGAACAAGAAAGGGAGGCTGTGAGGTCATGACTTTGGGGAGTGATTGCACATGGAGAAGGCTTGATATTCCTAGCTTGTATAATCTAGGCAGTAAAAGGGCATGATTAAATTTAGTGGTTACTGATGATTTGTTCTTCATCACAAAGTTTTGTGATCCCGGATTCGGTGTTTTTAAAGTAGTTTGTATTAATATGGGAAGTGAACAATTTGTGAACTTCCGCATTCCACAAAATCTCTTCTCAAGTTGGAAAAATGTTCAGCCTTTTTCTGAGACAATAAGTTGTTTGGCTGATAAAGTGGAACAGGAACTTCATATCTATATACTTGAAGATCATAAGAAGGAACAATGGTCTGAAAGGAGGATAGTTATAAATTTGTCATTCTCAAATGAATATCCAGAATTCCAACATGTTTTTCCTAACAAATTCGAGAATGGTTGGTTGTGGTTTTTTCTAGGAGATGTTCATCATATTGCATATAACATTGATTCCAAAGAGTCTACATTGCCAACAGTCTACCACCGGAAAAAGGCATTTGGGTAATGTCAAATACAGTCTGGTGAGTTTGAATTTAGCGAAAAGGAGTGAATTTTGAAGCAATTCAGGCAAAGAGAATCAAACATGCGAGCCAGGATTTGTTGAGGCAAAGAGAATCCAAACATGCAGGGGCCATAAGTTTCACCCGGGTCAGTGACCTCCTTGTATTTTACTTATCACATTCAAAGTGAAGTATTTCTCATTTTTACTTGTTTAAAATATTTATTATTTTCGAAAGGTCAAATCATAAGGTCAAGCTTTTTTCTTTTTATGGATAACTATCACGCACTATTCAAATTTTGGAATTTGGAACATAAATTAGAAAATTTTAAACAATGATCACTATAAACACACAATTCTTGAAAAGTTAGACTCTAGAAAATGAAGAAAATTATGGAACACAATTCTTGAAAAGTTGGATTCTGGAAAATGATGAAAATTATAAGAGACAGTGGGAGCATCTTATAGACATCTAGATGTGTATAAGAGACAGATTGATTTTTCTTTTGAACATTTGCAATTATTCTAGACAAGTTTCCTATGATTTGAAGTTGGATTATATTATTCAACAATGTTTCTTTCGTTTATCCAGATGGTGGTTGCAAAGAATTGTCAAGTGCCTGAAAAATAATCTAGGTGGTATGCTAAAGTGGAAGAATTGATCAGTCCTTTAAGCACTTACTGCCTGATGTAGATTTTGACATGGAACTAGAAGCATTAGTATCCCTTTGTTAGAGAGCAAATGTTTCTTCAACATTCTGTTGTTTTTTGAACTTAAGACATTCCTCTTAACATTTTTTAGTGTTCTCTTGCTCGATTTATGTATTTCCGCTACTATTGATAAATACTCCTGTTGGAGCTCACCACCAGAGTTTCTTGCTTCAGTCTTGTTTGCTAATCTTAGTTACTAGAAAAGGCTGGCTGTGCTATGCGCAGTCTATGCCCACCAAAAGAATTAATAGATGTGTATAAGAGACATATTAAAGAATTATAAGAAGCTAATAGTACTGACAATCATACTTTATTTAATCTATTCTTATACACATTTAGTATGTCAGTAGTAACTATTGATCATTAAGAAGACATTTTTTTTATTGAACAAATTTATTAATAAGATTTCTTAATACTAATATAATCCTATCAATGATAAGTTAAACATTTAGTCATAGACATTGTAGTACTTTGTATACTTTGATCATTAAGAAGACATTTTTTTTATTGAACAAATTTATTAATAACTTAATACTAATATAATCCTATCAATGATAAGTTAAACATTTAGTCATAGACATTGTAGTACTTTGTATACCCTTTCATAGAACACATTATGATATGCTAATGGTTCTTGAAAAACTTAGTATCCATGATTGTCTTACTCATAGTAACAAACAAAGTAGCATGCTTTGCAATAAATTTTGCTTGGTCAAGTATATTTAGGTCTAGTATTGTTAAGAGAATAGAAGCAAATGATTGTGTTGGCAATGATATCAGAGACAAGTTAGCTATGAATTATAAGTTTATTATCATATGTTCTTTGAAAACAATTTGTTTAGTGTTGATATTCAACAATAACATGTAGCCCATGAAGTATTTTAATCCTATATATTAGTAGTAAAAAAATGCAATACCTAGTTTACACTTTGTCCTCTTTATTGTAAAATTAAAACTATAAACTAGCAAGCCTAAACTAAAAAAAAAAAAAAAAAATTATTCTTTACAATCAAACAATAAAAATGACTAATTTTGAAATATAAAATAATTAAATAAGACAAATATGAGTATAATAAATACTTCATTGAAGTAAAGAAAAATTTTGGGTGTAAGCTTGATAGGCTTTCCAAAACCTAACATATGAAAACAATTCTCGAAAGGTGTCACAAAAAGGGCACACCAAAATTGTGAAAATAGTATCAGAGATGAATCTCAAACAATGAAAAATTTTGATAACCAACAAAGTTAAAATAAGTAAAATCACCACCATATTATTTTGTTGTATGCGGAATGATGTAAGAATTATTATTATTTTTTATTAATTTAAAAGGAAAAAGAAATCCGGGATCACAAAACTTTGTGATGAAGAACAAATCATCAGTAACCACTATAAAACTAATAGATACTAATCTACGACAAAGAATTTCACAAAAAACAACAAGAAAACTCGGAATACCCTTCTCTATGCTTGAATTTGTGAGAAAAAATATAATAAACAATGGATAAAGTGCATATTGAAACGAGAGAAGATCAAAGCACGATGAGGAAGGACATGTTTATGGCTACTTTTATATTTGCTTAAGAGACACGTTGAGACCTTAATTAAAAAAAGAAAAAAGAAAAAAAAGAAGGCATGTAATCCATCTTATTGCTCCAAATGATTAAGGCAAACAAAGGGTTTAACTACCAAATGATTAAATGTCAGTAAATTGAGAATAAAGACAATAATAACCTAACTATAGACTTTTGTATAAGCAAATCGGTAATAAAATTTTGAAAAGCTGGTTTAGAAGTGCAACGCAATCCAGCAATCGCAAAACAATTATTGATCGAGAAATCCAATTCCAACGGTTATGGGTTATCAGTAGGCTTTAAGTAAATGGATTAGAAAATGGGTGCGTAATTATTGGAACAATGAATGTGCAAAGGATTGCCTAGCAAAGACACAAAGACAAAAGGAGGAATTATCAAAGCTCTCCAACGAAGGCAACCACGTGTCAGCAGGACAGGATTTTACATTAGAGGGATGTTTTTTTATATACTAGGTAGATTATTAATGTCCCTTTGGTCATTTGCTATCAAAAAAATTATATTTTTTTGTTGGCTAATCTAAGTTATAATGATGCTGTCACGAAACTTTTAAAAATTAAATCAAATAAAGATAAATAAAATTAAATAACAATATTTGTAAGTTATACAAAATCAAAAACTAAAAATAAGAGGACAATTAAGGAATGTGATTGTTGAGTTTGCATTTCAAGTCTTCATATTTCTATCCTATAAAAAGTGATTAAAAAGTCTTTATATAAATTAATTAAGAACTGAATAGATATGAATATGATAGTGACAATTTTAATGTTTGCTTAAAAAAAATTTCCATGTGTACAGCATGTTCGAGTAAGAAATATTTTGTCGAAGTCTTTAGGGTTAATTACACTTTGTCTTTTGTATAATTTGATCATGTTTCACTTTGCCCTATGTAAAAAATTTATATACATTAACCGCTAACTAACAATCAAAGGCAGAGTGACACAAAATTACTAAGTTGCCGTCATATAATTTTAGGATAAGTTGATAGCTTACTTATTGTACAAAATTACATTTTACCCTGTGATTGGTAAAGTTACTAAATGGATCCTAAGTAACAACATTTCTTAAAGCTCATTAGATGGTTTCAATGGCTTATTTCACTAGTGGCACAATCTTGGGCCATAGTTGAAAATTTTTTCTAACGACCAGATCTGAACTCACATTTTCATGTAATTATAGTAACAAACTAATCAAAATGATTGGACAACTACCGAATCGGAAGAGACACGTGATGACACTCTTTTCTTATATACGCTTTAACACATATAAATCGTGCACAAAATTGCATCAACACGGTTCCTGGCATTACAGAACAAAAATAAAGTAATAATTTTACTCACAAAATAAGAGAACATACATGAATCAAGATTAAGTATGATAATTACTTTGAAAACCTAATTGTGTTAATTTTAGCCCTAAAGTTCTTAAATTGTCCAACTAAAATCATAATAAAGATAATGACAAATGAATAAGATATGTTAATTAACTGGATGTGTACAACAAAAACCCATCAAAGTAAGGAATTTCTCATCGTACATATCTCTTACTTTACATACTTAAAGTATTACAATTTGTGATATTATAGCCAGGAAATTATGCACTTTATGTTCTTTGTTCAGCTAAAAAGCTAACTAACCCTAAAATTATCAGGACAATTTAGTAATTTTTCACCAATCTCTGATGGTTGTTTTGACTATTAGTCAGAGGGGGTTAAGTCTATATAAATTTTTTTAGGGGACATGAGACACGGTTATGTTTACAAGAGGTAAAGTGTAATTAACATGTCTTTATTTAGTTTGTGTTTAATTTTTTAATAAAAAAATTACTTACTAATTTAGAACATAAAGTCATTTTTTTGGAATATTAGAAGATTTATCTAATTTCTTTCATGTCTTAAATCTTCTGATATTCAAAATAATCCATGATGAATACAAAATAACTAAACATGAGGTGACATGTAGCATTTTCTTGTTCACTCTCACAAGGAGAGATAGAGATTTTGATTTAATACATAGCATAAATATTAGATTTGAGGTAATAGGAGGGACCGTGACTCTATTTAAATTTTCTGTGAACAAAAACTATTGTATTTGACTAATTGACTGGACTCCAAAAAAAATGAAAAGAATCATGCTCATGATATCTAAGCATTTGGCATATGAAATATTGTGGCAAAAAAGGTAAAAATTAAGACAGTAACTTAAATTTATGGAAAATTTTAGAAGGGCTTATACTCAATAATATCATATGCTTTAAAAAGTTATATTATACAAGTATTTAAAAGGCTTAATTACACTTAACCTCTTTAATCTTTGGCGTTACTAATATATTTTAGTTCCTAACGTTATCCTTTGAGCACTTTAGTCCTTCCATTATGCCAACTAAATTTTTTGACTAAAATATTTTACCCCCATTCTATTCTAATATTTATTTTTTATTATGTTTGTTTAATGAAACAAATTTTTATAAGGAGAATTAATTCATGTAGAAATTGATATGAATAGATAGTTAGAGGTATGATTTAACATTTTGTTTGGTCTTTTAGCTGAGATAAATTAAAGAAAATTATAAAATTTGACCGGCATTATTTTTCACATATTTTTGTAGTTGAGATCAATTATAACAGTTTTACGTCTTTTGATATAATAACTTGATTAACTTGAATTTGTCTAAATAGAAAGATAAACTTAAAAGTATAAAAACTTTTAATTAATTTTTATTTTAAATTATTAGGCCAATTTTTATTTTATTTTTAAATGTATTACTTTTTTTGGTTGTCGGTAGTAGTTATTGGAGGGATGGAAGCAAATGAAGGTAAAAAAAAATAAAATTGAATGGTCAAAACACTAAGTTGAAATAACAGAGAGGGGTTAAGTGTTCAAAATATAATACAGGAGACTAAAGTATTATTGAGACTGAAATTTAACAGGGCATATAGTCAAGTGTAATTAATTAAAGAGTATATTTATCTATTTAGCAAAAATTTCAGACGGCGTTAGAGTTGACTGTTAGTTCAAGAGTTTTAGTGTTCAAAAGATAACATTAGGAACTAAAGTGTTAGTAACGTGAAAGTTGAAGGGGGTAAAATTTAATAAACCCTTTTTCAAACCAACAGGGTGGCTTTCAAAACGAAAGTGTAGAACTTTTCTTAGTTTATATTAGGACTGTAAACGGCTCAGATCCGGGTTGGATCTAGTATATCCGGACCTGGATCCGATTAGTGCAATAGGATTCTGATCCAAATCTGGATATTCGAGTGTCTATAAAAGTAGATCCATATCCAAATTTGTTGGATTTTGTCAGATCCATATTCAAATGTGGGTCTTGACATTATATTTTTATAACTTTTAAAATTTTTATATAAAAATTTTATAATCTATAGAATTTTCTTTTTTGATAATTATAAACACATATTTAGTTCATAATTAATATTTATACATGTATTTTACTACCTAGAACATTAAGTACATTAGCAATTTATACAATATATATATGTGTGTGTGTGTGTGTGTATGTTTGTCTATATATATATATAAGATTTTATTATACATTAAATATTTTAATCGAATTCAGATCTTAATTATGTCAGGAAATAAGATCCATATTCAATCCGTTAATTATGACGTGTATTTTAGTGTGTATTCTGTCTCTTATACACATCTAGATTTTTAAAAAATACAAAATGTTAATAAAATGATGAGAAGTTTTATGGAGTGATTATGAGTGGAAGTTTAACAATAATTCAAGAAGGGTAAAATAGATCTGTACATATGTTAACATCTTGATCCCGATGAATTTGATCAAAGTTTATACAACGAACTCGTGTATGACTATAACGAAAAATAATAATAACAAAATATGTGGACCTTTATAAATAGAAATTGACAGAGAATTACAAGATTCGGTCAATTAAATCTATGTCCATGGATGGAAGGGAGTAATATTTTATTGTATGAAAAAGATACAAAATCTTGGAAAAAATCCCGAAAAGATCATTTAGAGAGATATTCTAAAAGAACACTTGAAAGCTAAATAAAAAAAAGTTCGAAGAACTTGTAAAATTCTTTGTATTTTTTCCCCGATTGGTGTTGTTTGAAACTATGAATTGCCTTGGTATTTGTGGGCAAAATATCCCTATGCTTCCAATGAAAATAATTCATCAGATAGGATAAATTCTTCACGCAAACAACCTTACCCAATCCCGTGTGTAAGTGAAGAATGAAATTTGGCTTGTTGGCAGATTAAAGCCATCACTCAAGACTTGTTTGTGGTCCCATGGCCACTGTAGTTGACAAATTTTCAACTTTGCTTTGTATCTGGCACAAAATAGTAAACTTGCTTTATCTTCTCCACATAAGCCCTAATGGGCCTAGTTATCATCACGAACACCAATCAAATCTAAACAGTGCTCGATATTTAGCAATTGGAATAGGTTTCGTAAACATGTCAGCCACATTGTCTGTAGTATTAATCTTCTGAACATAGATTTTTTTCTCAACAATAAATCTCCCGAATGAAGTGACACTTCACATCATTGCGATTCATCCGTTCATGATACATCTTGTCTTTAGTCAAGTCAATAGTACTTTGACTATCATAGTGAATGGTAGTTACACTTTGATGTAGACTGAACTCACCAAACAAACCCTTCAACCACAAGACTTCTTTGATTACTTCGGTGATAGCTATATATATATTTTTTTGTAGTAGACAACACTATAACATGTTATAAGGTTGCTTTCTAGCTAACAACATAACTGCCAATGCATAATACATAGGCTATAAATGATCTTCTTTTGTCGAAATCTTCAGCGTAGTCTGAATCTACCAGACTAACTAACGTGTTACTATTCCTCTTGAACACCAAACATGTATTTGAAGTCCTGCGCAAGTATCTAAGAATTCACTTTACAGCCTACCAATATATTTTACCTGGCAAGATATATATCTGTTTACTGCACTAACTGCATGTGAAATATCTGGACGTGTTCAAACTATTGGACACATAATGCTGCTGACTACTACTGAAATAAGGAATACATGCCATATACCTTTCCTCTTCATTTGACTATGATGATTGAATAGCATCAGTTTGAAATGATTAACAAGAGAAGTGCTTACAGGTTTAGCATCTTTCATGCCAAACTTTTCCAAAACTTTCTCTATGTAGTTTTTCTAGGTCAAGAATAACTTTTCAACTCATCGATCTCTTTTGATCTCTATGTCAAGAATCTTCTTAACTACTTCCAAATCTTTCATATCAAATTTACTGTTCAATCGAGACTGTAAAATGTAAATTTCTGTAAAATCTTTGGCAGCAATGAATAGGTCATCAACATATAATAACAAGTAAATAAAAGAACCATCATTAAAGTTCTGAAAGTAAACACAACTATTACACATGCTCCGTGAATAACCTTGACCTAATATAAAAGAATCAAACCTCCTGTACCACTGTATTGGAGATTGCTTCAATCTGCATAAGGATTTCTTCAACAAGTAATCGTGGTCTTATTTTCCTTCAATTTCAAGATGTCATCCTTCGGATTGTTTCATGTATATTTATTCTTCAAGTTTGTCATGTACAAAAACTATCTTAATGTCAAGCTGCTCCAATTCTAAATTATACATGGTAACTAAAGGAAGTAGAACACGTATAGAGATGTTTAATAACGTTGAGAAAACATCATTAAAATTAACACCTTATAATTGACTATATTCCTTTACAATTAAATATGCCTTGTACCTTGTAACTTCAACCCTTGGAATTCCTTTTTTTTTTTTCTTGAAAACCGATTTGCAACCAACAATTTTCTCTTCTGTCGGCAGTTTCACATGAACCCCGCACCATTTTTGTGGAGATACTTAATTTCTTCATTCATCACAATCAATCACTTGGATGAATCAACACATGAAACTACCTCTGAATATGTAGATGGTTCACTAATTTCTTTAGTTTCCTGTGCAACTGACAATGCATATGCAACTAAATTTGCAGAGCTTTTATGATAGTCGAATTTTTCTCCTTGGTCTGTCTCTGGCTATTCGGAATACTCTTCTTCTTCTTCTTCTAGTTTAGTTACACGTGTCTCTCCTGTATTTAGCTGAACTGTATAAAAGTTTGGTTGAGAAGGACTAGTGCTACCAATTTCAACATCCACCTGCTTCTGCATACTCTCCTTGCCATCTGTATTACAAGAACTAGAAAACTATTTTCTTGGGTGTAACATGGAAGATTCATCAAAAGTTACATCTCTGCAAATTATAAATTTAGGTGACTTGAAATCAGGATGCTATAAATGATATCCTTTCTTCCTAAATGGATACCCAAAGCAATACATTTTTTAGCTCTTGGCTCCAATTTTTTCTCATTTGTATGCATGTATATAGGACACCCAAATATTCTTAAGTAAGAATAATCAGCAGGAGTACTTGACCAAACTTTCTATGGAATTTTAAAGTTAAGAGGTATAGAAGGTGAACGGTTGACAATGTAACAAGCGGTAAAGATTACCTCTGCACAAAAATCATTCATCAAAGGTAGAGATTGCCTCTACCCAAAAGTCTCATCAATCCAACATTTGAAATCATACAATGAGCTCTTTTTGCAAAAGAGTCCCATTCATCCGTTATGTCACACTATTTTATTGTGGTGTCGAACAAATCCTCCATTCTTACAGAATTCATTGAATTCATCTTCACAAAGTTCCAAGCCATTATCAGTTATAAGCCGATTGATTTGTTTTCTTGTCTATTTCTCAATCAAAACTTTTCATTGTTTGAAAGTTAAAAAAACATCATTTTCACATTTTAGATGTGATGTGACTTTTCTTGAATAATTATCAATAAAAGTAAACATGTACCTGGCACCACTCTCAGACGGGGTACAAGAAAGCTTTCGAAGGTCTGAATAAATGTAATCCAAAGTACATTTTATTTTGTTGACTATTGGAGATTTGAACCTGACTCTTTTCTACTTCCGGATAGATACAATGCTCACAGTACTCTATCCTCCCAATATTTTATCCGCAATGAAGACCTCATCTGTTGAGCATGGCAGATCCTTGTCATCTCATATGCCCCAATTGCATATGCCATAATTTGGTGGTGTCAGCATGAGATTGATATGCAGTAGAAACTGTGTCAGTACCTGTAACATTAGTTCCCTGCAAAATATACAACATACCAGACCTGTGTGCCTTCATGACCACAAAAGTGCCGTGAATGACTTTTAAAACTCTACCTTCACCTGTGTATTTGCACCTAAGGGATTCTAGGGTGCCCAAAGAGATGAGATTTTTCTTCAAGTCAAGAATATATCTAAAATCGGTGAGTGCATTACACTATCATGCATTTTGATTCGGACAATACCTTTACCAATAACTATACAAACAATGTTGGTCCCATTAGGACAACACCATCTTCAACTGAATCATTTGTTGAAAATCGATCCCGATTGGGCCACATATGATAATAACAACCCGAATCTAAAATACTCTTATTGTTAGATTTAGAATTATTTTCAATGGCTAAAAATATAGTTCCGCCATTCTCATCAGCTACAACAATGGTTTTAACGGTGTCATTATTTCCTTACTCATTTTTCTCCTTATGTTTTTCTTTATTTTTCAAGTTAAAGTATTCGAACTTATTGTGGCCTTTTTTAGGACAAAAATTGAACACTAAATTTTTATGTCTGGATTTAGATCTTGATTTATATTTTTTACTATCTGTATCTCTCTTTTTTGGTTTGACTCCTAATAAACAACCTTTCTCCCTAATTTTCACTAGTTTCCCTAGTAATACCTCTAGCTATCTCATCTTTTGATTTTAGAATAGATTTAATTTCTTTATAAGTGATAGTTTCCTTTTTATAAAGCATTGTGTCTCTAATATGTTTAAATGACTGGGATAGAGAACACAACAATAATAAGGTCTGATATTCATCTTTAATTTTAACTTCTATACTACTCAAATCCATAAGAATAGAATCAAATTTATCAAGATGTGAGAGTATAGAAGTATCTTTAATCATACAAAGCATGCACAGACTTTGTTTAACGTAAAGTCTATTCACCATTGTCTTTTTCATATACAAAACCTTCACTTTTCTCACATATCTTTGGCCGTGGTTTCGGAGGCTACCTTCTGTAAAATCATCAGAGAGATTTAAGACAATACCTGACTTTTATCCAAGTTTACAAAGTCCTCGTTTGATATTTTCTCTGACTTATTCCCCTTCCCTTGTAGGGAAATATCAATGCCATCCAAAAGTAGGACAGCCTCCATTTTGAACTGCCACGTACCGAAGTTGGCACTCCAGTCAAATCTTTCAAAATATGATTTTGTTACCATCATATTGGCTGTTAGAACTAAACCTGGGGTATCAAAATTTTGATACTAGTTTGTTGGGATTCGAACCCAAGAATTTTGTTACAGTTGAATTTTAGCGAGCTCTTAATGACGATAACAAAAAATAATAACAAAATATGTAGATAAAATAGAAATAGAAAGAGATACAGAGATTTATGTGATTCGGCCAATTATACCTACGTCCACGAGCGAATTGGGAATAATATTTCACTATATGAAAAAGATACAAAGTCTTGGGTAAAAAAATTTCGTAAGAGTATTCCCAAAAAAACACTTAAGAACTAAGTCAAAAATAAGTTCAAAAATACTTGCAAGATCTTCTGTATTTTTCCTTCAGTTGGCGCAGTTTAAAACTATGAATGCCTTGGTATTTATAGACAAAATTTTCATAAAAATTTCCAATGAAAATAATTCATCACACAGCATGAATCTTCATGCAAAGAACCATACCTAATTCCGTGGGCAAGTGAAGAATGAATTTTGGTATGTTGGGAGATCAAAGCAATCACTCAAGACTTGATTGTGGCCCCATGGCTATTGCAGTTGACAACATAAAATGAAATTACATCAAACCCCACTCATACTTTAAGAATAGATAACTACCCAATCCGAATTGGATCCTAGTAATTAAAATTAATGGATAGAACGGGTTGAATTCGGTGGAGACCCTACACATTGGCAGAATTTATTTACTATCCTTTTAGTTACCATATATAAATCAAAAGGTGTTATCTTTTGAGATGCGTTTGAACTAACTTGTGACACACTGAAAACCCTAAAACGTGATAGAGTAATAGTACTTCATAATCAAACGCTAGATATTATTAAGAGGTTTTCAGACGCATCTTAAATTGATTGGCTTTAGGAAAATCCGACTGTTGACATCTCTGCTACGGAAGACGAGGCTAATTCTCGCTCTTTGTAATCTAAGCAGTATATGAGTAAACATCTCAAGGCCGCTCGATCGAGGTAATTAATTATTTAAGTAATTAACTTTATACTGAATTAATTGTATAGGTGCGTAGCTAGGGTGATAATATTTTAATTATCCTATATTGACTTCATTATATGACTATTTCGTGCAATTATTCCAGCGAATTTTCCATGTTTTTTTGTTTGTGTTACTTTCATACGAAAAAACCTAAATTTGTCTTAGTTGTAGGGACTTGAAGTTAGTGTCGAGTCAACCAATTTGTCAACCAGTTAATAAACTGTTCATGACATGATACAGCACGAATATTAATAGGTGTGTTCAAGATTGCCAACCAAGACACGACCCTAGGCACTGGATTAATTTATTGGAATTAGAATGATGTGATTCTTGATCATACACTTGTTTTCAGCAGATCTTTTATTGATTTCGGTATCAAATTGTTCTGTGTTTAATTTGCTCATGGCTGGGAGAAGGTTTTTAGAGATTTGAAAAAGCCAAGAAGGTGCAAATACATGGCATGTGTATAAGGGACATCTGATTCACAAGTTATCTGCAGATAACGAATCAGAAATCTTCCTACCACGCGAAATTATTTCTGCTATCTTAATTAGGCTGCCTCTGAAGTCATTAGGCAGATTTAAATGTGTGTGCAAGTTGTGGTGTGCTATTGTTGAGGAAGGCAATTTCGTTGTAGAGTATTCGAGTCGATCAGAACTTATTTATGCATACAAGAATGAGACAAATGCCGCAGGAGATGAAGAAGAAGTCTCATGGCTATCTTCCATTAATGGACTGGTTTTACAGAATTCAGATTTGACTAAAAAATGTCGTCTTAGGAACCCTGCCACTAAGGAAATCCTTGATCTGCCTAATCCTTGCAACACATTTTATGACATGAGGATGGTCTATCTTCCAAAACCTAACAATTATAAGTTAATTTATATTTTTGGAAAGAATGGAACAATAAATGGAGGCTGTGAGGTCATGACTTTGGGGACCGATCTCACGTGGAGAGCTCTTGATATTCCTAGCTTGTATGATCTAGGTGGCGTAAAGGTGCGGTCACATAATGCAATTACTGATGATTTGTTCTTTATCATGAAGTTTTGTGATCCTGGATTCGGTGTTTCTGAAATAGTTTGCATTGATATGGGAAGCGAACAAGTTGTGAACATCTGCATCCCGCAGGATCTCTTCCCAAGTTGGAAAAACGCATGGAATTTTATGTGGGACAAAAAGTTATGCCTGGCTGATAAAGTGGAACAGGAACTTCATTGCTATATACTGGAAGATTATAAGAAGGAAGAATGGGCTCAAAAGAAGATAGTTATACATTTGTCATTCTTCAAATGCATATCCAGAATTCCGGCACACTTTTCCTTATAAATTGAATAATAGTTGGTTGTGGTTTGTTCAACGAGATACTCATCATATTGCATATAACATTGAATCCAAGACAGTGCACATTGCCAACCGTCTACCACCAGGAAAAAGGTATTTGGGTAATGTGAAATACAGTCCGGTGAGTTTAGCAAGAATTCAGCGAAAGGAAGAAGCGAATTTGGAAGCAATTCAACCAACAAGGGAAGTGAATTTTGAAGCAATTCAGCCAAAAGGGAATCCAAACACTGGAGGGCCAGAATTTTCACTCAGGTCAGTGACCTCCTTGTATTTTGGCCTCAACTGTTTATGAAAAGGTATAAAAAAGCATTTTTGGAAACGCATGTACATAGTTGCTTTTAAAAATATTTTTTAGTTTTTCCAAACATGAAAAACAAAAATATTTTTTGAGTTTTTTGTCAACAAATTCTTATAAAATATTATTTGTTCAATAAGCTGTCGAGAACAAACATATTTTCGTTTTCAATTTTTCTTTAAACGCTTGCAATTATATATTCTGGACAAGTTTCCCAAGATTTGAAGTTGAAAGTACTATTCAGCATTGTTTCTTTGTTTATCCAGGTTGTGGTTGGCCATACTTGTGGAGACCCTGAAAAGGTGCCTGATAGGAGGGGTTAAAAAATAGGAGGTAAACAAAGTGGAAGAAGTGACCAGTTCTTTAACACTTGGTGGCAGAGGTAGATTTTGGCACGGAGGCATTTAGGACTCTTTTAGGATCCCTTTGTTAGAGAGCAATAAAGTTTCTTAACCATTATGCTTTTTTGATTTTTTTTTTCTTTAATTATTATTTTAGCATAAAGACAAAGTAAGATTTATGCATTTCTGCGCGTATATCTTCAAGGGCTGTTTAGTGGTTCTCATAGTATTTGTACACATTATCAAAATCTCATAGTATTTGTTTCCAAATAAAAAAATCAATTCTTTTTGGATATATAATACATTTTCTCCCGTAATAACTTCCTATAATATATCCATGTCGAGGGGAATAAATAAAAGGATAATTTCATAAACCTTTCTAAATATTTATGCTAACATCACTTAGTACCGTTGAACTTTAAAAAATATCACTTACCTCTCTTCTCTTATTAGTTGGTCCAAATTTAGTGCCAAAGTGCATGAAATGACATTTCTGACCCTATGTTTTTAGTCATATAACAAAAATGGTAATTTCAAAATCCTCTCTTGAGGTTTTTAACAATTGTCTCTTATACACATCTAGGTGTTTAAGAGAAGTACTTGCTCAAATTATTATTGATTGTACTTTTTTAATGAATATTTCTAGTTTAAAAAATACTTAAACATGTAAAACCACATCATATATTAGATTATACTATGCTTAATATTTATTTGGAAAATCAAACTCGTAAAACAAGATAAATTGAAATATATTTTCTTGATAAATTTTCTTTCTCAACTAATTTAGAAAATATGTGTGCACGCTATTGTGCTTTATCACTCGGTTTTGATATTCAAAAGTTAGAATATGTAAAAATTGAACATGTGATATAATAGAAAAATGTAATTGGTATTTTTTGGAAAACACAAGCTCAAAAAATAGTATAAATTATGATTTGATAAATTTTTACAGTTTATATATGAAAATACATGTGTGTGAAGTGCATTTGTGTGTGTTTATTCGAACAAAAATTTGGAAGACCTAAAAACATATTATATATTGTAATAAAAAAATGTGCTTGGTATTTTGCATAGGAACTTATGAACCCATAACTTGGAAAAAAAAAAAACTTATTTTAATCGATGAAGGACATAAAAAATTACAAGCCAATATATTTGCTAAGAATTATATTTACATCTTTGAAATTTCTTTTCCTTCTTATCCAACTATGAGAATAAGTTAAAATATTGTTACTAAGGGTAAAATTGGAATAGAAACATTTTCTCGCCTTAAAGCAATTTGTTTATACTTTTGGAGTGACAAAGTTACAACAAAAATAGAATTAGGAGAGGTAAGTGATATTTTTAAAATCTTAAACATACTAAATAATATTATAATAAATTTCGGGAGAGGTTTATAGAATTATCCCATAAATAAATACACAAAAAGTCTTCATATTCATCCCGAATAGTCTTTGTATTTCTTATTTGTAAAGGGAAAAATGGACAAAACCATTACTAAACTTGGTTTTTTAATTGTACATCTAAGTTAATTTGGTCAGACAAGTGTACTAAAAATAAAAAACTAATGGAGTAAAGTAAACATCAGGGACAATTAACAAATTTCATTACGAAGCAAACAAGGACTAATTCTATTTTGTATTTCTTAATTTAAGCCTGATTCTCAGTTTACACTCAAAATTTTAGTTTTGGATGCTTTTCACCCAGAACTCTTGAATTTGTTTTACTTCAACTCTTTTCTAACGTCATCTAAAATATTAATGGAATTTTTTTGTGTATACTACAAATTCAGCAGGATGTATAATAATATTTTTGCATGCAAAAATAAATATTCCTTTAACTTTTTTGACGATTTGAAAAAAGAAGTTAAAGTGTTCACAACAGCTGAGAATTGGGGGTATAAAGTGTCCAAAATTGAAATTCTTTATATAAGGTGAGAATTAGATATAAATTGAGAGATCATAAAATAGAATTTGTCCGGCAAACAATTAGCTAGATTTGAAGTAAATTGTAAATAAATGTTAACTGAGGTAATGGCCCAATGGGGACGAACTGTGATTCTGTTTAAATTTTCTATGAACAATATTGCTATACAAGGAATCTTCATTTTTGACAATTCCTACATACAAGTGTCATGGGCCAAACGTCTGAAGCTTCATTCTGGACTAAACGTCTGGGCATTCTTTCATTCTGAATCAAACCACTTAGTCTAAATGGACGGACCGTATCCTAAGGATCTCTTGGTCTAGGAGTCTTCTTTGACAACTCCTTTGTATACAAGGATTCTTCTTGGCCTAGGAGTCTTCTTTGCCCAACTTAAAATCCTACAAATATAAAGAAAAGTAATACTCCTCAAGCTATCTATGTCGCAGAATAAATCATCTAAAATGGTATGTTTTCGGCTTCTTGAAACATTGACTAAGATCTTAATTACTATTATTTTAAAGACCTTTGCTGAAAAAGTTTCATGTGAATCTTTGTATTTGACCGAACTTTATAAGAAAAAAATTAAAAGAAATCATGCATGTGAATCTTTGTATTTTTCCAGTTATGTCGTAAAAGGAAAATTTGAGTTTGAACTAATCTCTGAATCTTAAGGGTTTATCTTATGTTTTATGTTTTAAGTTATGTCTCATATGTTAGATGCGATTGTTTTTTATGCCTTCATTGATTTATTCAAACTCTAACATATATATGCTCTTTATCTCATTATTTTATGTTATTGTAGGAGAATTTTTAATGAATGGATTTGAAATGGGTATAAATAGATGAATTTAAAATTTATTTATTAAATTATTTGGATAATGTAAGAAATATTTGATTTTGAAATCAAAATTCATTCAAATCCCTCTGATCCATTAGGGTGTTTTTGTTCGATTTCATTATATTCATTAGTAAAATCCCATGAAATGCATACTATCAATTACTGAGGTTTATTGTACCAGGAAGAGTTTTGTGCTGCCAAGAATGGAGAGCCTGAGAGCAAGATGCAAAAACAAAGTCGGTCCTTCTCCTTGCCTTGTGATTTAATTGCTGAAATATAGAGAAGGTTGCCTGAGAAGGACTTAGTCAGATGTAGGATGTAGATGTGTGTGCAAGTTGTGGTGTGCAATAATTGAGGAACGCAGCTTCATCAACAAGCAAGGAGAAGTTGAGAACATTTTGGAGTATGATCAAAGCAGTTATTTTCGTGAAGGTTTTAATGAAAAGATCAAATATAAAACTACCAAGAGGACAATAATGTTTAACCAATTAGGTCAGTATTCTCCAGGCATGGTTTTCAGTTATTCTTTATTAATTTTTTCCAGATATTGTTCAAGTGCTCAGAAAATTCTGTTCATGTAATTATTAGTACACTTATTGATTGATTTGCCTTAAAAATTCAACCTAATTAATTTTGTTGACTGTTTTCTAATCAATGCAGGCTTTCACCTATAATTGGATTAGGAAAATATTTAGGTAGACCCGATATTTGACCATACCTGTAGATTCTGTGGTCAAAATTAAATTTTAAATAATTTTGCTTACATTAGCTGATATCATAAATTTTTTAAAATTTAATCTATACACGTGTACAAGTGGAGTTAAAGATCGAATCTACCTAAATATTTACCATTGGATTAAAGACTCTGAATATGAGGGTCCTGTGCTGTCCCTCACTATTGGTTTTCAACTACATTTTCCTATATGCACTGCAATCTTTACAGGCACATTGTCTAAATCTTAATTAGTTTTATAGTAATATGTTCCCTCATTATGCTTAATTAATTTCTGTATAAATCTGATATAGCAAAGATTTTCATTAGAGCCTTATTCAGCAATCCTCAGAAATTAATTGCCTGGTAGGTTCAGCTGTTTTTTTTTTTTTTTTGTTTTTTTTTAAGATGAGAAGAGGCTAGTTGCCTGGTTGCTTTTGTAAGTTACAATGGCAAGAAGTTCATTATTTTCTTTTAATGTTTATGTACAACATGAACTCTCCTATTGTAGTACTTAGGGGGCAGGTCAGTCCGTACAGGCTCACTATTTGCATTAGTGTGATCTAGCATATTTTTTTATTAAAAGAAAGAAAAACACTCTTTTTATTACTCCCATAATAACTTAGACTTATGATTAACATGTGATAAATAAAGTGTATTACTATTTAAATTGTATTTTATTTGTCGTCCATGAAGTATAGCACATATTTACCGATGTCACTAGTCCATCCTGTGAATTTGTGCATACTAATTTATAATTTTATGTGTATTTCAAAAATTTGTATTACGTGTCTTAGAACTCAAGGATTGATGTAATATTTTGAAACTTTCTCTTTGACCATATTAAATTAAATTTTTGTTATCGAGCATTCACAAGGACTTTTATATTATATTATAATATAATATATATATATGATCGTTGGTGAAGGGTGGTGCTTATTTACCTACTTTACTAGGCCATCCTATGAATTTGTGCGTACCAATTTTCAATTTATTTGTATTTCAAAATTTTGTATTATGCGTCTTGGAACTTAGATTGACGTAATATTTTGAAACTTTCTCTTTGACCATATTAAATTAAATTTTTGCATCGAGCATTCACAAAGACTTCTTATATATATATAGAATTATGACGGAACTATATGTTTTCTTACTTAATTTTTTATGGCGAGCACAATAAAGACTCATTGTTTCGACTACAAATTCTCTCGTTTCCTATTTGAATTCACAGGTCAATAGGATTCATTGCAACTTCAATTTTAGAGAAATTGTCAGTTGCCTTGATTTGTTTAAGAAATATATCGTGTTTCTTAATAAGTACTCAAGGACGATAACAAAAACAAATAGAGAGAAATATATACATAAAATGGGCACAAAAATGTACGAAGTTTGGTCAATTCAATTCACGTTCACTGACGAACGAAGAGAAATGTTCAACTAAATCATCGAGAGTAATATAAATTTCATAGAACTCTACAATGTAGCAAATAAATCCCAAATAAAAATTGGCTGTCGTCTCAGTATACACATCCTGTCTCTTATACACATCTAGATGTGTATCTAGATATATATATACTAAAATAAAATCTATACTCTGTTGGCACATGATGTTTGTGCATTCCAAATGTTCCGAAAACTCTCAATTCGTAGCCTTCATCTCCCTATCCATAAGCTAAAAAACCAGATGATGAAATGACATAATGGTTTGAAGACGTGCAAATCTTTCAATGATTTGACAATGATCTAACAAGATAAAGTTATTGGCTGAACCCATGGCTTTTTTGGTTAAAGACATGGCTTCAAGAGTACACTAGCTACTTCTTGTTGGATGCAAGTCATCCAATTGTTACCTGACAAATCTTCACATTAACTAGTATCTAACACACAACAAATACTTACATTTTACAAATGTCAAATTTTATAATCCATTTTCTCCACAAAAAATTTAATGGGCCAAATAAGAAATTGGAGGAACAAACCAAGTCCAAATAACAATCGAACTTGGTCACAGGATCAGCATATATAATGGTAGAACTCTGCAAAATATATAAGTTACCAAATTTGCAAGTTTTCATAACTGCAATAGGAGTTTCATGAACTTTTATGATTACACATTCATCTGTTTGTTTAAACCCAAAACAAAATTGGAGAACCCTCCACAAAATCAAAATAACTTAATAACAAATATCCAAATATCCCAAAAAACCTAAGAGAGCCGTAATATGCTAAAAGCACTAAAAGATCCAATTCGCTTCCTTAGTTAATACCACAAAACATACTAAAGGTATTGTACAAAAAATACTAAACAAGCTCATACAGGAAACAAATGGGATACTTACATAATTCTAACAAGAGCACAAGAGAATCCAAAATGTTACAAAAGATTTAATGAGTCTTAAAGGCTCTTATAGCTTACTAAGGAGATCAACAATGACTTACTCTACCTTCTCCATTAAGTCCCAAATTTATACTCAAGCCAACTCTTCATTAATAAAATTCTTACAAATATCTTCACAACTCCAAAAGGACCTCCTAGAAGGTCAAAAGTCAAATACACAAAGAAGAGAGTAACGAAACATCCTAACACCAAAAAGAAATTGCTTTTCGATGAGTAGCCCAAGATTCATATCGGTGTCTGATCTATGTCAAAATATCTCAATACAAAAGTTCATTATTGTCAAATCCGCTGCTTGAACTTAACCCAAGTCCTGGCTCTGATACTAAGTTGTTAGGATTGGAGAACCAGGAATTTGGTTAAAGTTAATTTAGCGAGCCCGTAATGAAGACAAACAAATACTTGACAAGCACTTAATGATGGCAACAAAGACAAACAAAGAGAAATATAGAAACAAAATGGACACAAAGATTTTACGTAGTTCGGTCAACTAGACTTACATCTATGGGTGAAAGAGGAGAATTTTACTAAACTCACATAAGAGTAATAAAATATGGAGAGATTTTGACAAAACTCAAATTCATAAATCCATATTTTATTCACTCTTATGTGATGTCTCTTATAATCTGGATCTAGATGTGTTTTTATAGAGACAGTAAAATTTTTATATAAAATTAATATAATCTATAGAATTTTATTATTTGGAAATTATAAAAACGTATTTACTTCATAAATAATACTTATGCATGTATTCTATAATAAAATATTAACTACATTACCAATTACAATATATATATATATATATGATTTTATTATATATTAATTATTTTAATTAAATCTAGGTCATAACTAGGTCAGAAAAATAAGATTCATATTCAATCTATTATTTACAATAGCCAGACATATTTGGATCGGATCTGAGTTATCAAAATTATATACCCGAATAAATAGATAGAATGGGTCAGACCCCACACATTGAGAGGCCTACGTTGTATTACTATCCTTGTAGTTTCCTTAATATAAATCAAATTGAGGGATTATCTTGAGAAAGTGAGAAAGGTTTGTCATTTATAACACACTAAAAGACCTAAAACGTGATACAGTAATAGTACTTTATAATCAAACGCAAGATATTTTTAACCACAAAAACACCAAATCTTGAAATTGGCAACGGCTTTTGGAAAATCCTGTTATGTGGCTTTTGTCCCACATTGATTATTTTAAGGAGAGTTATGTAGCCTTGGTCTTATAAATAGAGACCTTAGGGTTTGAGCTTTATACACCAAGCACTAAACATAAGAAAGCTTAGTGGGCTATTGGGCCTTATTGGTCATTAAGCCTTTTGTTTATTTTGGCTTTTCTTGTGTTTTTGTACTAGTGCTTTTGTGGGCTTAGGAGCACTCTCCTAAAGCTTTTGTATTCTTCTCATATAGTAAAATTTTTGCTCGCCTTCGCCCGTGGACGTAGGTCTTTTCGACCGAACCACGTAAATCTGGTGTCTCTTTTATTTTCTCTATCTATTATTTTGTTATCGTTTGTTTCGGATTGGTCTCGAACATTTGTCAATTTTTTGGGACACTTCCTAACAAATGGTATCGAGCTTCTAGGAAAGTTTTGAGACATTATGACGATAACAAAACCCATGTAGAGAAATTTGACCGAAGTGTCAACTTGATGTGGCGACTCAGTTCTAGGCCAACCCATCCAAGAAAACCACTGGACATAGCGCTTCATGGAGTGGAAAAAAGCCAGAGAAGATGTCGGTGGAGGATTTTGAGGACCTTGATAAAAAGGCCAGATCAGGTATTATCCTAAATCTCTCTGATGAGGTTTTGAGGGATGTCGCTACTAAGATGACAGCTATAGGTATTTGCAACCAATTGTGCTTTATATTTTGTATCTTCAACCCCTGAAGACAATTGAGAATCGACTCTATTTAAAGCAAACCCTTTACATGCTTCGGATGATCAAAAAAAATCTAGGCAGAAACGAGAATGTCATCAACATAAAGTAACAAATAACTGAAAGAATCATCATTTAAAATTGATGATGAGACACAAGCCCTTTTGTTGCTCTTCCCATCTAGATGTGTATAAGAGACAGTGATACTATGATTTATGTGTAAAGAGACAGCAATCTCCACAATGTGAAATTAAGTCTGCTTTAAAATCCAAAGAGCAAATTGATAGGGATATAACTGGGGAAATAGGTGGAAATCAAGCTGAAGGGTTGGTTGACAGGGGAAGATCTGAAAGGAGAGACTTTGGCAGTAGTAAATCAAAATCTAGATCTAAATCCAGACATAGAATTATGGTATGCAATTATTGTCGTAAAAAGGGGCACATTAAATCTGAATGCTTCAAAAATGAAAAATAAAGATAAGCATGCGGAGAAATCTAATCAGAAAAGCATTGATACTGCCGAGGCTAGTGTTGCAGCTGATGAGAGTGATGGAAATATTTTCTTTGTCACTTATACACAACTAGGTGTGTATATGAGTGGATTTTGGATTCGGGGTGCTCTTATCACATGTGTCAAAATAGGGATTTATTTTTCACTTATGAATCTTGTAATGGTGGAAACCAAATGATGGGTTCAATCTTGCCGTGTGATGTTGTTGGTAAGCTTGAATTAAAATGCATGATGGTATTGTGAACAAACTCACTAATGTTAGACATGTTCCTGATTTGAAAAAGAATCTCATCTCCTTAGGCACCTTAGAATCTCTTGGGTGCAAATATGCAGCTGAAGGTGGAGTTATGAAAGTTTGCAATGGTGCTCTTGTTATTATGAAAGCTTGTAGGTTTGGTACTTTGTATATTTTGCAGGGTTCTACTGTCACAGGTTTCGCAGCAGTCTCTTCATCATTTTTGTCTGATTCTGACATCACTAAATTATGGCATATGTGTTTGGGCCACATGAGCGAGAAAGGCTTGGCTATGTTGAGCAAAAAAGGACTTCTTCGTGGGCAGAGTACCGGGGCGATGGATTTTTGTGAACATTGTGTTTTTGGGAAGCAGAAGAGAGTCAGCTTCAGTTCACCAGCTATCCACCGGACAAAAGGTACTTTAGATTATATTCATTTTAGGCTTTGGGTGTTCAGTTCGCTGCTGCATCCAAGGGTGACAGCCAGATATATGCAAAATATACATTGATGACCAAACAAGACAAGCCTGGGTCTCTTATTGACACATAAAAATGATGTTTTCCTAACTTTCAAGCAATGGAAAGTTTTGATTGAGAAACAAACAGGTAAACAGATCAAGCGGCTTAGAACAGATAATGGCATGGAATTTTGTGAAGGCGAATTCAATGAATTTTGCAAAAATGAAGGAATTGTTCGACACCATACAGTTAGGATGATGCCTCAGCAAAATGGTGTGGCCGAAGGTATGAACAGAACTCTTTTGGAGAGAGCCTGTTGTATGATGGAAAATTAGATGTGTATAAGAGCTAAAAAGTGCATTTTTCTTGATTATGCTTCTGGGGTGAAAGGCTACAGATTATGGTGTCTTGATCCCAAATCCCCAAAATTTGTAATTAGTAGAGATGTTACATTTGATGAACTTGCTATGATATCTTCGAAAAAGGAGCCTTCTAGTTCTTGTGATTCAGATACAGACATGAAAATACGCAGAAGCAGGTGAGCTAGAGTTTGGTAGTTTTGATCCTTCTCAATTAGCCTCTTCCAGTCAGAAAAATTCAGTAGATGAATCAGAGTCTATTGAAGAAGAATCAGAAGAGGAGGAACATTCCATTGCCAAGGATAGATTAAGGAGGGAGATTCGACCACCGCAGCGATATGCAAATTTAGTTGCATATGCTTTGTCAGTCGCTGAAGAAACGGATGGAGTTGGTGACCTTCCACCTACTTTGAAGCAGTTTCTTGTGATAATTCACTGACCGTGGTACCTCACTTTGAATGAAGAAATTGCAACTCTTCGTCTATTCGTGTTTTGCTTGCCTTAGTTGCCATGTATGATTTGGAATTGGAGCAACTTGACGTCAAGACAGCTTTCCTACATGGTGAACTTGAAGAACAAATTTATATGAGGCAACCTCAGGGATTTGAAATTGAACGAAAAGAAGACCATGTTTGCTTGCTAAAGAAATCCTTGTACGGATTGAAGTAGTCTCCAAGACAGTGGTATAAGAGGTTTGATTCTTTTATATTGGGTCATAGTTATTCAAGGAGCATGTATGATAATTGTGTCTATTTCCGAAAATTAAATGATGATTCTTTCATTTATTTGTTACTTTATGTTGATGACATGCTCATTACAATGAGTTCTGTAGATCTTCACACTACTGAAAGCACAGTTGAGTAGTGAATTTGAGATGAAAGATTTGGGAGCAGCTAAGAAGATTCTTGGCATGGAAATCAAGAGAGATCGAGGAGCTATGAAATTTTTCTTGACCCAAAAACATTACCTTGAGAAAGTTTTGGACAGAAATTTAGCATGAAAAATGCTAAACCTGTGAGTACTCCTCTTGTAAGTCATTTTCAACTTTCAGCTGCTCAGTCACCACAATCAGGCGAGGAAGAAGGTTTTATGGCACAAGTTTCATATTCTAGTGCAGTCGGCAATATCATGTATGCGATGGTTTGTACACGTCCAGACATTTCACAAGCAGTTAGTGTGGTTAGCAGGTATATGTCTTGTCCTGGAAAAGAACATTGGCAAGGCTGTGAAATGGATTCTCAGATACTTGAAAGGTACTTCAAACACTTGTTTGGAGTTTGGGAACAACAAAAGGGCTTGATCCTCATCATCAATTTTTACATCTATATTCCCCAAATCCATAACAATTGGTTATGTATTTTGCATTGGCGGTTGTGCATCAGTTGGAAAGCTACTTTACAATCTATTATGGCATTGTCTACTACGGAAGCAGAATATATGGCCGTGACCGAGGCAATCAAGGAAGCCTTGTGGTTGAGAGGTTTGTTTGGCGAAACGAATGCCAACCATTTATAGACCTTGTTCCTGTCTCTTATACACATCTAGTGCAATTCACTTGACTAAAGATCGATGTATCATGAGAGGACTAAGCACATTGATGTGAAATTTCACTTCGTTCGGGATACTATTGCCGAGGGAAAGGTTCTTGTTCAAAAGATCAATTCAAAGATAATCAGGAACATGTCTAACATTAGTGAGTGTCCAGTTTACAAGTTCAAGCAATGCTAATTTGGTTGGCATTCGTTTTTGTTGATTAAGCCCATTGAGGCTTTTGTGGAGGAGGTGGAGCAAGTTTGCTATTTTACTATTTTGTGGATGTGGGCACACGCCAAGGTGGATTTGTTATGTGGCTTTTGTCCCACATTGATTATTTTAAGGAGAGTTATGTAGCCTTGGTCTTATAAATAGAGACCTTAGTGCTTTGGGCTTTATACACCAAGCACTAAACATTTTGAATTGCTTATTGAACAAAAAATGCTTTCAGATGCATTATAGCCTTTTGTTTACTTTTGGCTTTTCTTGTGTTTTTGTACTAGTGCTTTTGTGGGCTTAGGAGCACTCTCCTAAAGCTTTTGTATTCTTCTCATATAGTAAAATTTTTGCTCGCCTTCGCCCGTGGACGTAGGTCTTTTCGACCGAACCACGTAAATCTGGTGTCTCTTTTATTTTCTCTATCTATTATTTTGTTATCGTTTGTTTCGGATTGGTCTTGAACATTTGCCAATTTTTTGGGACACTTCCTAACAAATCCCACTGTTAACATATCTGCGGGAAACAAGGTTAGTTCTGAAGCTCGTCTAGCGCTAGCTCTTTGTAATCTGAGCAGTACCAATGAGTAAAAATCTCAAGGCCACTCGATCGAGGTAATTTAATTATTTAAGGAATTAACTTTGTTGTGATTTAATTGTATATGTGCACACAGCTAGGGTGCTAACATTTTTGTTAGCCTATATTCACTTCATTATGGGACCAGTTTTTGGAATTATTCTAGCGAACTTTGAGTAACCTTGTTCAGGAGGAAGGGTGTGGGAAAAAAAAAAACTCAGTTGGAACATAGTGATTTTTTTTTTTTTTTTTTTAAGTTTTGATATAGAATTTTCTATGTATAAGTATTGGAATAAGAAAGATGTGATTCTTGGACTTTCCAATGATACGTAAATAGGGTATTTCTGGCCCTTTATAGAGAATAGATATTTGTAATAAATCATTTATAGAATACTCACTCCATTACTGAGTTTTTCATGATTCTTGATCACACTTTTGTTTTTTCAGCAGATTTTTTAGCGTTTCGGTATTGAATTGTTAACCGATAGCATATGAATAAGGTACCACTAGAAGTTCTCTGTTTTGCTGAATCCAGTTAATTTGCTCATGGCTCGGCGACGTGAAAGAGATATGCAGAAACTAAGAGAAGAACAAGAATCTATTAGAAACATTATTGACCAGTTATTTTCAAATAACGAACCAGAAATCTTCTTGCCCCGCGAAATTATTTCTGCTATCTTAATTAGGCTGCCTCTGAAGTCATTAGGCGAGATGTAAATGTGTGTGCTAGTTGTGGTGTGGTATCGTTCAGGAAAACAATTTTCTGGTAGAATATTTGAGTCGATCAAAATTTGTTTATGAGTACGAGGATGAGACAAATGCTACTGGAGATGAATAAGTCTTATGGCTGTCTAAGATTAATGGAATGCTTTTGGAGAAAACTTTATTGACTAAAAGATATCGTCTTAGGAATCCTGGCAGTAAGAAAATTCTTGATCTGCCTAATCTTCTGGACATAGTTTATAACATGAGGATGTTTTATCTTCCAAAAACTAACAATTATAAGTTAATTTATATTTTTGGAAAGAAAGGAACAATAAATGGAGGCTGTGAGGTCATGACTTTGGGAACCGATCGCACATAGAGAGCTCTTGATATTCCGAGCTTGTAATTTCTAGGTAGTGAAAAGATGTGGTCATATATTGCAAATACTGATAATTTGTTATTTATCACGAAGTTTTGTGATCCTGGATTCGGCATTTCTGAAATAAGTTTGCATTGATATGGGCTGCGAACAATTTGTGAACATCAGCATCCCACAGGATCTCTTCTCAAGTTGGAAAAATATTAGGCATTTTTGGTGGGAAGAGAAGTTATGTCTGGCTGATAAAGTGGAACAGGAACTCCATGTCTATATATTGGAAGATAGAAGGAACAATGGGCTCAAAAGAAGATAGTTATACATTTGTCATTCTTAAATGAATATCCAGAATTCCGGCACACTTTTCCTTATATACTGGCTGATAGTTGGTTGTGGTTTTTTCAAGGAGATACTCATCATATTGCATATAACACTGAATCCAAAACAGTGCTCACTGCTAACCGTCTACCACCAGGAAAAGGTGTTTGGGTAATGTCAAATACACTCCAGCGAGTTTAGCAAGAATTCAGCGAAAAGAGGAAGTGAATTTTGAAGCAATTCAGCCAAAAAAGAATCCAAATACTCAAGGCCTAGAATTTTCACTCAGGTTGGTGACCTCCTTGTATTTTGGCCTTGTTCGCAAGCAGGTTCATAGTTGTTTTTAAAATTGTTTTTACCTTTTCTAAACCTGAAAAACAAAAGCATTTTTTGAATTTTTGTCAACAAATTCTTTTAAAAGGTTATTTTTCAATAAGCTGTAGAGAGCAAGCATTTTGTGTTCAATTTTTCTTTAAACACTTGCAATTATTCTGGACAAGTTTCGCATGATTTGAACTTGGGAGTACTATTCAACACTAATTGTTTCTTTGTTTATCCAGGTTGTGGTCCAGCAGACTTGTCAAGAACCTGATCAAGTGCCTGATAGCATTAAAAATTTTAGGTGGTAAACGAAGTGGAAGAAGTGACTAGATCTTTAATACATAGTGCCTGAGGTAGATTTTGACATGGAAGCATTTTGGACTCTCTTAGTATCCCTTTGTCAGACAGCAAGAATCCTTTTTAACCATTCTGTTTGTTTTTTAGCTTAAAACAGTCAATTTCACTTTTATTAGTGTTCTCTTGGACGATTTATGACACATTTTTGCTACTAATGTCTTCAAAGGATGTTTAGTGGTTCTCTTAGTATTTGTTTATCATTATTAGATCTCACAATCTCATCGTATGTGTTTTCAAATAAAAATCCAATTCTTTTTGGGGATATAATACTTTTTCTCCCCTAATAACTAATAATATATCCTTATCGAGTTAGGGAATGAATAAATACACAATAAGTCTTCATATTCTCTCAAATAGTCTTCGTATTTCTTAATTGTAACGGAAAAAATTAACAAAACCATTACTAAACTTGGTTTTTTAATTGTACATCTATGTTAATTTGGTAAGACAAGTGTACTAAAAAAGAAAACTAATGAAGTAAATATCAGGGACAATTATCTTGATTTCATTACGCAGCAAACAATTATCTTGATTTGAAGTATTAATTGTTTAAATTTTTTTAGAATTAGACCATAATTTAATATTATATGCGGTCTAAATTAACAAATATTTGTATAAATAATATTAACCGTGCAAACTAGGGTGATAATGACTAAATCCTCCCATACTAGATTTATCACCCAGTACCCTATGTCATCTAGGAACTTTTATTTATGCTCAATCACTAATTTTGTTTTTTGTTCTTCACTTTATTTTTTTTTTGGGTTTTTTGTTTCTTTTGTTACTTATATTATATAAATAAGTGTGGAACAGAAATATATATATATATATATAGATAAACATTAACTGAGGTAATGCCAGTGTTACAAATATCACTATTTTTCCTTGCAATTCAAACAAATAAAATAAACAAATTAAGCATTATTCCCATTAAATAAGGTCGGCTACATAAATTTTATTACGCTATTGTACTGTATGATGAACTATATCCTCTTTAATTCTTAGATGGGCTATATCTTTCTTACAAATTATCTACCAAGTCTTTTTAGATATTTCCTTACCCCTCTTACGTTAACTACTCTCTTTAAAGACAGGCGCCTCCGCTGACCGTCTTAGCACATGACCTAACTACCTTAAGCGTGTTTCTCTCATCTTTAGCCTCATTAATAGGTGCTCCGAATATGCTTATTGCGTATTTTGTCTATCCTAGTATACCCACACATTCATCTTAATATTCGCATTTATGCTATTCTCATCTTTTACTTATGTGCGTAATTCACTACCCAATATTCAGACCCATAAAGTATCGCTAGCCTGATAGCCGTTCTATAAAATTTACCCTTAACTTAAAAGAATTTTCCAGTCGCATAATATTCTCAATGCTATTCCTTATTTCATCTAACCTGTTTGTATCCGATATGTAACATTTCGATCTATACTACCATCTTCTGAAAAATTGAATCTAAATACTTAAGATCTTCACTTGTGGGTATCTATTGATTTTCAATTTTAACCCCTATTATATTCTTACATGCATTTTTACTAAATTTAAATTTCATATATTTTATTTTTGTTCTACTAAGTCAAAAACCTTTTGACTCAAATGCATCTCTCCATATCCCAAGTTTAACATTAATCCTTTCTTTTGTCTCATCTATTAAAATCTGCAATATCATCTACAAATAATATATATCATAGTATTTCCTCCCGTATGTGCCTTGTAAGTTCATCTATGACAATGCAAACAAATAAGGAGTTAAAGTTGAACTTTAATATAAGTCTATATTTATTGGGAAATCTTGTGTCAACCCTCCTTGTGTTTTCACACTTATAACCATATCCCTATACATCTTTTTTATTGATTCTATATATGCTATTTTGATTCTCTTTATTTCTATAACTCTCCATATAACTTCTCTAGGAATTCTATAGTATGCCTTTTCAAGATCAAGAAAAATCATGTGCAAATCGTTTTTCTTATCACGGTATCTCTTAGTAAGTTTTCTTAAAAGATGTATGGTTTCCATGGTTGATCTCCCTGGTATGAAACCAAACTAGTTATCTGGCACCTTAATCTCATTTTTTAACCTTCTTTCTATCGTCTTCTCCCAAAATTTTATCGTATGACTCATTAACTTAATATCTTTGTAATTCGTGTAATTTTATACATCCACTTTTGTTTTTGAATATATGTATCGTAGTATTCTTCTTCTATTGGTCGGACATCTTTTTACTCTATAATATTTTATTGAAAAGATTGTCAGCTTATGCCTTTCTTTCCTAAGCATTTCCATACCTCAATTAGAATATCATCGAGGCCAACTGCTTTTCGTTTTTTCATTTCCTTCAAAGTCTCCTCCACCTCTGATTCCTAAATTCTTCAATAATATATTATATTTCTATACCCTTCAAACTTATCTAACTCTCCCAAAATAAAGAAAGAGGTGCAACATGATAGGTTCTCAGATACCACCCATCCTAGTACTATTCTTGCATAAGTACGCTTAAATTTGGAACTCTAATAGAATCTGGTGCATTAGTGTTAGTATGATCGCACCCTTCTTTATGATCCCCTTCCTGAAAATGGCCTTTTCCTTTGTGATCCCAACGCCCAAAACAGTTCTTTCTATTATGTTGCACATTTCAAAAACGGTTGTTCCAAAATGTGGATTGTTTCATATGAAATGGTCAACATCTATTCAGAATGCTATTTTTAGGGTTTATCAACTTCTTATTTTAGGGAGAGTAAGAGTCATATAGGAAAGAAAAAATAATAAAATTAGGAATTGACTACTTATCAATTTCTTTTTTTAGATAAGAATGCAATTATTTAATAAGATTAGAAAATTGTAGGTAAAATAATTATAATACTTAATACTTTTTTAACTACACAATGTTAAGCCTAAATAATGATTCTAAACAACTAATTTCAATCATAAAAAGCGACCTATCTAATTCTACCACCATCCATGTAATAGTGCCTAATGGCAATATTGCTAGACTAGGAGTCTTCATTTTTTATAACTCCTAAATACAAGGACAATTCTTGCCTTGGAGTCTTCTTTGCCAACTTAAAATCCTACAAATATAAAGAAATTGTCGCAGAATAAATCATCTAAAGTGGAATGTTTTTAGCTTCTTGAAACATTGACTTAGATCTTAATTACTATTATTATTTTGTCTATGTCATGATTGAAGTGTTATGTTCATGGTCTATTGTTGTTGGTACTATTAATATGTTTAAAGACCCTTGTTGAAAAAGTTTTATGTGAATCTTTATATTTGGCCGAATTGGAAGAAAAAATTGAAAGAAATCATGCATGTGAATCTTTGTATTTTTCCTGTTATGTCGTAACAAGGAAATTTGAGTCTCTTATCTCATGAAATTTAAGGGTTTATTTTGTGTTTTATGTTTTGTCTTATCTCATGGGATTGTTGTTTATGCCTTCATTGGATTTATTCAAACTCTAACGTGCATATGCTCTTTATTCATGATTGAGCTTATTTAAAAGTTCCTCTTTGATGCAAGGTCCGTGTGAAATTAGTGAATTTAGATTGTTGCAAGGACTTTTAATGAATGGATTTGAAATAGACATGTTTGAAATGAAACAAAGTTTCAATGAATTTAAAATTCATTATTTGACTTTGAAATCAAAATTCATTCAAATCCCTCCGATCCATTAGGGTAAGATCCATTTCTGTTAATTTTATTCTATTCATTAGTAAAAAACCATCGAAGGCATACTATCAATTACTGAGATTTATTGTACTAGGAAGACTTTTGTTCTGCCAAGAATAGTGAGCCTGAGAGCAAGATGCAACGACAAAGTAGGTCCTTCTTCTTGCCTTCTGATATAACTACTAAAATATTTAGAAGGTTGCCTGTGAAGGACTTGCTCAAATGTAGATGTGTGTGCAAGTTGTCGTGTGCAACAACTAAAGAATTCAGCTTCATCAACAAACCTAGGACAAGTTGTGAAGAAATTTGTGTAGATCCAATTAGTTATTTTCTTGAAGGTTTTAACAAAAGGTACAATATATAACTACCAACGATGGACTAGGACTTGAGAAAAACAACAGGTCTAATAGCTATCATATTAGGAAACCTACGACAAAACGAGTACTTTATGTGCCCCATTCCCCTGATCAAGAATGCTTCGACATGAGGCTAATTTATCTTCCAAATATCAACAAGGGTCACAAGACACAAATTGGCCTGTGTGATTACAAGAAAAGAACAAAATTTGCAGGCTGTAGAGTTTTGACTATTTGAACTAATCTCAACTAGAGATTTCTTGATATTCCTAGTTGTAGTCAAAATTGGGAAGTAGTGACATAAAGGGGCAAGGGATTGATCTCATGGAAATTCATGATATGCTGTATATCTTTAGATATGGCTATTTTGAAATAGTTTTCATCGAGATGGAAAGTGAGAACATCGAAACTGTTATGATCTCAGAGAACATGTTTTTGGATTGGAACGATATTTGGCCTTTTTCCTACAACTTTAATCAGTTCTCTCTTGTTAAATAGTACAGGATGGGCATATTAGCATCTAGGTATTGGAAAATGTCAAGGAGCAAAAATGGGCTGAAAGAAATATAGTTTCCCCTTAGTACTTTTTCGTGCATGTCCATTTTTGAGCAACATACATAATTATCATCTCAATGAATATTGGCTGTGGATTATTTAATTGAAGATAATATTTTGAGATGGAGTTTATGATATTAGGGGTGAGAAAGATTGCATAAAAAAATCTCCCTCTTCATGGAAAAATTATCATACACCCTAAACCCAAGTAAGTACATCAAAAATAAATGCACAATGAGAATTAAGGCATCAACTATAATTAGGTTAGTCTTCTCCTGGTTAGTTGACATTGCCTTTTTCTCATATTGTTCAAGTGCTCAAAAAAAAAATTTTCTTGACGAAACACCAGGGAGTTGAGAGGTAAGACGTCTCGAAGAATATGGAAGACAAGAAAGAAAGTATGTAAGTGGCCCGTAGGCTTAGTGTTTCTAATGATTCTTAGTTGGGCTTGTACACTTGCCTCCTTTTTTCATATCTTGTTTATATGAGGTTGACAAGTATTTATAGGCAAAGTTTCCTACCTTATTGAGGTCGGGGTATTTGACCTACGGGGATCAGCATCTGACCAGTTTACTCATCAGATTTGACTGACCGTCCCTGTAAAAGACTACACTATTAGCCCAAGTTGGCTCTTATTACATTGTATGAGTGACTACCTTTATAGTGTGTAGCTGGACACGTGCCATTAATCTAACGGGTGAACACTTTATGTATTATCCAGAGTCCCTCAACTAGGGTAGTGCTCTGATCAGGTCTAGTCGAACTCTTTCATGTCCCTGTTTAATGCCTAGGGAAATTACGTCCTGGAGTAATCACTTTATCCAGTTTCTACTTTCCAGGAATTTTATTTAACTGGCATGAGTCCCCAGACGTGTTCACTTTTGCTTTGACTTCCGTGTCTACTGGACTGTGTCTTTATTGCTTGGACTTTCTATCCAGTCCAATCTTTAGATCTGATGATCCAATTCCAAGTTTTATAATTTGTTCCCCTTTCACCCGTAGTCCTTCGCAGGTTGTTTCTTCTCTTTGGAGAAAATAAATTAGAACTCAATGGCTTCTCAACAGGAAGACAAAATGGGAAGAATTCCCAAGTTCATAGCAAAATCTTCTGCAAATGTTGCCTCTCACAAATGGTCTCTAGGCAGAGGTCTTTATGGATCCAGATTCTTAGGAATACAAATGCCTCTTAGACTGTTGACCCATTTTCTTCCTATGTATCCTTAACTACCTCGATTGACAGTCATGCGAACACAACCACTTATAGACAACTTCTATTTGAGTATCCTTTCTTCTCTGACCATTATAGTGGCTTTCTCAAAATCCACTTCTTCTCAAGTTGTAGTGATTCTTTCTCATAAAAGAAAGAATCCTCCACTTGTGGCTGCTCATCTCGAGCTTGGGACACTAGCTGGGTGTTCCTTTTCAGATACTTGTATCCAGTCAACTTCAAATTAGGATTTCGAGTTAGGCTAATCGGGTTTTCGATTTTTCCAATTAGCCCGTCCTGGCAAGTTTCCTGATACAACGTCGACAAATTCAGCTCCTAAGAGGTATATCCCCTACTGGGAGATCATGACTCATAGCTGCCTAAACATTCCAGATACCACCCATAACTTTCTTTACCATTCCTTTCCCCTGACGGAGGTAAAGTTCTAGGAAAATTGTTTGGATCTATGAGTATGAGCATCTCTGCCTCTTTAGCCACACATTTCTTGGTCAAGCGCTTGGAAGATGCTTGTTGCTTTAACATTAGAGACATAACCGAGATGCAGTTAAAAATGGTTGATATGTCAAAGTAACTTCAAGAGTTCGACCCTGAAGTTGTAACTCTTTTTGAAAAGAAGCTTAGGAAGAAAACAAATCTGCCTTAAGTACTCTTAGGGAAGAGATTGAAAAGTGGCACCAATTTGAGTTGGAATATGTGAGATACACTTTTGCCCAAATATTGAAGATGGCTCATAATAAAATTGAGTCTTATAAGGAAAAAGCTGAGAGGTTGACAGCAGAACTCGATACTTCAATACTGGAATAGACAGATCCAAGGGCCAATTTGCCTCTGCAAAGTGTGAATATTTTTCTTTCCTCTACTGTTGTAGAGAATGATCTTTTGTACCTCTGTGAGGAAGCTCACATGCTCAATTTCAAGGATGCCATTGTGCTTGCAAGGATGAAACTTCCAAACAAGCCTATTATGAGATGGCTGTCAAGCAAGTTGCTTGACCCTTCAGTATCCAAGGAGTCTGTGGAGGCTTTACGAGATCTCTTTAGGGCAACTCGTATAGCACAGAGCTTACTCCATAACGTCCTGCCCAAGTGTTCCACGATCGATGATGAGCAAGGACATTCTTCTAAGGTAGTTTATCTTACTGATATGCTATTATCTGTAGAATCTTTTGACATGGATCTTCTAATGAATTATAACTTGGATTTTTTTGTTCAGGCTTTGGTTGGAATGCTTATTACTTCGGGTGTTCCTCCTCCTGATACTAATTATCTCTAATTGATCGGAATCAGGGCCAGGAAAAGGGTGATCAACATCAGAGGCCTACGTAGCTTAGGAGCCTTCTGTACATTTCCCTAGTAATGAAATACTATTTCTTCCAAGCATTCATTAATTTGTTATTCTGAGGATTATAATATTGTACTTTGAACGGCTTTTCTTCTATCCTTTTAATGGTGGAATTATAATTTGAATAGATCTTTGAGACTCTTGTACAAAAGTATACTCAATTTTTGATAATTTGTTCACTTAATACAAACTTTAATGTGTTAACTTCTTCATTCGTTTTACCATGAGTGGGGCTATAAATCTCTAGGCATTTATTCTTGATGCACCTTGGGTTCAGATATAGGTATAAGCCCTAAATGTACATGAATCGAAGGCTGATTAACCCACTTCAAATCTTGTTAATGTCAAAGCTTGAAGAACACTTTTCCCTCTTATACTTATCTAGATGTGTCCACGAGACACGGGCTCGATTTATGAGTTAATCTGATCCCTAAATATTTATGAATTGATTTGACCTCTAAACATCCATCATTCGTGAACTTTTGGGTCTTGATTTATGAATTTATCTAATCTCTGAACATCCATCATCCATGGATTCTTGGTTCTTGACTTAAGAATTGATCTCACCTCTGAACATTCATTATCCAAGGATTCTTGAATCTTGAATTATGAATTGATCTGGCCTCTGAGCGTCCTTCATTTGTGGATGGACACTTGGGTCTTGATTTATGAATTGTTCTGACGTTTAAGCATCCATCATCCGTGGACTCTTAGGCCTTGACTTATGAATTGATCTGACCTCTAAACATCCATCATCCGTGGACTCTTGAATATTGATTTATGAATTATTCAGACCTTTGCGTGTCCATCATCCATGGACTCTTGAGTTTTGATTCATGAATTGTTCTAACCTCTGAGCATCCATCATTCATGGATTCTTGGGTCTTGACTTATGAATTGATCTAACCTCTGAACATCTATCATCCGTGGACTCTTGAGTCTTGATTTATGAATTATTTTAACATTTGAGCATCCATCATCCGTTGACTCTTGGGTCTTGATTCCTGAATTGTTCTAACCTCTGAGCTTCTATCATTCGTGGACTCTTGGATCTTGATTTATGAATTGTTCTAACCTCTAATCATCCATAATCCATGGACTCCTTGGTTCTTGATTTGTTTGTGTTTGTTTACCAATCCATTTAGAGTCTCTGATCAAAATTATAGGGTAAACCTGAGGATTTACTTATTAAGAGTTTGCTTACTACTCAAAACAGCTTTTTCACTTATCGAGAAGTATTTCCAAAAAATGTGCGACAATATTTGTTGGTTGCTTTTAACATTAACAGGAAAAGCATCTAGGTAGCCACTTCACGTCCCATCATTTAGCTACCTTCCTACCTATAAATAAGCTTAGGTTGGGTCTTGCTTGAACCTACAGGATTTCCCCTTAAGATGTTCTTCATGACTTCTCTAGGTAACCTTTACAATTTTCCCAGCACGAGAACGCCTTCTATGCCAGAATCATACATTCTATCTTTTTTTTCCTATTTGGCATAGGATACTTGTTTTTGGCTAAAATAGCCTTTTTAGATGACTCTGGCACATGACGGAATTTCTCAGAGAGGGAGCAAGCTTGTCTCGGACTCTGAAGCTTGGCCTTTGGTTTCCATTCATGCTGGTGATTTTCTTATCTCTGGGTGCTCTATAATAAAGGTGGAGTGATGGAAGAGAAGTCTACATTTTCATCCTTTGTTCCTATGTTTCAAATGTTAGATAGAGAAGATCTAGATTAGATAGACTATTCCTGGTCATTCTTAGGAAGAGGACGTGGTATCCCAAGTTCTTGCTTCTTAAATCATATGACATGGTAATGGGTGGGTATTTCCCATATTCACCATTTTTTATTCTCTTTTTCATCTCTTCTTCCCTTTTTTTCATCTACCTGGATACTGGCGAGGACTGCTCCTGCATAGCCTATGTTCTTTGGCAAGTCACCAAGTGGATGTTCTTTCTTTTTTCGTTTCTTTATGTTTGGTCTTCTAAAACCTCTTAAGGCATATCGGCGAGTATTGACAAAATATTTTGTAGACAATGAAATTTTATTTCAACAAGAATTATCATTTGTCTATAAATTAATTTAATTGGCATATATAAGGTCCAATTAAATAATGTATATGTCATGTATATTTTGGAACATTGGTTAATTTAAAATCAATTATATTGCTCCACATGTCAAACAGATGAGGTGGTTCAACCAATCAAATGTATTTGTGTCACTCTTCCAATTAAATTGTGCCATATCACATGTCTGCAAGACTTGGCCAATAGAGATATATGTACACTAATATGTATCTCTTTATTAATAAATTAAAATAAGGAGATAATATCAATGTACTATAATTCTTATGCGTTCGCATCTCTTATATGTGTAAAGAAATAGAAATTTGTTTCTTGTTATGCAAGTAAAGAGATTATACATATACTACAAGTTTTCTAATTTGCTCCCCTCCCATACATGTATAAATAGGGGTCACCCGTAGGAGGTTCAAGACATAGACACATACATATTTATGAAGCCTAAAAGCTGTGAAAGCTCTGAGTATTCAAATTCTCTCTTCAAGTTTTCCATATATCAAGATTTGAAGATCTTCGTCAAGTGTTTTTCAAGTCTTCCATATCAAGATTTGAAGAATTCAATACTCAGTTTGGGAATAAGTTACGAAACCCTCAGATCGTGTCTATATACTAAGTAAAGAATCGAAAGAATTTTCTCTACATATTGAGAATATCCTAGATATTGTAACCCTGTACTCATATATTCATATATTCATATTTTTATCGCTATATTTCTTGTTTGTTTGAATTTTTGCGGACTTGTAATATTTCATTGTGCACCAATTTTGGCACGCTCGGTGGGATAGTCTCTACCTTCCATCTCTTTGACTCATATATATATATTCAACTACAAATCTACATCAATGGCTCTAAAGAACGACAATTCCATGTATGCTCGTTTCAATGCTGCTGATTCAAAAACTATTATGGGTTTTGTATATGATTCGGCGAATCCACGAATTGTCAGCCCAACCACAAGAAACATGATGAGAGCCCTCTCTTAAAGTAATCTAGAGATACAGTTCATATCAACTCCCGTATTTAGCTCGACACCACCCAAAATCGCTTCTCTTGTGTTGGGGCTCAAAGATGTTAGAGCTTTAATCGAGAAGACCCTCGCAATGCTCAAAACTGGTTCTAATCCTAAAGTTTCAAAACATGATGATGACATATCAAGTACTGATTCTATGTCTTCTTAAGGAACTCCACATACGAGATCTCCCATTCGAGAATATTTCACAACTTCTGCAGCATTTTCTGTTATGCCCACTATGGTAATGCAAACCTCAACTCTAGAGGATCAAGTGCCAAGTTTAACCAGGATGATAGAAACAATGCTGAAGCATATACAAGATTAAGATGCCATCATCACTCAACTCATCAATAAGAATAACGATGCAGCCGAAGGAAGTCAAATTGATTCAAAGGCACCTGGTGGATATCAAGAAGCTGAAACTTTATCTAAACAACAAGGAAAGGTAAAAGAAGTGCACATGACTTCTGATGGAATGATTCATGCTAATCAATTAAAGGAGTTCATTGAAGTCATGATCAAGGTGAAATATGAAGGTGGTTCAAAATCGAACCCTATATATGCTAAGCCTTATTCTGCAAGAATCGACACCTTGTTGATGCCAGTTACGGCTTATACATATCAATCACCAAAGTTTCAGCAGTTTGACGATAAAGGAAATCTGAAATAGCATGTGGTGCACTTTGTTGAGACATGTAACAATGTTGGAACTTATGGTGATTTGCTGGTCAAGCAATTTGTCCTCTCACTATAAAGTAATGCCTTCGATTGGTACACTGATCTTGAAGCCGACTCAATCGATAGTTAGGAGCAAGTAGAGTAAGAATTCTCACCCAGTTCTATAGCACTGAGAGAACTAGAACTCTAACTGAACTTCCAAACGTCCATTAATGGAAAGATGAACTAGTTGTCAATTATATTGATCTATAGAGGATTTTAAACACATCCTTAATTGCAAGACTGACAACTAGTTCAGCGGATTATTGATATGCTAAGGCATCAAGTGGTGTCTTATTCTACTTGCTCCCTGGCTCTTATACACATCTAGATGTGTATAAGAGACAGATTAGTAAAGAAAAATGAGACATTAAGAAAGTGGGTAAGTCTTCTCCCAGGTCCACAAACAAAGAAATTATGATAACAAATACTGCACCTGTTAAGATCGAGACAAAGTCTCCGAAAAGGTAGAGCCTACACAAGGTAGGCCACGAAGAAAACCTACACTAAGGGAGATGCAAGAGAAAGAATACTCTTTCCTCGACTCCAATCTTTGAAGCATGTTTGATGATCTGCTCAAAGCCAAAATCATTGAGCTCCTTGAGATGAAGCGGTCAGAGAAAGTTAGGCGAGTTAATGATCCAAATTATTATTGCTACTACTCGCTTGGTTGGTCATCCCCTTACATGGTGTTCTATTTTTAAAGATAAAGTGATGGATTTAGCCCTCAAAGGTAAGATTTTGCCTGAGAAAGATAAAGCAAGTGCAAATTAGAACACTGTAATTCCTGACTCTCACAGTTTGTTGAAGAGTGGTAGAGTATCTCATTCTCCATCAAAGATAGAAATAACACAGCCCTCATATGATAAAATTTGGAGATTTCAATCCCATTCCATTATATAACAACTCTTTCCCACAAGATGAAGTGCCTTTCGAAAGGAAAACTAAAGAATTTTTGAAGGATGATGATGCCACAAGTGATTAGTCGAACGAAGGAGGGACGCTTGTCACATAAAAAAAGAGCCAAAAAGTTAAAGCACAAAAGACTAATCTACTACCAAAATTTTGAGTGGTGAAAATGTAGGTTGCAAAAAGAAAGTCCAAAAGAAGAACAATTTCATCATCAATCCATATAAGTGGTGCAATATTTCAAAATATCAGTTGATCTATTACTTTGAAAGAATTCATGCCAAAAGATACTTAAAAGATGACGACGTTCTTGCATCTTGCCATGTTGTGAACATCAATGATGATGAAATTGATGGAGAATTTGAGAAGAAACTCACTGTCACTAATAAAGTCCCCGAGGAATGTGTAGAAACGATCATTTTTTATGATGAAGATTTATTGCTTGGGATAAAAGCGAACTCACAATCGACCCTTGTTTGTAAATGGCCATGCACATGAACAAAAAGTAAATAAATACTTCTGGATGGAGGATCTGCTATGAATATAATACCTTTATGCGCAATGAAGTAGCTTGGAATCACAAGTAACGAACTCTCACAAAACTGTATCATGATCCAAGGATTCAATCAAGGGGGCAAAGAGCCACTGGTCTATATGACTTGATTTATTAATTGGCGATCTACCCTCAAGTGCACTTTTCCATGCTATCGATGATAAAACATCTTATAATATGCTTCTTGGAAGACCATGGATTCACGAGAATGGTGTTATACCATCAACTCTCTACCAATGTTTCAAGTATTGCCGTAACGGCGTGATAAAGAAAGTAGTTGCTGATAATAAGCTATTCACTGAAGCGAAGACTTACTTTGCTGATGCTAAGTTCTACCCACAAGATAACACAAAGAAGGAGTTGACAAATGAAGATGGTCGTAAATCTAAGACATATGTCTTACGCTATGTTGTTATCTTGGCACCAAAGTCAAAGAGAAAAGAAGGTCAATCTTCTTTTGTTGGATGCGATGAATGGAAAGAATTCATTGTATTACTTACCAATATTGAGGCAGTCAAGCATAGCGGAATTCTTCTTGAAGGCTTTGTTTGGCCAAAAGCAGAGTCCAAAATAGAGTACAATTCATTACTTACAAAGTGAACCGGAGAGGGATTTGATCCAAACGCATACAAGTTGCTTATAAAGGCTAGTTACGATCCCAAGGAGAAAGGAACTTTGGGAAGATTCCCGCAAAGACTACTGGAGAAAAGGCACATGGCATGACTTCTACCCAAAAGATGTTGAAAGACAAAGGATATGATGTCACAATCCATCAATGGGACTTGGGTATAGATCACCTTCTCCTGTGCGTATAGCAATTAAAAGGGATAATACGCATCATATCACTATCAAGGAAGAAACTGCGTTGAAAGGTTCAAGGCAATCAGTCTTTGATAGATTATAAAAAGTTACACTACGTATTTCGGGTGTTTGACAGGCTCGGCCTACGAGGAAGAGCATTGATGACGCGACCTATTCATGAAAGGCTAAGTTTTCCAATGGCCCGAAAGGATATTTTTTATATGAAAGGAAGCAACACTCCCTATTATAATGGAAGTTTAAGAAGACGAGTCACTAACATTTTCATATATTACGACGATTCATTAAACGTGAGAAAGGAAACCATCATTGATATAAACATCAAGGATGAAGACAAGGAAAGCATTGCCTTCGGCAACCATATCACTATTTGAAAAAAGAGCCTCTTGAAGAAAAAGATGCTGAAGATGCTTCTCTTGAATTGGAGAAAGGCATGAAGGCAATCGTTGATTAATTAAGAAAAATCAACCTTGGCACAAATGAAGATCCTTCTCCAATCTACATAGGTACTTGCTGACTCTTGAAGAGGAACGAGCATTGTATAATTGTTGCTCGAATTGAAGGATGTCTTCGCTTGGAATTACAAAGAGGTGCTTGGCTTGGATCCACTGGAGAATTGTTGTTCACCACTTGTCCATTAAGCGAGGTACGAGACCCGTTAAACAAGCTCAAATACACTTTTTCATAGCTAGTTTCATGTCTCATTTAAAATACCCAACATGAATTTCAAGCATAGTCCCTGAGAAAGAAGAATGTACAAATCCATGTTTGTGTTGTCTTTCAAGATCTCAACAAAACTTGTACGAAAGATGACTTTTCTCTTCCTATTGCTAAATCCATGGCTGATGCCACAACTGGCTATAAAGCCTTATCCGTTATAGATGGATTCTAGGGATACAATCAATCCTAATGGCACCAAGGGATGAAAAACTCATTGGTTTTTGAATTCCCAAAGGCATTTATTACTGCAAAGTCATGCCTTTTGGCTTGAAGAATGCGAGAGCTATATATGAAAGGGCCACGCAAAAGATTTTTGATGACATGCTTCACAAGAATGTAGAGTGCTATGTTGATGATCTCATTGCCAAATCGAAGAAGCAAAATTAACCATATTCAAGCCCATCTTGGAATGACGTTCGAAAGACTCCAAAGATGCCAACTCAAGATGATCCTTTGAAGTGCACTTTTGGAGTTACCTCTGGAAAGTTTCTTGTCTTTTATTGTACATAAATGAGAAATCGAGATTGATTAATCCAAAATCAATGCTATCTTGAGGATGCCCGAACCATGCAACATTCATGAGTTGAAAAGTTTGCAAGGAAGATTGGCTTATCTTCGAAGATTTATCTCCATTTTGGCATAAAAAAGTCAATCCTTTAACCATTTGATGAAGAATGGTGTACCTTTTGAGTGGGATGAAGCATGTAGTAATGCTTTCAAAAGCATAAAAACATACCTCACGAAATCGCCCATGTTAGTTGTACCTGTCCCTGGTAAGCCTTTAATTCTTTATATCGCTATACAAGAACGGTCTGTCGGAGTATTACTTACCTAAGAAATGATGAAGGCAAAGAAAATGTACTATACTATTTGAGCCGAATGATGACACAAAATGAGTTAAATTATCTGTTGCCAATTGAGAAGTTGTGCTTGGCTCTCATATTTTCCATACAAAAGTTAAAGCATTACTTTCAAACTCATACTATCCATCTGATATCCAAGGTGCATTCGATCGAGTATGTTATGACTAAGCCAATGTTGTCGGGTTGTCTCGCAAGGTGATACCTTGAAATTTAACAATTTCAAATTGTTTATGTTCCTGTGAAAGCTGTCAAAGGACAAGTGTTGGTTGACTTCTTGGCTAATCATTCCATACCTGTTGAGTGGGAATTGATTGATAAACTTCTAGATGAAGATGTTCTCATGGTCAAAGTTCTTCTGTCTTGGACAATGTAGTTTGATGGTGCCGCACATTGAGGAGGGGCTGGAGCTGGAGTAGTGTTTGTCACTTCCAAATGAGATGTATTGCCATATTCATTCACTTTAACACACCAATGTTCAAACAATGTCGCTGAGTATCAAGCACTTATTCTTGTTCTTGAAATAGCGGTTGATACGAAGCAATTACAACTTTCTAGAGTTTTTGGAGATTCCAAGTTGGCAGTCAATCAGCTCCTTGGTAAATATAAAGTCAAGAAACCTGAGCTAATGCCATATTACAACTATGCTAGGCAACTAATGGGGTAGCTAGGTGATGTGACTATATAACATGTTCCAAGAAGGGAAAATCAACAAGATGACTCCTTACCAAAATTGGCTTCTATGCTCATCCTACCTAATCAACAAGTTCAAATTCCCATATGTTAAAGTTGGGTCATGCCTCCTTATTTTCAACAAGAATATGATTTGAAAGAGAAAAATACTTATGTGGTCTCTATCTATGAAGTGGAGAGGAAAGATTGGCGTCAACGAATAATTGATTATATCAATTATGAAAATTTACTTGATGACGCAAAGAGAAGAACTGAAATTCGTCGTCATGTACCCCACTTCATCTACTATAAGAAAACTATTTATCGGCAATAGTTTGATTGAGTATTCCTATGATGTCTCAGTGAGGATGAAGCAATACAAGCAATTGTGGATGAGGCTCACTTAGGAATATGTGGCGCTCATCAATCCGACCTGAGTTGCACTTCCGCATTAATATTATGGAGTACTACTGGCTGACTATAGTGAAGGATTCCATGGACTATGCAAGAAGATGTCAAGCTCATCAGTTTCATGCCAATTTTATCCATCAACCACCAAAACAGTTATATCCTACTTTTTTTTTTTGGTCATTTGGTGCTTGGAGATCATACATAGTAGGACCATTACCAAAGTCTTCTGGTGGCCATATCTTTATCCTAGCTATAGCTGATTACTTCTCAAAGTGGGCGAAAGCAATTGTACTAAGAGAAGTAAAGAAGGAAATAATGGTTGATTTCATTCGCGTGAACATCATCTATCGATACGGGGTTCCATAATATGTTATCACCGATAATGGAAAACCCTTCCGCAATGCTGCAATGAACAAGCTTTGTGAGAAGTTCAGTTTTAAGCAACATAATTCTTCTATATATTATGCTGCTGCAAATGGACTCAAGTGTCGAGGTTTTTAACAAAACTCCATTCAATTTGCAAAAATAGGTTGTCGATAAGTCAAAAAGAGATTGGCATCAAAGGATTGGTGAAGCTCCTTGGGCGTATAGGACAACTTTTGTCTATGGTGTCGAAGCAGTTCTTCCACTCAAATGTCAAATACCTTTTTAAGGATTGCTATGCAAGAAGGGCTTAATAAGGAAGACAATGCTCGCCTTCATCTTGAAGAGTCGGAAGCACTTGATGAGAAAAGGTTGGAAGCTCAGCAAAGATTTGAGTGTTACCAAGCTCACCTTTCCAAAGTATTCAATAAGCGAGGTTAGCCACGCTCTTTTCAAGTTGGTTATATAGTCCTTACTGTTCAAAGACCAATCGTCTTTATACATGGAGGCCAAAGGAACTTTGTCTCAAAATAGGATAGTCCATATATTGTCCAAAAAGTCTATACAAATGGCTGATACTAGTAGATCGTTGAAGATGGATTAAGGGTTGGCCCCATCAACGGCAAAAGTAGAATATTTGAAGTAATACTACACATGGTTTGCATTGCTTCTTGATGCACGAGCCTAAATTGAATATTTCTCCTGACCCGCATGAGCTAAAACGATGGACAGCAACCATCAATGGTGTAATATGCGGTTAAACTGCTGAAACACTCCACTAAGTCTAAGGTAGTAAACATGGATACTCTTGGCCTGCAAGAAGTTAAACTGTGAACGGCAAACCTCTCATATTTTTTTCACAAAAAAGGAACTATTTGTGACTTGATTTCCTTTTGGGATACATAGGCAGCTTAGAGGGTAACTTCTAAGTTCAGTTACACTCCCATAAAACCAACTTATTTTCCTTAAAGAAAAATGTGATAGAAACAATATTTCAAATTAAATTCATAAATATTAGTTATTTTACTTGTTTTGATAAAAGAGAATCACAAGATAAGGAAAAGTAATTAATGTCTTTATTATTAAAAAAAAGTTTCCATTGTAAACAAATGAAATTTAAGGAAAAGAAATAGAGTGTTTCTAAATTAGGAAGAAAAAAAAAAGAAGGGACTTGATATAATTCAAATGTCAAGCTTGAGGTCTACTATGGTTATCTTGCTTGCTTTAAGGATGTATTTCATCTCTTCAAGCTCCCTAGCATCTTCATTTGTGAGGAAGGTAGTGCTTTCAATAGAAGAGATTTGATTATGCTCTCTTGATACTTCAACTTGAATTTGCTTGAAATTTTCATATTCTCGGTCAATGGTCGAGATAACTTCTATGTTCTGCTTCTCCAAATCATCAAGATCTTTTTTATCCTCAGTAGATTCTTGTTTTCCTTAAAGACTTTGTAGATGGTTGGTTACTTTTTCCACCATTGCCTTGACTTCCAAAAGGTTTGCATTTGCCTTGGAGAGAATTTTTGTATATGCCTCTCTTGAAGTTTTCTCCGATGCTGAAGATCTTGAAGAATCATACTTCTTGGCCTTGGCAAGAAAGTCTACTGGAGAGTCTCTTAGACAAAGGGCAATTAAAGAGTCTAAGTTCTTGTTATTTCTTCAATTAATTCATTAACACATTCCTCCAAAGAAAAGATTTGGTCTGCGGAAATGTATGAGATATCATTGCAAAGTTCTTTCTATAGGTTTTGTATGTATTTCGTTGGCATGGTTCTATCACCTTGCGGCCATGAAATTCAGAGGTTGGTGTTCTGGCTTGCTTGTGGAGATTTCCATGGTAGTTCAATTGCATTTTTGATTGGGTAGGCAAAGGATCCTCTACTATCTTGTTGATTATTGTTCCAAGGATATTTGGATTGCCATCAATATGCTCATGTACATTCTCCATGTGTAATAGACATATCTCACTAATGAGACATTCTAGATTGTAAGAAACAATTCCAAATTCTTCCATAGATACTTCAAGTGAGGTGGGCTAAATCCTGTAAAAAAGAGTTAGGAATATCAAGACGCATGAAGGAAAGAAGGAAAAAATATATGCTTGAAGTATAGTTACGTATTCAGCCAGTTCTCTTGGTGACATCTTTGAGGCTGTCCAAGTGTGATTTTGGAAAATGATGAATTAATAGAAATAGTTTCCAAACTCGAAGGTTTTGACTTCTTTTTCGGTTGATTCCAGTGACAATCTTTATTGCTTCTTTCTCAAGAATGTCTATCTTCTACTTGAACAAATTCTCTATCATCAATATCTTGATCCCATTATTTTTTGATGCTTTCCTAGAAGTTGAGTTTGAGAAGATTTTATGATCCTTTGTAGGAATGATATTGATATTTATCTCCATATCCTTGATGCCTTTCGATAAAGGTGTTTCAATAACCTTTGGAGCCTCGACATTTGTTTGTTTGACTAAAATAGGTCATCCCATCTCCGTTATTTGCTTTCCTCTCAAGCTAGTTAATACATGATTTTGGCCTTTTTGCTTCATTGAAGAAGGCTCAGGTACTGCTATGAGCTGGTGGAAAGCCTCGTCCATCTTTGTCTCTACAATCTTCTTAGAATTTGTCCTGGCTGTTTTTTCTTAGACACTTCATGGTCATCCAGGAATTTCCATGCTTTGAATTCTTTGGAGAGGCAGTGTGCTTGGGTCTCTTTGATGAGGGTGTTTTTACTTGTGCATCTTGAGTTTCATTCTCATTCATTCTTTTGACACTAAATTTGATGATTGCGCTGGGAACACTCTTTGTTCTTATCAACCAACAAGTATCATACTCCTTTGTAACTAACAAATGCCGTCTTTGTGAGGGTATGATCATGATAGAATGTGTTGTTGTACGAATTGAGGACTCCCATAGCTAGAGAATTTCTCCCAAGGTGTAGGTGTGAGTTATCTCCTTCAAGTTGTTTGGAATATCTTGGCAAAAGCCAAATTGCCTACTAAATCTATGTGGGTCATACTGCTCGATGATGAAGATATTGTCCCGTCAAAAGATCAAGAAACATGACCTTTGACTGATGAAGTATTTCGTGTGCTGCAAGGATAAATTTCTACCATCTATAAGGACTTTTCCCTCTTTTCTAGCCAAGCATAGTCTAAGAAAGGTTGACAGATAGTTCATATTCTTAATGATGTCTTTTGCATCTATAGTATTGTAGAATTGTGCCATTTTTTTGCCACTGAATTTAGTCATTCGAACATAATAGTTTTGTTCGATCATTTATGTGATAAGTGTCGAAGTATTGACCAATCCATGCATAGACATAGTGAAATGGATAGACGGCTGGGCACTCTCATAAGTTTGGAGCTTGACCGACTTTTCTTAAGTCGTCGTAGATACTGGCGAGTACCGGGATTACGGGTGAGAACATTACTCCCATTGCCATCAAGCTAGCCATCTTGAAGACACTTGGGTCTATATGATCCATTCCCTACTTGGCAAGAAGAATTTGAAAATCCAGCATGCTAAGAAGGCTCCTACGTACACTTCGCTCGTTAGAGAATCTTTCATGCTCAACATGTCAAAAGGGATGTGTTCAACGTTGATCTTTAGCAAGTAAGAATTGTCCACGCTTCCAGATAGGTTGAATGCCTTCTTGGGCTTTGAGTTGGTGCTTCATCTAAACATACTTTGACCCCTTAGAGGTAGAGTTCAGTATCTAGCTTGTCCTTGGAACCAAAATTGCACCCAATCCTTAATATGAACTCCTTCATGATTGTCTTTTATAAGCCTGAAGTATGCTGAAAATAAGTGTCTGCAACTTGCTGGAAGCAAAGATTTTCCATCTCCATCGATGTTGATAAGTTCTTTGGCTGTTAGCACAACCATGTTGTAAAATAAGATGCAGATAGAAAGACCTCCGAGTCTATAAAGATCCCAAAGAGAAATTGATAGCTCTCCTGTCTAAGTGGGAAGGTTGTTTGTTAAGGGGCATCAGTACTTGTAGAAGGCGCACAAGATATTGTCGTAACGATCATATGAGTAGCGTGACATGTAAACTGCATCATAGACATGGGCCCTCAAGAGTGTCTCTTTGTGTCTCACGAGTACGTCTTCCGACCATTCCCAGTAGTTGGAAGTATGTTTTGCTTCATTGAAATATGAGGAAGGACCATTCCACGTGGTTTTGCCGTAGATTGGAACTCAAAAAGGGAAACGAGAACTTGGTAGCAGTCGTCTCCTTGTTATAAAGAAAGGAATTTAATATCAGCACTTCTTCACTCCTTGTCACCGTAGAAAATGATGATGCAACGATTGTCTCTTTGGTTGACCTGGTTGCCCAAGTTTCAAAATACAGGGGACTCATCAAGAGGAATGTAGGTTTGTGCTACGAGACCGATGGATGGCTTGTAAATTTACAATGACAAGCTTTTGGATTGAGATCCTTCTCTTTCATCGAAAAGAGAGATATGTAGCAGCGGCGTCTCATAATCCTTGATTTGCATGGTTTGGTGAGATGTGGCTACCTGACAAACAAAATCTCAACATGAAGCATAAAATTCTTATGGTTGAAAATATTTATGGAGCTTACCTCTGGACATTTGGAAAGGATACTACATAAATTTGTGGTATTTAAAATATTATGGATTATATTCTTTCTTACAATGAAGTGAATTTTTTTCATTGAGATTGGGCTATTCCTAAACCATGTCAAGGATGTACAGTACATGAAAAGAAAGAAAGAAAGAAAGAAAAACTATTCATGTTTTCTCAACGTAGTTTGCCTACTATTCATGTTTTCTCAACGTAGTTTGTCTGCGAGGTGTAGTTCATAAAGTTACAGCAAAAGACAGAACAAATCAATGGTTAACATGTCCTACCTTCTAATTTACAACAAGGTTTTGAAAAAATATTTGACCAAGTCATTTTGTTAAACAACCCCAAGCCAAGATAAAACCATGCAAGACTTTAGCATTATAATTAAAACACATGGAGATGCTCAATATATCATGCAACATCATGCAAGGTAAAAGGTTTATTATGCAATCCAGTTGAATGGGAAGGCAATAGAAAATCCTTCAAAATTTCAAAAGAAAAAAAAAAATTAACCCACACTGATTGATTTGAGAGAGGTAGCAGAAGCAATGTTTAGCAATAGCATTTGGGTTTTGTTCATATGAGGTGCAGTTTATTTCATGGGGTATGATGATCAGCAGAGGGTGCAACCAAAAAGAATGAAGTAAATTAATGCAAAGATTATGGTTGAAAATTCATATTTTGCAATAAGGACTACGAAGGGGAAAAAAGAGCTATTACTCTTTCTAATTCAACTCAGCAAAATTCTTATCAAAATTTAAAGTGAAAGAAGTTACCCACAGTGAATATGTTTTGAGCAGTTAATGATGGGAAACAGCTGGAGCAACGATCACCGGTAGTGGCAGTAAAATTCAGCAATAGTTGTAGCAACAATAGCAATGCAACAATGGCAGCAGCAACAATAGCAAAGCCACAACAGCAGCAATAAACAGCAGCAAAATTCAAATAGTGGCTACGACGGTGAAGTTCGGCACTAGTTGCTTCCTTCTAGTCATGCTGAAAATCGACAAATCAGCAAGTAACCCGAGAATAGAAATTGAATTTGTTCTCTTTCTTTTGAACCGGAGCATAATGTCTGTGCATGGATGATTCATTGTTTAATTTATAGGGGCTTAGTATCTCTTTCAAATCTAATAGAATTGGGATTAAAAGTGGTATCTAGTTTGAAGATTGAATTGGATTCCTTTTCTGAGTAAAATTGTGCAAGTTTTTTTGGTTAACGAGTGGATTCGTATTGTATTAGGCTGAGTTCAATTCAGACAAGAGTCTTGTATCAAATTTCTTGTGGGATTAGAATTGTAGTCTTCTCAGTCCAAGAGACTTTATCGTATGATCGGAAGCTTCTTGAAATTCATATCCTTGAGGGAGTTTTTTTTATTTTTTATTTTAACGTTGTTGTATAATAGATCATAAGCTTGATTTAGGAATGGAAACTGGGTTATTAAGCAAATTATGTCCAAGTCAGAAACGAATGGGTTTTGGAATTCATGCAATATAAGGGTTTAATTTCTTTGGGTATTGAGTTGTTTACTAGCTTTGGAAGTCCTATTTGATGTGAAATTTATTTGTATAGCTCCATGAAGTTTGGCTTTAAGACTCCAGTTTAATTAAGAGGGAATTGGAACTTGCAGCTGATTCAATTGGAGTGGAATTGCTTTCGTCAATAGTGAACTCACTTGAACGATGGAAAAATCAGTTTAGACTCCAATACGTTTTTGGTACGGATTAGTTCTAGAACGCTGTTGGACTTGCAATTGGTTTTCCAAATCTATGTAGTTAAAGATTCCCAGGGACTTTCTAAGCCAGCGTAGATGTTTTCGTGGAATGGTGATCACTTTTTGCTACAATTAACTAATCTTATAGATGATTGGATTCAAATGGTGCAAATTTGTTCATGCAGTTTGAGGGAAAAAGTAATGGTGGATAAATGTTTTAATTGCTTTGGGTCCTTGGGTTCACCATTGAAAGGCCAAGACAATAAAATATTAAAGATTGTGTGAATTCTAGCTGTTGAATTCACTTGAGCAACATATTTTTGCTCTTGGCTTCGTTCAACATTAAAGTTTGAGACATTTTGATAAAGCCTAAAGAAATAACAAGACTTGTCCGCTCAAGCCACAATTTGAAGGTCAGTGCTGTATTCACGAACAAGTCTCGAGGGGGCATTTGTAGAAAATGAAATTTTATTTTAATTAAAATCATCATTTGTCTATAAATTAATTTAATTGGCATATTTATGGTCAAATTAAATAATGCCATATGTCATGTATATTTTGGAACATTGGTTAATTTAAAACCAATTATATTACTCCACATGTCAAGATGAGGTGTTTCGACCAATCAAACGTATATGTTTGCTCTTCCAATTAAATTGTTCCATATCACATGCCAACAAGACTTGGCCAATAGGAATATATGTACACTAATATTTATCTCTTTATTAACAAATTAAAATAAGGAGATAATATCAAAATAGTACAATTCTTATGTGTTCATATCTCTTATATGTGTAAAGAAATATGAATTTGTTTCTTGGTATGCAAATAAAGAGTTATACATATACTACAAGTCTTCTAACTTGCTCCCTTCCCATATATGTATAAATAGGGATCATCGATAGGAGGTTCAAGACATAGACAGGCATACATATTTCTGAAGCCTAAAAGCTGTGAGAGCCCTGAATCTTCAAATTATCTCTTCAAGTCTTCTATATATCAAGATTTGAAAATCTTCATCAAGTGTTCTTCAAGTTTTCCATAAGATTTGAAGAATTTAATACTCGGTTCGGGAACAAGCTGTAAAGCCCTCGGATCATGTATGGAGTAAAGAATCGAAGAAATTCTATCTACATATTGAGAATATCCTAGAGATTGTAACCCTTTATTTCATATATTCATATATACATATTTTTATCATTATATTTCTTGTTTGATCAAGTTTTTGCATACTTGAAATATTTCATTGCACACTTATTTGTTTATATAGTTTTGGTCTTCAGGACCTTTTAAGGCACTTCGACAAGTTCTTGCCAAGTTTTTTTTTTTGCATATCTTTGGTCTTCTAGAACTTCTTAAGGCACTTCAATGAATTCTAACCAAATATTTCTTTGCATTTCTTTGGTCTTCCAAAATCTCTTAAGGTACCATTATAATTCGGCGATTTCTAACTAAATATATTTTTGTATATATTTTTGTCTTTTAGATGCTCTTAAGGCACTTCAGCGAGTTCTGACCAAATATTTCTTTATATATTTTTGGTCTTCTAGAACTTCTTAAGCCTCGTCAACGAGTTTTGACCAAATATTTCTTTGCATATCCTTAGTCATCAAAAACCTCTTAAGATATTTCTGCAAGTTCTGACCAAATATTTCTTTATTGATTTAGAGCTGGCCGATATGGAGCTCTAATCGATCATAGTCTAAACGATTTCTGAATAACTTTCTCATATTTTATGGTTATTGATCAACTTGCAAGTTGCTCAAGAGTTATCATGATTGGATTACGAAGAGTTATGCCCTCGATATTCATGCGCATTTAATTGCCACGTCCTTTCACTTGTTTTGTCCGTAGTTACTTTTTGCCTTTTGGACTTTCCCACTTTGTAATATGTATATCTATATTTTGCCTCTTAGTTTTAGAGCTTTTCATCTTTCTTATTTGTGTTCATTCATCATTCGCTTATCCTATTTTTGAGTCATTATCTTCGCTGTTCAATCACTTTCGTACTTTTCTTATCGATGACTTCAGTATCAGGTTGTAAACTGGTATCTTTTGTTTCAAAATATAGTTTAAAAAATTAGAGATTTAATAAACCTAAAGTTCGACATTCAGGGACAATCATGAAGACCTTTGAAGATAGCTATTGCTTTCTTTCAAGTATGGTTATCTGATTTGCATGCTCCATCAAAAGGCTTTGTGATCATCTTTGAAGATTAGCTAAGATCTCATTTTCTCTTTACCATCACTTCTTTTTCATTTTATATTGCCTCTACTTTGGGGTCAGTATATCTCAATCGACTTCAAATGCCATCAAATTAGTGGTTTGTTATTCTATATTATGCAAGCATCTGGACAAAGAGCCCACAATTGAAGGATTTTGGGCTTTTTATAAGTTGACTATTAGTGGTAAAAGTCCTGGTGTCTTTCAGTTCCAATCTTGTCAAGGATCAAAAGGATGATATTTTTATCCACCACTACCCCTGTCGGATGTAAAGGATTGGAAGACTCGGTTCCTTTTTGCTCATTGTGAAGATATGTTAGAATGAGCCCAATTCCCAATAACTTGTAGCTCTTCTGTATGTGAAGGACTTTGTTTTTTATATCAAGAAGTCCGATACTGCCTCTGATTTTTCTAGCAACCATGCAAAGTTAGAGCAGGGCTTTCTGATTTGGGCCAATTTGGCATGAAGGTTTAATCCCAAGTTTCTTTCTTCTGATTATTATGCTGTACACGATTTTATTGCCATTACTGATCCCAATCAACCTTCTATTGCCCAAAAGGTAATGGACTTCTTGAAATGTGGATGAGTGCTCGGGACTCCTCTCATTGAAGTTTCTAAGACAATTGATACAATTCCTTTATAGATGGTAGCTCCTAAGAACATGCCCTTGAAAGGATCTAAAGCCACATCTTCTATAGGGAGGAAGATGAATTAATAAAGAATTTGATTAATTGATGTCTAGAGGAAGACATATCTATGGTTTCTCTTGAGAACATGCCCAACTTAGAGGTAATTTTGCAACTCGTCAGGTCTCAAAGTTGCCAAGAATTTGATTAACCACTAGAGACAAATCACTGTTGACTATAATCTCTCAAATACCCATCATTTTTGCTAGATTCAAACCAGATAAGATGGATTCATATTCAGCTTCATTATTGGTGGCTTAGAAATTGAACATGAGTGAACAGGTGTAGCATTGGCCTTCTAGGGATCAGATGATTATTCCAGCACTCGACCCTGATTCACATGATGTCCTATCTACATATAGCTCCCAAACTTGATAACTTTGATCTCTTTCCTGTGGGGTCTACTCTAGAGAAACAAACTAATTTGTTCTACTAGGGCTATACTTTTCATAAGGAAATCCATCAACACCTGTGCCTTTATGGTCAGTCTTAGCTTAAATGACATATCATACTCAAGAGGCTCTACTGACCACTTAAGTATTCTCTTAGAACCTACAGACATCTAGTTTTGTCAGGATAGTCTTCAAAGAAAAATTAGTATAGATGATGATCTTATATCCATAGAAGTATAGCCTTAGCTTTCTTGTAGTGGTAACAAGAGTGAAAGCTACTTTTTTTTTTTTATCATTGAGTAATTTACCTCTGGTTCTTGAAAAACTCGGCTGACGAAGTAAATTGGTCTTTGAGATTGATCTCTTTCAGAGATTAAGGTGGCATTCACAACTTTTTCCTAAGTCAATAAATATAAATATAATGTTTCTCCTTGTGAAAGTGCAATTACTATGGGCATATTAGCTAGGTATTTTTTCAGCTTATCGAAGGCCTATTGATATTGTTCTATCCATTCGAAGTTCTTTGCTTTTCTGAGCACTTCGAAGAAAAGGTAGACCTTTCTCGGCTGATTTGAATAGAAATCTATTCAATGCAGCCATCTTTCTAGTAAGACTTTGTACCTCTTTGACTGATTAAGGGGGTTGATATCTAGCACAGCTCATACTTTCTTTTAGGATTGGCTTCGATTTCCCTTTTCAGAAATAATGAAGCCTAAGAATTTCTGGAGAGAACTCCAATAGTGCATTTATGGGTTCGACCTCATGCCAACACTCCTCAATGTCTTGAAAGTTTTCCTTAAATCACTGATGGTATTAGTATAATATCAATTCTTCACCACCATATCATCGACATAAAGATCCATATTTTATGATCTTTGGTACGTATCTAAGAGTATATTTTTCTAGCTAGAAGACATTGTTTGAAAATAATAGGTTCATTTGTTTGTTATGAAAAAGGTCTTTCTTTCATCTTCTTTGCTAAGGGAGATCTGATGATACCCTTTATAAGGATCTAGGAATTGTCCTATTACTAAGCCTACAAAGTGACTTTAGGATAGACTTTCTTAAGATCAGTGAAGTAAATACATATTCACCAATCGAAATCAGGTTTTCGTACAGGTACATGACTGGATATTCAGGTAGGATACAAGTCTTCTTGGATTATCTGAGCCACCAAAATTACATTCATTGTCTACTTCAGGTCAATGACAAGGCTGCGATCTAGACCAAAAAGTCTTTTCTTCTATTTGATAGTTTGTCTACTGGATCAATCCCCAACTTTTGCTCGATGACCTCTCAAGGGATGCTAGACATGTCACCCGTAAACCAAGCAAAAAGATCTCTATACTCATATAAACTCTGAAAGTCATTATTGAATAGAGGGCTCGAAGCTTATTCTCAGCTTTCAATCAAGGTAGGAAGGATCAAAAGCAATCTTTTCTATCGGTATTCCCCAATCACTTCTATCGATATTCCTGATTCAGGTTCGATTGTTTTGCCTTTCTTATCACTCAACTAGATATCTTTTGTAGGGATGCCTGAACTTGATCCCTCATTCCCGTACTTCTTTTTATCAGAAAAAGTATCTAAACCTCTATTCCTAGGTGCCTATTCTTTCAGGGATAAGCTTCGCAGGGACATCATGTAATATTCCTGAGTTTCTTGTTGATTTTCCATACACTTTTCTCTGATCCATCACACATAGCGAACTTAATCCATTGGTGCTAGACCGAAGACAAAATAATGAATGCATATTAGGATGGTCGTCCCAATATCATGTTGTAGGGAGAAGGCTTTTTCACTAAGATAAAGATGACATTTCAGTCCTATATCTTGGGAGTTCACCAAGAGTTAAAGGTAATGTAACGGTCCCCTCTAATATGACTGAATCTCTAGTGAAACCCACGAGTAGATTTCAAATGGGTCTGATATGATCATTGGTTATCTCCATTCTTTCCCAAACATACCAATATATGATATCTGCTGAGCTTTCTGTATTTATAAAGACTCGGTGCACCTGATAGTTTCCTATTTTTGCATAAATAACTATGGGATCAGCATGTGGATGTCGATTGGGCACGGGATCTTCACGTGTGAAGCTAATGCTTAGATTGGCATGGGCTTTCTTTGCACGTATTTCTCTAGGTTGTACAAGTCGGATGTAGCATTTTCAAGCATTGTCAAAGTTCCCACCTGTTCTGCCTTTACATGTTGCTCTTCCGGGGATAGTTTCTAGCAATTCTCCTATTCCTTTGATCATATTAATTACTCCTACTACATCATTTTTGTTGGCAACAGGTCCTTTCTAATGATTTCTGTGGTTAGGATAGTAAGGTCTAGGTGGACTATTATTATTTCGAGCTCCATTACCATTTTGTCTGAACTAATCAGTAGCTTTAAGGATGTGTCTCTGCAGAAATCCATCCTTCATGGCTCATTCAAGTCTAATAGTTAAATCATTACACTTCTCTATATCATGACCGTGATCCCCATGATGCGTGCAATAATGAGATCGATCTCGTTTATGCTAATCTATTAGTATAGGGGGTAGCTGCTGAAGGCTCCTTTTGTTTTGAATATAGAACAAGAGTTCATTTTGGGAGGTGTTGAGAGGAATAAAGTCTAAGTCTAAAAGGACAGGAGTTCTCGAAAGTCAGAAAGTGTTCAGTCTTGGGAAAGTAACTCTTCTAGCCAATAGTCTCAGGTAATTGTTCTGATACTAGTTTTCTAAACAAAGCTTTGTTGATCATGTTTTCTAATATTTTTGCCATTTTTGTGGCTGCTTTCTCCTTGATGGTTAACTTTATCAGATCCAGGATCGGGAGTTCTCTTGCCTTTGGGTTTGAGATCATAAAATTCCCATTTAGTTCGATTGGTCTCCTCTCCACAAATATAATTGTCGAACATCTTCAGAAGTTTGTTAAAAGTCTTGGGAACCTTTGTAGCTAACTCAGAGTTGAACTTCCTAGGCTTTAACACCAGTCATGAAAGCCGTAATCATTATTGCTTCATTGGCGTCTCGAACTAGGATAATTTCGTCATTGAAATGACCAATATATTGTTTCAAGGTTTCATCACGCTTTTGCCTAATAGTCATGAGATGAGAAGGTTCCTATTGGATGACCTATTTACTCATGAAGTTTCTAGCAAACTTGCAAGCAAGATCCATGACGGAATCAACAAAATTAGGAGTTAACTCTTTAAATTATTTTTGAGCTTACTACATCACTCAAGGTAGTAGCAAAGAGCTTACATTTTATGGTCAACAGGATCAGTGGTCCCTTTGTGAGAATCTAGATGTGGTTGTTTGAAGTTAAAGGGGATTTGCTTCTCTTGTATAGCTGATACAAATGGATCCTTATTAGTTATCGCTAACTCCACTAGGTTCATAGTGTTTTTCCCTATAACTTCATGAACTTTTCATCCTACTCAGGCCAAGAATTCTTCCTCAATTAGCTGTAGAACTTTGGCCTCATTTTCTTCTTACTTCATGATGGTTTTTGGGAAAGACCCATATAATCAAAGACAGAACCTTGTTTCCAAGATAGAGGCATAGACATTTCCAGCTGAAGCTTTATAGATTGATAATGACTGCTACTAATAGCATCATCTTGGTATGGCAGTTTGATATTTCCCTAACAAGCTTCCTTATTTTTGTTCATGGCTTTCACAAATGCTTGAAAAGTAAGGAAGTTCTCCAAAGAAATATAGCATTTTCTTCTGTGTTGGTCCTATGATATTTATTGTGTAGATTCAGGAATAGATTCGGGTGGAACAATTTCTTGTGAGGTTTGTGCAGTCATGCTACCTATTTTCTTTTTATTCTTTCCTATTCGTGAATGAGAAAGTCTCAGGAAATGGATTTATGTAGTCTAGCTACTAGATTATTCAAGGGACAGAAGTAATACTATGAAGTTTTATAGCCTTATTGAAATTAAGGATTTTTGCAGTCGAGCTGCTAAAGCTTGTTATGATTTTTTTGATGAAAGACAGAGTTTTTAAAAAAAGGTTTTTTATTCGATTCCCACAGACGACGTCGTTTGATGAAACACTAAGGAGTTGGGGATAAGGTGTCTCGTAGAATATAGAAGACACAATAGAAAAGTATGTGAGTGGCCTATAAGCTTAGTATTATTGATGATTCTTGGTTGGGTTTGTACACTTGCCTCGTTTTTCCATATCCTATTTACATGATATTGACAAATATTTATAGGCAAGGTTTTTCGCCTTATTAAGGTCAGAGTATCTCACTTATGGGGATCGGCATCTAATTAGTTTACTGATCAAATTTGACTGACCGTCCCTATGAAGGACTACACTATTAGCCCAAGTTGGCTCTTATTACATGATTACCCTTATAAGGCATAGCTGGACACGTATCATTTATCTAACAGGTAAAGATTTTATGTATCATCAAATCCTTTAATTTATTTATAGTACATTTCTAGATTGATCTACGTATAAATTCAACCAAATTAACTGTTTTGACTATTTTTAATTAATGCAGGCTTTGGTTATAATTGGATTTTAAAACTCTAAATCCTTCGCTTTCCCTCACTTCTCCAATTTCCCTTCTATTGTAGCTAATTATTTGAAATCTTTACAGGCACATTGTCTAAATCTTAATTGGCTTTATAATATTTTGCCTGATTATGCTTAATTAATTGCTATATGAATTTGATATGGCAAAAATTCTCATTAATTAGAACCTTATTCAACAATCCTTATAAATTAATTGCCTTGTAGGTTCAACTCTCTTATCTTGTCCTTAATGTTTTGAAGAAAGAGATTAATATGGTAAGTTAATGATAGAGCAAAATTTTACGTTGCTTTAGTAAGTTTCAATGCCAAGAAATTCATTATTTTCTTTTAATTTTTATAAACAACAAGAAGTAGCTAGGGTGCAGGTCAGTTCGTGCAGGCATACTACTTAATCCTGCAATGTGTTACTAAATTTCATATTACGTGTATTGATAATCGGGGATTGATGTAATATTTTCAAACTTACTCTATGACCAAATTAAATTAAATTTTGATCATCAAGTATTCACAAAGACTTATGTAATATTTTTTATGAATTATGGCGGAACTATATGTGTTCTTAATTTTTATGGTGAACAAAATAAAGATTTTGCTATTCCCACTACAAATTCTCTTGTTTCCTGTTTGAATTCAAGGGTTCATTTATTCATTGTAACTTCAATTTGGAGAAACTGTCATGATGCCTTAATTTTCTAAAGAAAAATGTCGCATAGATTTTATCCAAAACTGTACGAACTAACCTTATCCCTAGCGTACCACATAGTATATATAGTATCACGAATTCGATAGCTACGCAATAGCAAGCAGCAAGGAAGTAAGTAACGAAAATTGCTGATTAATTTGCTGTATATCTTTAAGGTATACCTATTTAGATTTCAAAGATAGTTTTCATTGGAATGGAAAACAAGTGCATCACAATTGGTTAGTGTAGCGTCAAAATTTTAATATAATTGAAATTTCTACATTACTATCTTAGAGTGGCATCCTAACTAAATCATATCATGTCATAAAGATATATACCTTAATATTTATCTCTTTATTTTTTAAAAAAAATTAATAAAAACTAAATAAAGGAATAATATTATAGGTAATTAAATTACTTATGTATTTATACTACTTTAGGAGATAATATTTTAGAGAGACTAGTTCTCTTGTAATTTTATCTCTTCAAGGAATAAAGATGATATATAAGTAGTGTAATTATTTTACACTACTTGTTTCTGGTGGGAGAAAGGTTAGGAGTAGCATTATGCCAAACCACTCCAATCCCTCTCATCCTACAAGTATAAATAGGGGGTCAACCCTAGGCATAAGGACACACAACACATATTCTTGGAAGCTCTCCACAAGTTACAAAAGCTTCTTAAATTCTTCATCAAGTCTTCAAGTTCTCCCTTCAAATCTTCCATATATCAAGATTTGAAGATCTTTATGAAGTGTTCTTCAAGTCTTCCATATCAAGAGTTGAAGAAGTCAAAGTTCGATTCGAGATCAATTTATGAGCCCTCGAGTCAAAGTTTCGGGATCAAGTCGTGAGACCCTCGATCAAGTCTAAGTTCGGGATCAAGTCATGAGGCCCTTGATCAACTCCAAGTTCGAAGACCAAGCTGTCAAGCACTCGATCAACTCTAAATTCAGGATCAAGCCATGAGGCTCAATCAACTCCAAATTCGAGATTAAGCTGTCAAGCACTCGATCAACTCTAAGTTCGAGATCAAGCTCTCAAGTAACTCTCGTTCAACTTTAAGTTCGAGATCAAATTGTGAGGCCTTCAAGTCAACAATTGAATAGAAGAATTGGAGGAGATCCTTGAGATTTTATCTCATTTTCTTTTGATATAAATAAATTATATTCATTATTTTCTTGTCTTGTTAAATTTTGCAGACGTGAAATATTTCGGTAAGCACAATTTTTGGCACACCGGTAGGACCATCTCTGCCTCCCATCTCTTATTTCATCTAGTATATGCTCAAATTTTATTGATGGCTACTAAAAGCAACAATTCAAAAGCCGTTCACTTGGAGGTTGACGATCACAAATATGCTGCCTTTAAAATTGTTTCAAATCTTGGAGTTAACTACTTGAAATCAAGACGTAAAGATACGATTCAAAAAAATTGTTTGTTGTCCTACACAAGAAAGCACATTTTCTTCTTCAATGGGGGCAAAGAAATTCAATCCATCTTTGGAGACAAAGACAGATAACACATCCATGGTTGAACAATGTGGTGTGTTCATGCACCTAATTATGTCCAAGGCGTCTACAAATCCTTCATATTAAGTCAAGTGATGACAACGTTAACCGATTACAACATTGTAAAAGTTATGGTGATTCAATCAACATTTCTTGAAGAACAAGTTGCAATATTGACCAAAGCCGTTGAAGGACTTGCAAAACACATTCAAGATCAAGATGTCAAAATTGCTCAACTTATCAACCAGACTAATGATAACAAATAAACAAGTCAAGTGTGAACTCCAAACAACCTGTGGGCCATGATGAAAGTTGAGTCTTCAAAATTACAAACAAAGATGAAGAAGATTCAAATTTCTCAGGGCGAGATGATTGATGTTCATCAATTAAAAGAGTTCGTCGAAGGCACAATCAAAGAAAAGTATAAAAGGGACAAGAAATCTTCGTTCACTTATGCAAAGCCTTATAATCAAAGAATCAAGAACATGAGGATGCATGTCGGCTATTAACCACCAAAACTCTTACAATTAGATGGCTAGTAAAGAAAATCCTAAGCAGCATGTGGTGCACTTTGTTGAAACTTGCAACAATGCCAGAACTGATGGTGACCTTCTAGTCAAGCAGTTCGTTCGATCATTAAAGGGGAATATGTTTGACTGGTACACTGACCTCGAACCTAACTCCATCGACAGTTAGAATCAACTTAAAGAAGAATTTCTTGATCGCTTCTATAGCACACGCCACATGGTTAGCATGGTGGAATTGACATCAACTCATTAATGGAAGAATGAACCTATCGTTGACTACATCGATAAGTAGCAAGATCTTGTTCTAAATTGCAAAGATCGACTTTTTCTGCCATCGAGATGTATATTCAAGGCATGCATTTTGACCTAAGTTATATTCTACAAGGGATACTTCCAAAATCCTTCGACAAATTGTCCACTTGTGCCCACAGCATAGAGTTGAGTATTTCTGCTAATGGAAACCAAGGTCCACCCACTGAACAATTACATGAAGTCAACATGATAGGCATCTCAAATTGGACTTTTGAGAATGAAGAGCCAATGACAACTAACATTGAACCTATCAAAATTTTAAGGAATGCAAATCAAAGTCAAACCACCCTCAAGATAAGTTGAGAAAATGAGCAACTGTTAAGGAGATGAAAGACAAGGCATATCTGTTTCTTGAATCCGATGTGCCGTACATATTTAATGATGTTCTAGAAGTAAATCTTATTGACCTGCCTGAGGTAAAGCAACCTGCAGAAGCGAGGCGTATTAACATTCCAAATTACTACAAGTATCATCGTTTAATTGGGCATCCTACTGAAAGGTGCTTTGTCTTCAAGGATAGAGTAATGAAGTTAGCTCGAGAAGGAAAAGTTCTATTTGAAGAAGAGAAAGCAAGTGTTAATCAAGTAGCTATTATGAACTGTGCAGATTCTCTAAAGTACCAAATTTATTCATCTATCCAAGAAGGAGACACACATATATGAATGAAGGAGTATGCTCCTTGATACAAGGCTAAACTGTCAAGATGACTCCTTACACTATAGATATGAGTTAAAACTACCTACAAGTATTTAAGTATAGCTATGAAGAGCTCCTTGATATGAGTCTAAATTATCTGCATATGCTTCTTGACAAGAGAATAAACTGTTTACACATATATGTCATATGCTTCTCGACACGAGAAGATATATATCAAATCCAAAACTCCTTGATACGAGAATAAACTGTCTGCATATCCATATTTAAGACTCCTCGACATGAGAATAAACTCTCTATATATGTCAAATCCAAAACTCCTTGACAAGAGAATAAACTGTCTATATATCTCAAATCCAAGGCTCCTTGACACGAGTAAAAACCGTTTCATATATTTAATCGAACCATGTTTGACTTGATCCCCGAAAGGGTACGTATAGAAAAAAAAAAGCGGTAAAATTCTCTTGTTCTGATCCTTTGGACGAATATCTCTGCAAATTAATGAATAAGTTCGTGTTTCGATACTTATTCATTTTCATGCTCAAGTTTTGTATTCGTGAACAAGTCTCGAGAGGGTATTTGTAGGCATCAAAATTTTAATATAATTAAAATTTCTACATTATTATCTTAGAGTGTCATCCTAATTAAATCATATTATGTCATAAAGATGTATACATTAATATTGGGCTCTTTGTTTTAAAAAAATTAATAAAAAATAAATAAAGGAATAATATTATGGGTAATTAAATTACTTATGTATTTATACTACTTTAGGAGATAATATTTTAGAGACTAGTTCTCTTGTAATTTTATCTCTTCAAGGAATAAAAATAATATATAAGTAGTGTAATTGTTTTACACTACTTGTTTCTTGGGAGAAAAGATAGAAGTAGCATTATGCCAAACCACTCCAACCCCTCTTATCCTACAAGTATAAATAGGGGGTCACCCCTTGGCATGAGAACACATAACACATATTCTTGGAAGCTTTCCACAAGTTACAAGAGCTTCTTAAATTCTCCATCAAGTCTTCAAGTTCTCTCTTTAAATATTTTATATATCAAGATTTGAAAATCTTCATCAAGTGTTCTTCAGACAGATCTAGACAGAAGTCATCCATATTAAGAGTTGAGGAAGTCAAAGTTTGATTTGAGATCAAACTATGAAGCTTTCAAGTCAAAGTTTGGGATCAAGTCTAAGTTCGGGATCAAGCCGTGAGGCTCTCGATCAACTCCAAGTTCGAGATCAAGCTATCAAGCACTCAATCAACTCTAAATTTGAGATCAAGCCATGAGGCTCCCGATTAACTCCAAGTTCAAGATCAAGCTGTCAAATACTCGATCAACTCTAAATTCAAGATCAAGCCGTTAGGCCCTCGATCAATTCTAAGCTCGAGATCAAGCTCTCGAGCCCTCATTCAACTCTAAGTTCAAGATCAAACTGTAAGGCTCTCAAATCAACGATTGAAGAGAAGAATTGGAGGAGTTCCTAGAGATTATTTCTCATTTTTTTCAGATATAAATAAATTATATTCGTTATTTTCTTGTCCTATTAAATTTTACAGACTTGAAATATTTTATTTTGCACAATCAGATCCCCCAAGCTTGCTTTCATTTACGAATTGAGAAGATGTCTGCTAAAGCAGAGATTACAAATTGGAAAGATGTCAGCTAAAGTAGAGGAAAAGGGCCTTAATGTAAATATGGGTACTAACATACTATATTTATAAAAAAATCACAAAAATCACAATTGTGTTACTAAATCTAAAAAAGAATGGTAAAATGAAATTTGGTTGAATATTTATATTCAAGGATTAGTGATTCACTATAGTTTTGCCATGTGAAATGGCTTCAATAATTCGCAAGTGATTCTAAATTTATAATTTTATAAATTAGCAAGTTGTGATATTATAGGAATCTACTTTATAGAGAATTCTATTGTTAGTGTATGCCCTAAAGCCAATTAATTTTAGGGATAAATTACACTTCTATATTTATGTATATTTTGTAATATGGCATTTAACGAATAAAATATTTATATGTAAAATCATAAGGAGTTATGATGTAATTATATTTTATTCGATAAATCATAGTGTATGACACTAGTATATTAGCACATAAGAGTATGTGGATGCTTATTAAGAATAAGTGCATCGGATTGGCTTTTATTAATTCAACATAGATTTAAGAGTATCTTAAAATCTATTTCAAGTGAGTTGTATTTTAGTAAAATTTGATTAATTCGATAAGAGTTGGCAATTCCTGAACCACTTGACATATCTCAACACTTGGGTGGTCATGATGCTTTGCTAGAAGCCAATCTTGATCTATAAGTGTAAATAATTAATTGGAGAATTAATGATAAATTAAAGGTATTTAATTTATCTAATCCTAATTGATAGAGGATTATAATTTATACTTATTACCAATGTGATTGGGAGCCTAAAGGTCACACACTTAAGGATAATTAATTCAGGATTAAAATGATTTGATAAGTATGAGATACTTATGGGTTAATGTTATGAGATACAGAACTTTTGGGTTTAATTATAATAAGTTATAAATATTAGGAGTTAATATGTAAGACATATTAAGAGTCCTAATGGGGTATTATATATTACATTTAAAGTTTAAAAATTTTAAATTCCAGCATTAGATTTACTTTCTTACATCTATAATGTCGTTGGGTATTATATATTACATTTAAAGTTTATATTGTAGAAATTTTTAAAACGATATTGTAATTTACAAGTATTTAAAATAGAAGGATATAGTAGTCCATAATTCTCCCTATCTTATATATACTGAGATGTCGACGAAGTTGACTACCAAAAAGTGAAAACCAGCCGTTACAAGTCTGACAACCAATTAATTGCCAAAGGAAAGGGCGGAATTATTAAAAAAAAAAAAAAAAGGGAGTTTTTGTCCAAAATTGTATAATTCGTAAATATTCGAAGTTTCCATGATCTCAATCCTTGTCCAAAGGATCATTATATACCACAAAGTTATTAATTTCCTAGCAGAAAAAGCACTATATTCCTCAAACTTATGTGTCGGAACAATTCCTCTTGAAAGGTATGTTTTTCTGTCCAAAGCTTTGTATGTTATTTTGGTGCCTTGGTTTTCTGTCTAGCTGTCTTGATTTTGTAACGGTGCATTGGGTTAAGAACCTGAAAAACCTTAATCTAATTCATAAATATATGAAAAAAGAAAAGCATATTTTGGAGGATATATTTCTTGTCCTTTTTGTTGGGATTCTACACATAGCTGGTGATCTTTAAGCCCCTCGCATCTGAAAATCCTTGCTTCACAACAAGATTATAAATGTCGGTGGATCATGGTGATTTTTTTTTTTTTTTTTTTATTGGTGCCAAGTAGCAGTGGAGTATTGGTAGCGGCGTTATAAAAACTCGGAAATTCTATAGTTCCATTAGCGTACAATAGCGTGGGAAATCCTGGGGTTAATGGTGTTAATAATTTTGATGGAATTAAGAATGTAGACTGTATTCTCATATATTGCTACACCCATATGAGAATTCCCTCCAGAGAGAAAGAAAGAGTCCGAATTTATGTATCATTATTTTTCACGGGAATTTAAGATGCAATTTAATTGGGCCATTGTGAGATTTAGAAATAAGTAGGTGTTTGATTAAGATTTCACCATCAGAAACTCTCAATCCTCATAATTTGTGAATACAAGAAAATCCTAATTCTTTGTGCATAAAAATAGAATTTTTCCATGTGCTTTTCTTAGTGTTACTCTCATCCTTGAAGTTTTATCGCTCAACGGCTTCTAGGAATTCAAGTATTCATTATCTATCTTTGCTTGCTTTAATTGAATGATGAATGATGTAATTATGCATACTTTTGTCTTCAACAGATCTTTTTAGCGATTCAATATCGAATTGTTAACTGATCGGGGCGTATAAATAAGGTACCACTACAAGGTGTTTGCTTAATTTCCTGAATCAAGTTTGCTCATGGCTCGGAGATGTGAAAGATATTTGCAGGAACTGAGAAAAGACCAAGGATCTATTAGAAACATTAATAACAAATCAGAAATCTACCTGCCATGCGAAATTATTTCTGCTATCTTAATTTGGTTGCCTCTGAAGTCATTAGGCAGATGTAAATGTGTGTGCAAGTTGTGGTGTGCTATTGTTGGTGAGGAAGGCAATTTCATTGTAGAGTATTTGAGTCGATCAGAACTTGTTTATGAATACAAGAATGAGACAAATGCTGCAGGAGATGAAGAAGAAGTCTCCTGGCTATCTGTCATTAATGGACTGGTTTTGGAGAAAACTAAATTGACTAAAAAATATCGTCTTAGGAACCCTGCCACTAAGGAAATCCTTGATCTGCCTAATCCTCGCGACACGGTATGTTGCATGACCATGTTCTATCTTCCAAAAACTAGCAAATATAAGTTAGTTTATTTATTTGAAAAGAAAGGAACAATAAATGGAGGCTGTGAGATCAAGACTTTGGGGACTGATCGCACGTGGAGAGCCTTTGATATTCCTAGCTTGTATGATCTAGGTAGTGAAAAGGTGTGGTCATTTGTTGCAACTACTAATGACTTGTTCTTTGTCACAAAGTTTTGTGATCCTGAATTCGGCATTTCTGAAATAGTTTGCATTGATATGGGATGTGAACAATTTGTAAAATAATCAGCATCCCACAGGATCTCTTCTCAAGTTTATAAAAAGTTAAACAATTTTGTTGCCAGGCAGAAAAGTTATGCCTGGCTGAGAAAGTGGAACAGGAACTTCATGTCTATATATTGGAAGATCATAAGAAGGAACAATGGGCTGAAAGGAAGACAGTTATGCATTTGTCATTCTTAAATAAATATCCAGAATTCCAACATGTTTTTCCTTATAAATTCGAGAATGGTTGGTTGTGGTTTTTTCCAAGAGATGCTCATCATATTGCATATAACATTGAATCCAAAAGAGTGTACATTGCTAACCATCTACCACCAGGAAAAAAGTGTTTGGGTAAAGTCAAATACAGTCCGGTGAGTTTAGCAAGAATTCAAGGAAAAGAGGAAGTGACTTTTGAATCTGTTCAGCCAACAAGGGAAGTGAATTTAGAAGAAATTAAAGAGAATCCAAAGACTCGAGGACCAAAATTTTCACTCAGGTTAGTGACTTCCTTCATATTTGCATTTATACAATATTCTGGACAAGTAGTTTCTCGTGATTTGAACTTGTACTACTATTGAACATTGTTTCTCTGTTTATCCAGGCGGTGGCTGAGCAGAATTGTATGCATGCAAAGTGGAAGAAGTGACCAGTTCGTTTAACAATCTTGGAGGTAGATTTTGACACGGAAGCATTTAGTACTTTTTAAGTATCCCTTTGCTAGACAGGATACGAGGGTCCTGTGCTGTCCCTCTTTACTGGTTGGTTTTCAACCAAATATAGATATAGAAGACTCTTCTTTCCTATATGCATTTGAGCTTTCTAAACTCTTTAATTTGCACTTCTCCAATTTCCCTTCTGTTGCAGCTGATTATATATAGAATCTATAATTGTAGATTGTCTGAATCTTAGATTTATAGCATTTCCCTGATTTTGCTTAATAAATTGTGGTATAAATATCACATGGTAAAGCTTTTCATCAGAAATTAATTGTCTGGTGGGTGCAACTCTTAATTAATTTCCTACTTTTTAAAAAAATGATTCAATTAGGCTTAAACGGATCAAATTCAGGTTAGAACTAGTTCCAGACTGATATTCAATTAGTATATCCAGATTTGAATTTGCATCTGGATATTAGGTGTATTTACAAAACTAAATCCATACCCGAATCTATTGATCCTAATCCAAGTTTTATAATTTTTTTTAACTTTTAAAATTTTTATATAAAAATTTTATGATTTATAGAATTCTTTTGTAATTATAAAAAATATTTATTTTAAAATTTATATTTATGCATGGTTTTACAATAGAATATGATTTATATTGACATTTTATGCAACATATATATGTATATGTACATATACATATATACTAATTGTATATAATTTCATTATATATTAAATATTGTAATCAAATTCCGATTCTAGTCGGGTCAGAACATAAAATCTATATAGATCCATTTATTATAATAGTTAAACGGATCTAGATTCAAATCAGGTAATCAAAATTTTTCATGAATTTAGACACAGATAAATAGGATCCAGATTAGATCGACTTCGGATTTGGACCTAACCCATTGACATGCCTACATAGGATCTTACTTGAAAATGGCATTTCAAAGTGAAAAATAAATATTACTAATTTACAATCTAGATGATGTATAAGAGATTAATTTCCTATGGGCTAGCCTGTCTCTTATACACATCTAAAATTTGTATAAGAATACAGAAATAACACACAATTTATTTTACAACAAATTTCATAAAATTGCCAATTAAATATTTGTGGAGTCAATGTATGTCTTCTTTAATGAATTTACCTTTTTGAATGTTATAAAAAGGGAAAATGACCAAATAAATCTCACATTTAAAAAAAAATGAAATTTTTTTTCATCTTCACATTTTGAATAATACAAATTCATCCCACAAATTTTTAAAATATATTAATTTCATTTGGCATTTAAAAAATATCTTTTTTACAAATCTCACATTTAAAATAATACAAATTCATCCCCACAAGAGTACAAATATACATTGAATCTCATCCAGTTTTATAAAATAGTATCAAATTTATTTAATATCATCAAAATTTTGATTTTTGTATTCTATATATATAGTCAACGATATCCTAAATACTATATCGACAACTTTATTTCGATTTCCAACTTTCTCGCACTCTAAGAAATATATTTGTTTTATTTAATTGCAACTATAACTAAAGATTCAAAGTTTTCAAAGTAAAATGTTTTATTTTAGGGTTAGAAAATTGGGCTTTTTTTGTTGTTTACTTATTTAGTTCTTTTAAATGTTTGTATAAATTTATAATTTAGATTTCATACGAATTCCCACATGAAAGGGGATTTGATCACTTTTTGATGAATCTGAGATATCAGAATCTTTTTTGTAGTAATAACTTTACACTAAAATAAGTATGAAAATTTTATTTTATTTGGGATGAATGTCGTATATTTTGAAAATATTCGGGACAAAATTGGCACATTTTAAATTTTTGATAGACGAAGTCGGTACGATTTAAATGTGAGGGATGACATTGGTATCTGTTTTAAAAATGTGAGGGACAAATTTTTATCGTTTAAAATGTCAGCGATGAAAAAAATTTTTTGCAAATGTGAAATGTTTTTGGTGATTTTCCCTTATGAAAATTATGATTTAGCCTTTAAGGTTCAGCCAAATAACATTCAACTCCCTTGTTCGTAACAAAATCTAAATCTAACAAAAGAAATATTGAAATGACAAAAATGACCTTTATTCAAAGTACATGTAATGTGTATAAGGTTTGTCCAAATTACAAAACTTGATTTGACCAAATTGAAATATACCCCTTAGAATACCCAAAAATTTAACAAAATCCCCTACTATCATTAAAATAAGGCTTAGTTATTGTTTATCCCTCATAAATTGGGGTCACATATAAATTTTCCTTATATTTATTTTATCTATACCTTACACCAAAAAACTTAACATTGTCAAATTTTCTATACAAATGGAATGGTAAAATGTCATAATTGCCCTCAATTTTTTAATTGTCTTAACCAACGTAATTGGTACAAAATCAGTAATTAAGGTGAGTTGTAGTTTGGTACCTGATTTTATTTTATAGTGATGTAGCGTTTTTTCATCTAACATTATTGAAAAAACATTTTTACCCTTCAATTTTAAATTTTTTTAAGTAACAATTTTAATTGCCTCAATTAGTACTATTTTTATTGTTTTCTTGTTTGCATCCAATTTTTTATAACATTACATACATGTTCCGTCATTATTATTTTTATATCTAGAATAAATTATTTTATGTATTTCATTACATTCTTTTATTTTTATAAATTTTTACTTTGCTTGCCCTATTATTAATAATTAATTCATCACTTTGTATTTAAAAAATTATTTTATTTGAGTCACTAAGAGGATAGTGGGAATGGTAGTTATATATATATATATATATATATATATATATATATATATATATATATGTGGATGTATATATTTTATATAAATTTAAGTTGATGAATTCACTCACTCACTTAGTCTTGCTAAATATATTTAGTTTATTTTCATTTTTAAGCCCTTAAGAGAACAATTTTACTAAAAAACTTCACAAAGTGTAAGTAAAAATATTGAGGACAATTATGATATTTTACTAATCCCTTTAGATGAAAATTTTAACTCCATTAAGTTTTGGGAGGCAATGTATAGATAAAATAAATATAAGGGTAATTCGCAACTATCGCTATTTACAGGGAAAAAACTATAATTAAAGCCTTAAAATAAAAGAAAACAACCAAGTGCTAATACTAAAAAGAAGGGGAAAAAAAACATATTTAAAATTTTTTTTTTAAGAAAACCTCTATATCTCCAATCTTTACCTTTTGCCGACACCTCATATGAACTTCAACCATCTCCGCCACCCAATTTTTCCAAACATCTATTCACATCTGGCGATAACAATGGAATTGGAAATTGATACAAATTATCATTTCTGTCATGAATTTCATGTTGATTTTTTTTGTCCCATCTCAAAAAGAGTCGTTCTTTACTCCATGTTTGGTATGCAGGAATGACTTGGAATTAAAAGATCATTCCAGGTAGAATGTATTTTCGTCCAAAATAGGCAAGAATACTTATACACCATGGTGACTTAAGACAAAATACAATGAGTATTCTTTTATTAATATTTGGTATAACCAGTTTTAGAAGTCAGAATAGAAAGAATTTTACTCTCATATTACATGTATAACATCCCGATTCTTTTAAGAAAATATGACAAATTATAAGAGACAGTTCATGTCATTTATATTTTTATGGGTATGGAAAACTTTAAAAAAAATTTATTAAGGATAAAAATTTAAAAAGTTACATATTATTATTCACTCAAATACATATGTAAATAGTATAGTTTACTATTTTATAACACTATATATTTGATATATATATATTCATTGTGATAAAATAGCTTGCAAATAAAATAAAAATATAATTGACCACTTGTGGTATCTAAATTGTGTGTTATTTTTGTATTTAAATATTTTACATGTAATTTTATTTGCCTAGAGAAATTATATATTTGGATTTTAAATCAACCCCATCTAGTTACATTTTTCTATAAAAAAAAAAGGTGTTACAATCTCTTATAAATATTAAAATTCTTATTCTGTGCAAATTTCGGATAATTCAAATAATTAAATTATACAATTTAACTAATTATGTACTACCATATTTATTTTGAATAAAAAAATGTTTATTTGCAAAAAGATTACAACTCTACAAATACAAAAATTTCTGTACAATTTGAATAAAGTTGGATAAACTAAGTAATGTCATAATATTCTCTGTCAATCTTATAAAATTTTAGAAAGAGTGTTCGTCAACCATTTTTGAGAAATGGGAATTCCAAAATTTAGTAGGAATGGTCTTTCCTGATAGAATGTCCTTTCCAACTTAAAATTCTTATACCAAATATATAATGGAATAGAAGAATTTAGAGAATTCATTTAAAAATGGGCTAAAGGGAAAACGAAATAAAGTTGTCTATATAGTATTTAGGATATCGTTGACTACCAAAACAGAAAACAAAAAGGAAAGTTACGTTGGGTGGGGTTTTGTCCAAAATTCTTCATAATTCTTAGCCGACAACAAATTCTAAGCTCCCAGAATCTGAATTCTTGTCCCAAACTACTAAGGTTTCGCAAGTCTCAAACATCATTATAAATACAACTAATTAATTAAGCCAAGAAAATCCCATCAAGCTAGATGTCATAAGAGACAATTTTACGCTCTCAATTTAGTGATTTTTTTTCCTGGTGATTAATTTTTATCAAAGTTTTGATTGTTTAATTTCTATCAATGGCTAGTGAAGATTTTGAGTACGATATTCAACTTTGGCGAGACGATCAGATCATCAAAAATATGAATTATTTACCGTCAGACATCTTTTTTATTCAGATTCGTTACCAAAAGATTTTCCTACGAAATAATCCATGCTCTCAAGAAAGAACGGAGAAACCTTTTCTTGAAGAACCAATGAGTCCTTTAGTTACGAAGTCGTTTTGGGTTTCGAAGGATTCGATGTTGGTGCATTATGGAGCAGGATTCGATGTACTCTACGATGAACTTATTTCCTTTGAAGTTCCTGATGATTATGTTTTGGCTATTATTGAAGATGTATATTGTTTCGCAAAATCTATGATTGCTGATCCGTGCAATTCTGGGCGTGAAATTTTGCCTATTATTATTGGGGTTGCGGCGTTGAAGAAGGAATCCGTGGACGAGACTAGTATAGTTCATCCTGAAAATTCGAAACTTGATATGCCTTCCACCAAACGTCGAAGGATTATTGTGTAAGATCGATGGAAGAATAAGAAACAATTTTAATTAATTAAGAAAGTGCGGAAAGAGATCTTTAAATTTATGTCTCTCAACATTGTAAATTTAGTTGAAGTTCGAAATAATTTTCACAAATTTTGTTTCAATTATTGTTTGTATTTTTTCTTCAATTCAATTCTTAAAATCGTCTACATTTATTTGTTTGTTACCCTTTTTCTTTTCTTAGTGTTTGATTGAATCAACACTTAAAATAAAATAAAGGAGAGATTGAATCACTAAGTAGCCAATAGTCGTTTGCTTGATGATAATGTTATCAAGACAGTGCCTCCCAATAGATGTGATGGAGTTAAATATTGCCTCTCTAAAGGGATTAGTAAAATTTATATTAACTTATATATGATCCAGGAACTTTTGTCCTGTAACTGATCAACAAGACATTAGGAGAGTCTGTAATTAATCAACGCAGGAATTACTCAAAAATTTACGGGAGGCGAAATATAAATTTTAAGTTTTCAAAATTTTAAAGAATAAAATTTATAATTTCTAGAATTTTATGGGGGCGATGGCCCCCTTCCGCCCTCTAAATACGCCCCTGTTTCATACCTCGTCATTGTTGAAAAATTTTTACATTATTGGGTGTTAATGCATGTCAAGTGTACATTTTTTAAATTTTAAATGCCATATTTATACATGTAATATGTATCCATACTTAATGGTGTAGAAAATTTTCTAAACTAATGAAATATTAGCCCAAACTTCTGTCTTTTGTTTTTAACCACCACCCCACCCCCAAGAAAACAAATCTCAGGTATGCCAGATTCTAAGTACTAACTCGACTTCTTTAAATAATATTTGTAGCATGAACTACAGCATCAAATACGCAGATGGTGAATTTTACAGATTATTTGTTGGTTCGTCGATCAAATTTTTGAAAAGGTTCATTTTATTTTAAGCTTGATTTAGACCTTCAAGTATTCAAGCTAGTATCACTTGGAATAAGATAAAATAAGGGGAATTTTATAGTCTCAATGAGAGAATCATTCTACTGACTTTAAAGGCTTGTAGAGTATAAATTTTTAAATTACACGATGCTTTACTGTACTAGTTCCCACAACAGGAATGTAAAATTGTTCTAAAGCAAGGTTATGCTAAAAGTTTTAAGTTGATCATATATGTATATAATTTAAGGAAATTTTAGGCGAATTCTACAGTCCCTTTTAAGGAACTATTTTCTTAGTTTTAAAAGCGTATACAGTACAAGTTTTTAAAGCACATGGTGTTGTACTGTATAACCATTTAAAGTATAAGGGAATGGCTCCCTAAAAAAGACGGTAGAATTTTCCAAAATTTTATGGTCCGGGATTAAAGTAATATACCTTTGTTCTTTGAATACTTTATCGTACAAACCTGGTCTGGCGGTTAGAGTACCATGCCTTTGTGCTTTGAATACTTTATAGTATAAATCTTAAAATACAATGATACGATACCCTAACAGGATATTAATTTATCATATTAATATGATATTTTTTAGGGCATGCCCCAATTTTTTGACTAAAATGATCGTTTTACCCTTAAATTATTCATGTGTAGACAAAATTTTTCATGACACCAAAAATATTTTATTTTTTTCTATAAATAAAAATTGGTGAATTTTGAGACATGATAATGAAATATGAAAAAATGTTGAATCATGTAACAAAATGAGAAGAAAGGAAAAATGTGAAAGAGAGAGAGAGGGAGAGAATGAAATTTATACATAGATAACCTTTTATTTAAGACAAAATTATAAGAGTATTTTTGTCAAAATTAGCAACAATGGTTAGTTAGGTTTAATGGAAGTATTTTGTTGGTTCTGAATGTAGGAATGATAAGTGACTAGAAAAATGATGCCACAATTAATAATAGTAATAATGAATATGATGGTTCTGTAGAATAGTCTTCTTTAATTGATCTGATTATTATATGAGTGATGATAAGGATGATGAAGAATTTCTTAATAATGTAGACAAGATTGTTGAATGGTTAGACATTGATAATTAGAGGAAAAAAAATAAAAATATGGTTAGATAGATTGAAATCAGTTGGGAAGTATTATAAATCAGGATGAATTTAATAGTCTCGTGCATTGCACATAACTTTTTTGTTTGTAATTGAAAAAAATTTTAAATTTGTTCTAAATTGGTAGAAATTGGAAAGTTTGAGAATTATGTATTTTTTTAAACTAAATGGGACTAAAATAAACCATGACCCAAATTTTGAGGGTTAAAATTATATTTTTGTTCAGAAGTGTCATACATTTGGAAATTGAGATTTAATAGTGCATGCGTTGCACGTGATTTTTTATTTTCAAATTTGTACTAAATTGGTAGGAATTGGAAAGTTAAGTACTAAATATGTTTTGGTTAAAATTTCGAGAACCAAAATGGATTACAATCAAAATTTTGAGAGCTAAAATTGCATATTTCCCTCATTATTATTAAAACTTCCGCTGTTAGAGTGCAAGTTGGGTTCTGGTTCATGTTAACGACAGTTTTTCACATATATAAATTCTATAGAACGTTGCAAAAGCTCTATTTCTCAAGCTTTGGGTAAGAATAAAACAGTTCCACAGATAGCAAAAGCTTTTAGTTTTGAGTCGGAGTAAATTACTAGAATGGTATGCTTTCTATTCAAAACTTATCACAATATTATAATGGTTTTTTTTTTTTTTCTAAAATAAAAATACATGGTATAGTTTTGATGTCCATGCGTTGGTTTTCTTTCTTGCTATCTTGATTTTGTAAATTTGGGTTAAATCACCCTTCGCTGAAACCTTAAATAATAAGTATGATTTAATATGTATGAAAAAAGAAAAAGAAATTTTGGAGGATAAATTTTTGAGTATTTCATGGGATTATTGTGTATATGGTGATATGTAAGGACTTTGCATCACAAATTATTCTTATGAATTTTAAGCCCTTCTATAATTTTATGTATTCCAATTCGAGTTGAAAAGGGTGCAAAGGAGTTTCTGTCTCTTATATTTTTCATGGCAGAGGAATAGAATTCCTGATTTCGAAGTAACACAATTTCTACTCTTTTTGTTTATCTCTTTTAGTTATTTTTTCCCCTTTATTTCTTAGATTTTATAAATTATATGTCGATTATAAATTATAACTTTTTATGTAGCCTCTTTCAGCTTTGAATTAAACCTACTAAGCATTGTTTTCTGAATGATAGAGAATTAGTGATACATAAAGTTTTTCAAATTTGTTGGAGCAGGAAGAATTTCCTGTCATGGATGATGAGCAAGAGGCAAATTGACAAAGTAGGCCTCGAGTATATTGGAAAGGTTTTAGCTCCGGAAATACCCAAAACGGAACATCCCACGATCCCTTTGGATTTAGTTATTGAGATATTAGTAAGGTTGACAGTGAAGTCTTTGCTGAGATTTAAATGTGTGTCCAAGTTGTGGCGTGCAACAATCCAAGAACGCAGTTTCATCAACAAGCATAGGGGAAATAGCAGACAAAATGCAATACAGAAAAAAGATAGAAAAGCATTCGTATACAAAGCTTCTATTTACGGACTCATTCTGGTGCAATATGAGTATACTGATATATATCATGTATGGAATCATTCCACAAAGCAAATTTTTGTCTGCCTTGTCCAAATGATACAGAATGCTACAACATGTTTATCATTCATCTTCCATCTGCCGTCAAGTACAAGTTGGCCTATGTCACTTACGACAAAGAAACAGTATCAGGAGTAGTTTGTAGAGTTTTAACAGTTGGAACTGATCTCTATTGGAGATCAATTGATTATATCCCTAGTTGTACAAAACGGGAGGCCTGTATCGAAAAAAGGATAAAAACTAAGCATATTGGTGACATGTTGTTTCTCTTTCAGTGTGGCTGTTGGGAAATAGTTTGCATCGAAATGGGAAGTGAATCCATCACAACAGTTGAGATCCCACATTGTTTATTCTCAGGTTGGGAAGATGTCAGGCTTTTTTCGTTGAAATGACAAGTTTTCGCTTGCTAGCGTAGAGGAAGAGAAGCTTAATTTTTGGGTATTGGAAAATTACAAGAATAAAAAATGGGGTGAAAGAAAACATGTTATTTCCTTAGAAATTTTGAAGACACATTCAAATTCAAGAGAATTTATGAGCAAATATCTGACTTTTAGGAAGCTATGGTATGTGGAACTAAAACGCAATCGGTTGTGGATTTGTGTAGATGATAACAATAGTATTGCTTATAATGTTGGATGTGGATACATTGGTATAATTTCTCCCCCTCGAGGAAAGAAGATATGTGGTTATTACCCACCCCAAGTTTGGTACATATACAAGGGATGCGGAGCCAGAGAAAATACATCAAGAGGACAGTGAATGTTCCTTGAATAGGTCAGCAGCCTCTTTGTTCTTTCTACTACAACTAGGAATATCAATTGATCTCTTCAATTCACAAATTTTGTTTCAATTGTTGTTTGTATACTTTCTTCAAATCAATTCTTAAATTGTAACAGAATTCTTGTGATTGGTCAAACCTGGCTTATGAATATTTTGTAGCATGCTTGTACTATTACGATTCATTTGAGTGCATCTATACAAAGTGACAAAATTTTTTGATGTTTCATAAAATCCAACAAAGAAAAAACTAAACTTGATATGATCTTGACACGTAAATTGATTTTGATGGGTGACTCTTAATATTTGGATTTGTAATTGATTTTCCCTACTCTAAATATGGGATTGTTCTTGCCTCAATCGTCTCCGACTTTTTTGGGCAACTTTAACTTTTCATTAAGACCATGAAAATAGATTTTAGATTACAACAGAAAATACTCAAATTAAAATCGTCTCCATTTATTTGTTTGTTGCCCTTCTGCTTTTCTTAGTTGTCCGATTGAATCTTCACATTTAAAATAATAATAATACAACTAGAATCCTCAATAGTCAATAGTCGTCTGTTCGAAGATAATCCATCAAGTTGGGTGGTCTTGCAAATGCAAAAGATGCGAGTAAAGATAAAACTTGGCTCTTTTGATTTCGCAATCTTTAACTTATATAGGATCAACTTGGGAGAGTTTCAAGGTAAACTCTTAACTGCTGTTATTTGATCAACAGCATCAAATAAGTAGATGGCGAATTTTACAGACTGACTGTTGGTAGATTATTAATCTCGTCAAATTTTACAGATTGATTCTTGGTAGATTATTAATCACGTCAAATTTTTGCAAAGGTTCATTTAATTTCGGGCTTGATTTAGAACTTCAAGTATTCAAGCTAGTATCTTTTGGAATAAGATAAAAGGATATTGATTTCGTAAACCTCCATTGAGATTTATAATAATATCACTTAATACCTCTGAATTTTCAAAAAATTATTTACCTCCTCTAATTCCATTTTGTTGTAATTGTCAGCCCAAATGATTAAAAAATTGATTTAAGAATAAAGAATGTATTTTCATTCCAATTTTACCCCTAGTAAAATTTTTAATTTATTAAAGTGGTTGGAGAAAAGAAAAAGAAAATTGTAGAGGTGCAAATGTAATTATGGGTAAATTACAAGGAACCCCTTGTGGTTTGTCTAACGTTCAAGTTTCCATCCTATAGTTTGTAAACTTACAATCCGCCTCCTTGTGGTTTAAGTTTTTTTTGTAAAATAGATGAAAAGTTAAAAGTTTAATGAATTTGTAAAAAGTTAAAGATACCCCAAAGCCTATTACTTATCCATCACCTAAAACCTCTTCATTGGAAGGGAGTTGTGTTTCATGTTAAAATGTACAGGGTTTAAATGATTAAAATAATTCTTTAAATCAAATTTTTAGCATTTTAGCGATCATTTAACGGAATATTTAATGATTTACTTTAACCCATACCACAAGCGGATAAATTGTAATTTTGCAAACGATAAAGAAATAACTAAAACATTAACCAAACGACATGGGAGTTCCTTATAATTTATCCTAAAATTATTAACAAATAACATTGACTTGTAACTTTTCATATTTTTCAAAAATTAATATTGAAAAAATACATTTTATTTTTTCGAGTTTATGAGTTTGTGATTTACTAAACAAAATGTCAATAACATTTTCATTATAATATGTAATTATGTGTGTGTGTATATATATTGAGAAAATTATGATCAAAAGTTCATTTTAATTTTTCTCAATGTATGAGTTTGTGATTTCACAAATAAAATATCAATCATATTTTTTTGTTACAATACATAGTGTTTTTTATGTGTTTCAATTTTTATTCAAATCGGCACACACAGTAATATTACATGCACATACATTGTCGTAGATAAACAATAACAAACGATATTACTAAGCAGGGACATTGTCGTAGATAAATTTAAAAATAATAATAATCTCGAGTATATATTTTATATTTTTTCATTTCAAAGTTTGTGATTTCCTAATACGATATCAGTTACACTTATTTATTATAATACATGGTGTTTATAATTATTTTTTAAATTAGTTGACAAAATATTATTTACTTTTCTCCCTCTATTTTATTTTATTTAGCATGGTCAAACTTGCACACAGTTTGAAAAAATTGATGTTTGACCCGCTAGTAAGATTCTTTTTTCATAATTGTCCCTCTATTAAAATTCAAATTTGTTAGTTATATTTTGGAGTTTGAAATTTTGAAATAGTTTGTGAGAGTAATTAATGTTGAAATATGAACTCAATGTTATTTCTTTGGAACTTGCATGTAGGGTAAAATAGGTAAAATGATATTTAAAAATTTGCCATTTTAAAGAGTGACAAATAATTTTGGACAAACCAAAATAAAAAGAGTAACATATAAAATGGGATAGATGCTGACTGGGGAGTAACTTTTTTGGTTCATGAGCTTGTGATTGCCCAAAAAATATAAACTATATTCATTCTACTATAATATACTATGTGTTTCTACGTGTTTAGATTTTTCTTCGATGAGATAGAAACAAACACATTAACATGCATATATTTTTTTAATAAAAAGTTGACAAAAAAAACTGTTGCAATCTTAAATGGTGTTGAGTAAAATAATTGAAAAGCTACAACGAAGGTATTTGAAATTATCCTTTTCATTATGGCTAAAGTACTGAGAGTATAAATGTCTTTCATGCTATTTGGTACTAAAAATGAGACCCACTTAAAAGAAAAGGGAGGTAAGAAATATTTTTAAAAATTCAGGAATTCTAAGTGATATCAACATAACCCTCAAGGAGGTTGAAGAAAATATCCCTGATAATATAATGTTATGCTAAAAGTTTTAAGCTGGTCATATACGTTTGTTATTAAGGAAAACTCTATAATCCGTTCGGGTATAGTATATATCGTTAGAGTATACTTTCAATGCTTGTCCAATATAAGTGTAAAATATTATGTGCATTGAATATGTATACAACGGTATGATAACTATATATTAATTCATTAGATTAATATGATGTTTTCATGGATTGCCCCAATTTTTTCTTTTCTTTTCTTTTTTCTTTTTTTGTTTAAATTCTTTCCAAGGGATTTCTCCTCTTCTCTGTGTCTTCCATGTACAAAAACTAATGAAAATTTTTTAACATAGAGGAAACTACAAGGTTTCATATCGAGAGTTAATTCTAGGTTTAAAACCACATTGCCCCATTAACTTTTTATGAATTATCATATTGTACCAAAAATAGTTTTTTTAATTACTTGTCACCCTAATATTTTTTGTTTATTACCATTTTGGGCCTATTTTTTTTAGATGTCAGAGAAGTGATTGAATCACAATGAGTTTGCTACACACATCGTTAGCACAAGATTCATTACTCCTCTTACTTCGATTAAATCTTTTAGATTTGAAGTTGCAAGAAACAAACTGTAAACAAACTTTAGGGTATAAAGTAAGAAAAAAAAGTAATTTGTGATGCAATATGGTAAATCGTGAAAAATTAATTAAGGGGAAAGAAGTGGATTTAACCCCTTTTTTTTTTTTTTTGCCATAACCTTCACTTTTATAAATGGAATGACAATATCTTTTTGCCACACAGCCTAATCATGCGTGAAACAAATTATTAGCTAAAATTAAGGGTGTCAATTTCTGACATGACACGAAATTAAAGGATTAGGGTTGGGTCTTGTCGAGTTCGGATTGTAAACGGGTCGATCTATTTACGACATGCAGGTTTTTTGGGTATCCTGAAAACTTATTGGCTAAAAAATTTCATTATATATTGTACTATAATTTATAAATTTTTGTGATTCGAACTTGAAGATGATTATCAAGGGCATTGGAGGCTAATACTTTGGTCTTATATATGATGAGTTCATTCATCATTCCCTTTCTTATTTTGAATACATTAAATAATTAATGTCACATTGGTTAGGTTAGGTGTTAAGACCCTTTGGCAAAGTTTCACACATCGGCAAGGCTGCGTGCAGGACTGGCCCCAAACAGCCTGCACGTCGGCTAAGCAGATTGCCTGTCGGCAAGGCAGTGTGCGAGTTCGGCAAACAAAGGTGGGCCGATTTGAGCCGTTGACGTGCGAAGTGCTTCAAAACTATGCAATGGTGTGTTGGAAATCCTTGGGCAAGTATTGGCTTCGAGACGTTGGCAAACGTTGGCTGTGAACAGCTCACAGAAATGAACGAGCTAGGCAAACGGTGGCAAATGGCAGTGGCACGAACGGACCCGTGCACACATGCACATGAGATTGGCATAGCTTGTGGCACAATCTTGGGCGTTGTTGGGAGCCCAAGTAAAGCCTTGTGGGTGGCAGGCTGGTCGGCAAGAGTGTTGGCCGAGGAACGTAGGCAACCAGGTTGCCAATGTGCTGGACAGTGCAGGAAACGGTTAGGCAGCATGCACGTCGGGTAAGTGCACTCGCACGGGTATGGTAATCAGCTGAAGTTAAAGGACTTCGTGTGGCTGAGTGGGACTACTTGCCCGAGCTTTCGGACTGCATGTGCAAGAAAATGGCTCGAAATGTGGGCAGCACATGGAGTAATGCTTAGTGGGCGGTTGTGGCAGTTACCACCTTCTGGGCATGACCAAGCCATGTGTGTTGCCAGCTATACAGGCAGCCTAGTTGTAGGCATTTCGTTTGTCCAGCAAAGCTAAGCGGTTGGGCTTGTCAACCGTACTTTTCTATAAATATTGGTAGTCAGAAACTTGGCATAGAGAGGAATCCGTTTTGGATTTAGGCCAAGAGTGTTCTACACACCAAGTGTTTGTAAAAAGTCCCGTTGTAAGCTTTTAATAGAAATAAAGTGTTGCAAGGGTTGGCCTGGGGCCGTAATTCATTTGTGTGCCGTTTACTTTCATTTTGTTGTGTTATGCTCTTGTGAGTTGCCTAAAATCCGAGCTTGTGTGTAAGTGAGTGCTTGTGTGTGCAAACGTTGTTAGAAACGAGTGAAAATGACTAAACACGAGTGTGGAACGGTTAGGCTGACCAGAGTTTGCTGGGAAAAATTCTGGTGCTAGTGCGAGCTTCTTATTCCGCCTTGGCACGTCGGCTTCGTGCTAAGTAGAAGTTTCGTGACACTAGGCATAACATAGTAGTAGACAAGTTGGTCATCCCAACAACCTTTTCACATGAAAAAGTAAGCATTAAATATTTTTGTGACTCTAGCACTTGTAGAGTAATAGTCCATTATCTAAAATAGCTACAAGTATCACTGAACTGAGTGAATAGTCACATTTGGACTCTTCTATTAAAGAATAAGTTATTTAACTATCACGTATAGGAGTTATATTCAAAACCAGCATACAAGCATCACATACTAAATTGTAAATATACTTTATCAATTGCTTACACAATATTATCACTTTTGAAGTTAAAAAGAATGAAAAAATTATCAATAAAAATTTATTTTGGTTATTTATTGTACTAATTTTGAAATAATACAAATTTCAAAAATGACAATCATGAATCTAAATAGGTTGGACCAGTTGAACTCGACACGACACTGTAATAAACGGATTTTACACGACACAAATCGATTATTAATTGGGTAGGATTAGGATTGGGATTTCTCGACCCGAACACGATTAAGATCCTATACGATTACCCATAACACTAGATGATTGACAGCCCTAACTAAGATTTTGTCACTTATGTAACACTTCCATTAAATTTTGTCTTGAATTAGCAAGAAAAAAAAACTTTAGGATGTAAAGTGATTAAAAAAAAAAGTAGTTTGGAGTGCAACGTGGTAAATCGAAAAAAGTTATTGGGGCAAAGTAGATTTAACCTTAAATTCTATTAATCATTCTTTAAGCAACAGTAATTGGTTGAATATATATGTTGCATATGTATTTATTGTAATACTTAACAAAAATTAATAAAATTACTTGAGGATTAATCTTTACATTGTTGGTGTAAAAAAATTTCTACACTATCAGATACGTATCCATGCCACGTGTACATCATTTGTAAGTTTTAAATGTCATTTTTGCTCATGTGGCATACATCCACACCCAATGATGTAAAATTTTCTACATTAACACTGTATGTAAGATTAACTCATTACTTAATATGTAATTTTAGACTTATGATGATTTGTTAAAATGTGACAATCACATGCTTTAATGTATGAGCAGTATAAAATTTCCACTATTCAATTTAGTACGGTAATTTATAACAAAAGTTTTAACTACTTTTATTTATATGATGCATATTATATGTAACTGTATAGAGAAAATAGTATGAAATACAATATTATTTCATCATACCATACAAACTTACAAGAATTTGCATAGTTAGTAAATAATTTACATGAAATTGAAATATGAAATTAAAAAATATAAGTGAATTTTGGTTGCCCCAAAATTCATTTGACTTAGTGAGCCAAAAATCGGTCTAATAATTGTGAGTTTTGACATATTGAGATTAGGCCTAAATGGCTAAATTTTAAATGGATCGAGTTTGGACTTATATGTCAAAAGTTAGCTTAATGCACAATTGGCAACCAAGTTATATGTGCACGTCACGTGTCCAATTTTTAGAATAAGATCTACAACAATAAACCAAAAACACTAAACAACACCCCAATCCCAAAATCTCCCCAGCCACAATTGTCAACCTCGATTAATGACGAATGTTCAAAACTTTATTAAACGAGTAATTTGGATAGAATAATTGAACTAACTAGCTTGTAAATAAACCTATACGTGTTTTAGAGTTTTAAAACTTCTAATCCAATTAATTCCGTAGCACATTGGTGAAGTTTTAACTTATATGTAAGTAGGGATAATTTCACTTTACCCCTTGACGTTTAGGGTCACTAACCTTTACTTCCTAATGTTATTTTTGAGCTAGGTATTAAAGTTTCTAGACTGACAATCAAATCTAACGATGTTAGATTTTTCAACTAGAATGACAATTTTACCTTCAAGTTAATCCTTTGTGGACAAATTTTTTCATGACACCCAAAATATCTGATCTTCTTTTTTTTTATCATAAATGAAGATTGATGAATTTTAAGACATGGTGATAAAACATAAAAATTTGTTGAATCGTGCTACAAAATGAGAAATAAAGAAAAAAAAAAAAGAAAGAAAACTTGTGAAGAAAAAAGAAGAGAATAAAAATCGTAGAAAGATAACCTTTTATTTTGATAAAGTTATAAGTGAAGTTTTATGAAAATAAGCAACAATGTTAAGTGGGATTTAAGGGAAGGATTTAAGTAACTAAAAAATAATATTCTATGGTGACATTAAATGTTAATGGGTAAAGTGAAATTAACTTTATGAAAGTAGTAATTGGTGGAGATGTATTACAATTAGAAAATTGGTAGCATCATAGATATTGTGATTTATCAAAATTAAAGACACTAGTTATAACTCGGAAAAAAAAACCACATTAATTGTCCCCAATCTATTTTATTAATCCAATATTGGTTCCTCAATTTTAAATTGAGAAAATTTAGTCCTCAAATTTTTTTTTATTGGGCCACTCTATTTGGTCCTTATCGGCCAATGCAACCATAATTATTAAAATTTTCACCGAAATGGCCACTTATGTGAGGGCAATTCAGTCATTTAGTATATTTAACAAGACAATACAAGTCTTTACTTGATTATCATGGGCAACAAATTAGGGGACAAAAAATGAAGAAACAATATTGGGGCAAATTGGGGAGTTAATTTTTTTCCCGATAAGATAACACAAATGTTTGCTTGATTTAGTTCTCTATTTCTTCTCTATTTTTTTTGGCACGTTTACAAGAAATACACGCGAACTTGGCGATATTACACCAAGGATATCATAGACTACCAAAAACTCAAAAACCAGCCGAAAACAAAAATTTTATGTTGGATTTTGTCAAAATCCTTAACCGACAAAACCATTCTAAGTTTCCATAATCTGAATCCTTATCCCACACTACATCGGATTCTCTAGTTTCCAAAATCGGAATCCTTATCCCGCACTACATCGGATTCTCAAAGTCTCAAACATCATATATATATAGACCAAAATTCTATCTTAGTCTACCCATTTCCTTGATTTCAATATCTTTGTTTTTTATACACATTGGGTGTGTCTGTAGCCATTTTAGCATCTGTCTATTATTACACATGTTACATGTGTATAAAATTTTATTCGATGGCTGGAGAAAATTTTGAGTACATTCTTTCTTGGAGTGAAGATGAGATCATCGAAAATAGGAAGGATTTACCATCAGACATATTTTTCATAGAAATTCGTTACAGAAAGGTTCTCCAACGTAACAATCTATGCCCTCAAGAAAGAATGGAACAACCTTTCTTGGACGAACCAATGGGTCCTTTAGTTTCGAAATCTTTTTGGGTTTCGAAGGCTTCGATGTTGGTTCAATACGGAGCAGGGGCCGATGTACTTTACGATGAACTTGCTTCCATAGGAGTTCCTGATTATTACATCATGGTAATAGTCGAAGCAGCCTATTCCTTTGCAAAAGCCATGATCGCTGATCCGCGCAATTCGGGTCGAGAAGTGTTGCCTATGATTATTATAAGAGACAGCGGCTTTGAAGAAGGAATCTATGTACGAGACTAGTATAATTCATCCTGGAAATTCCAAAGTTGATATGCCTTCCACCAAGCGTCAAAGGATTATTGTGTAAGAAGAAGAAACAGTTTTAATTAAGTGTAGAAGGAAGAGATCTTTAGATTTATATCTCTCAATATTGTAAATATAGTTGAAGTTTGAATCAATTGTCATAATTTTTGTTTCGAATATTAATGTTTGTAATTATTCATAATTTTTTTTTCGAGGATCTGCGGCATATCGAGAAATTTGGCAATCAATCAGCTTGGGTTTTTTTTTTGATTCATCTGTCGATTTGACTTTATTTGTTTTTTTTTTATTGTTTTATATACAATAACGTTCTATAAACGAGACAGAAAATTACATTTAGTTTTCAATTGCTAGACCCAAACTCGAAAGATTCACACAAAATACTGGAGCATGTTAATCAAGAATTCTGCATTTTGCTGTAAAAAGTTAAAACCAACCCAATATTGGAGAAAAAAAATTAAAACAAAAAACAGAAATAAAGATTAAATTATTCACAAATTAATAAGCATGGGAAATGCTTTTCTTATTATTATAGGTCTTCCGCTGTTAGAGTGCAAGTAGAGTTCTTGTTCATGTTAACAAGAATTTCCCAATATACTTTTTAAAACAAGATTATTCAGCAGCCCAACTTATTAATTTACAAAAGCGCTATTCTTCAAGATAACAGCAAAAGCATTATCTCTCAAAATTACTTTTTTGAGTCCGAAAAAATCATCCAGAATGGTGTGTTTTTATATTCAAAACTTTGACACAATATTATAATGGTTTTTTTTTAAAAGATAAATAAAGATAGGCTTTTTTGTGATTTGTTATCCCCAACATGTGGTATTAGAGGTTCTAGTTATGAATCTATAGTTATTTAGAACTTCTGGTTGTGAGTCTATGTTGCTTGTTTGCAAGTGATATGTGTCTTCTCGTTATTGGCTACCAATAAATATTCTCTTCTTGGAGTTGAGTCATAATTTTGTTAGTGTTGGGCCATAGAGTCTATGTTACTTGTTTGTAAGTGACATGTGTCTTCTCGTTATTGGGCCAGTAAATGTTCTCTTTTTTGAGTTGAGTCATAATTTTGTTAGTGTTGGCCCATAGAGTTAAGAAAAGTGAGTCTAGTAGGACCATGAGCCAAGGGTTTGGCAAGGGGTCAGTTTGTTCACAGCAGAAGTGAAATTCAATAAAAATGAGTTCACGAATTGGTTGACAAAGAATTTGGACTTAATTTCAATGTAAGTGTATGCCCGGCAGAAGTGAAATTCAATAAAAATGAGTTCACGAATTGGTTGACGAAGAATTTGGGCTTAATTTCATGTAAGAGTATGCAGCATAAAGGGAGGTTTAAATTGTCCCATATTAATTTGAGAGATAAATAAATAACATTTAATAAATACAGGTTGGGTCAATTAATTAAACTTTTAGGTCTAAGGTTGAATTCTAATTTATGTATTAGACCTCTTTTGATTGGTCTCTCATGATTTTTTTTCCCAACAAATTCGCAACACATAAGTTTTTCAAATTTGTTTTACCAGGAAGAATTTGATGCCAAGGATGATAAGCATGAATGCAAGAGTCAAATACAAGGTAGACCTGAAGAGAACTTGGAAACGATGTGGTTATAGCACCTGAAATTCCAAAAACCGAACATCCCACGATCCCTTTCGATTTAGTTATTGAGATATTAGTAAGGTTGTCAGTGAAGTCTTTGCTAAGATGTTTGGAATGTGTGCCCAAGTTGTGCCGTGGAACAATCCAAGAACGCAGAAAATAGGAGACATAGCAGACAAACTCTAGTGTACGAAGAAGATAGAAAAGCATTCGTATACAAAGCTTCTATTCACAGACTCGTGCTGGAGAAAAGATAAGATTAAAAAACAATAGAAATAATGAGAAAAACACAGGTGAAATTCAAATTCACAAAGTAGTTTATACTGTAGTTGAAATTATGTGTGGGAAAGGATAGATCCTCAGCCTTGACTTTGAGTCTTGATGGTGATTGGAAAATGATCAACTCCCTTGACTAACGCAATTAGTTTTGAAACACATCGTATACTTTCATCAAAATGACGGAGCTTGTCGAATTTGCAATCCTGATTAATAATAGTACACCACAACTTGCATACACATTTACATCTAGGCAAAGACTCCACTGGTAATCTACTTAAGATCTCAATGATTATATCATCAGGAAGAAAATTTTCTTTCTCCAGATCGCTCTTGTTCTTCTTGGTAGCATGGCCCCGCAATTTCCCCGACGCGTGCATTTTTCCTTTAGTTCCTGGAACGATAATGACGTTGTAAATTGCAGCAACTTACATGGAAATGCACAAACAATCTGTGTCCATGCACAAAGTATTGAATCATTACTAATTTAAGTGGATTCTATAGTTCCATTAGGAGACTATCCAATTGTAATTTGAATACTTGTAAAATATAAACTTTTAATGTTGAATCGAAGGAAAATAGAATTATGGGAGAACAATTATGATCTTACTTGCATTTCAATACCCAATACAAGAACAATTCAAAGGTACAAAGGTACATGGGATGATCATATCTAGTTAACGAATCCAATTAACAACTTATACTGAAATATAGTAAATTATAAATACATGAACTACCCATACAAAACACATCCACACATTATACTTGATTATCTTGAAAAACTTTAAAAAAAAAAATGAACTTAGACATTCAAAAAGAAATTTAAAAAAATTCTATAATTGCAAATTAATTATTCCCTAGATGGACCGCAAACTTTTCCAAAATGTCAAAGGGAAAATGAAGCATAGGTTGAACTAGACACAAAGATAACCAAATAATTAATAACAAATGTAGTCATTAAATAGGCTACAATTACTTATTGTGTGACAAAGAGAAGCATAAATTAAAAATAATAACATCTCTTATACTCATCACCAAAACGAGATGATCTGTATTGGATGCTCAGCAGCTCAACCCCTATAGGTTACTTCACATATTCACGCTCTCACCAAAATAATTGAATTTGTTTCACGATAATTTTTTAAATTTCCAAAACTAATTTTATTGCATAAGAATCTAAAATATGGTTATTTTTCTCGAAGTTGTTCTTTCCAGATTATCAAGCTTTTAAAGTAAAATAAATATCTGTTTTGGATCTCTATCAGAATGGAATTGGAACTTTATTTTGTAATAATAATACATCTAATTCGACTAATTCTAATGAAAACGAAGAACGCCCTAATAGAGTTTAACAATTTCATATTTTACAAAGTATACAAATTTTATGTTTCAACAATATTGAGATATAAGGGGAAAATATTCTTAAAGATGGAAAATCCATGTGGGGACCAATAATTTGCTAAATCCATGAAAGATGGGATTATTGAAGACTAAATCAAGATTTCAAATATTAAAGTTTATTTTTTGTGGATAGATCATAACTAAATAATAGGGAGTACATAGAGGAACGTATAAGAGACTTCGGAGTAGCCTTTAAGTGTGTTTAGAGAAGGAAATTGAGGACAACTAAACCAAGGGAATTTAACGAGACAAACGCAACTAATCCTGGGATTTGGAAATGGTAATGGAATATTTAAGAGACTATCAGTAGATTTTATGATTATCAAAAAGTATACCATTAGATATCGAAGACGCGATATCATTATCATTCGTCCATAATGTCATCGCATGTGTGTAATGGATATATTTGGTTAGTAAGTAATAGGTACTAGGTCAACTAAAAGATACTCCACTTTATTTGCACTCTAATTTTACATTCGTTCTAGTTTGATTCAATTTATAATCATGATAAGAAATTTGACGAAAGCTTCACTTTATGTGTATTGTGTGCCTGTAATTTTAGTAACAATGTCAAATTTTGGACTATAATAGGATGAATATGAGAGTTATAGATGCAATATATCTAAAATTTAAATTTGGGTTTCAAAATGATAATGAGATACAATTTAAGAATATAAAGTAGAGTAAAAGTATCAGACGTATTTATTGGTTTTAGTTGTATTTTTAGGCCCTTGGTTAAGTGTTGAATTTTGATGGAGTTTAATTAATCGAAGTGCGGGATAAATTTTTTTAATGTTATTGTTCAATTGAAACGTTTTTTTTAATGTGGAGGGTCAAATTGAAAGTTTTATCTATTTTGGAAAGCCAATTCAACTAGCATTAGTCCTTAGTTGGGATTAAACCCTTAGACCACTCCTAATGTATTAAGAGTTATGGCTGTGTCTTATAATTATGAGTTTGTGTATAAGAGACATTTCGAAGTGTAGTTAGGATTCAAAAAAGACCAATTCCTGTTTTGCATGGCTTAATTTATATTTACTTATCATTTTGCACTGTAATTTTAGTTTAGACACTTTGTACTTCAACTCTTAAATTCGCCTAGTTTTAGTTCAATTTCTAATATAGCCACCAAACTTGTTGGAATCTTTACTCATGCACCAAAAAAATTTATAGGAATATTATTGTACAACTTGTTAAATTTGTTGTATACACAAGAAAAGATTCTGCTAATTAATTTTTTAATGGTATTAAAAAATTAGATCGAAGTGAGTCACATCTAAGAGTAGGGGGTGCAAAATATCCAAAAGTAATAATGAAAATGCAAAGTGAGAATTAGGTACAAATTCAGAGGTACAAAATAGAAATAGTCTGTTAAAAAACAACTATCCACAAGTTCTTTCTAAACTGTTTGATCTTTTACCACAACTCATTTTCAGTACTAATCTTTCTTCACAAACTTTGGGGTGAAAAGTGTGTCAGATATTGGGTTCAAAATTGAATTCTCAAATAGAAAAAATAATCAAATTGATAACACAAATTTCTACTTTAATATAAATCTATTAATATTAAATTAGTCACTCAGAATGATAACACTCACAAACAATACAACTCTTTATTTGAACTAACACAGAAACTCTACTAGACACTGAGACTTAAACATTCTATTATAAACTCTAAAGCTTATAACTTGAACTCAAGACTCTTGGCTATGAATTATATGCACTTGAGATTTTGGATGATTACAACTGAAGGAAATGAACTCAATTTATAGTAGTGAAATTCTCGACATTCATCACCATTTTTCCTCATCACATTAAATGCTAAGCATGCGAGAGGATCTGATGAAATCATACAAATTTTGCTGAATATTGAGGAGTGATCTTCCACCCAAATTTTGCACACTAAAGTTGAAAATCTTTTGGCAAAGTCAATAGTCCTATAAACCTATGCCAAAAAAATACTAAAAATGGTAGCCCACATTTGTTGACTTTTCTTTACAAATTGTGCTGCTATGCTCAGTACTCCCCCTCAACACAAACTTTCCTTGTAGTAATACCGAGCAACTCTCTGAATTTTATAAATTTGACAGAAGTCAAACTCTTAGTAAATATATCAGCAACTTGATCATCTGTGTTAACATATTTCAAATCAATTCCACCCTACAACACTTTTTCACGAACGAAGTGATAATATACCTCAATATGCTTTGTTCTTGCATGAACCAAATTGGATTCTCAGCCATGCGTATCGTTGTTGGCTGTCACAGTATAGTTGAATCGAGTCATCAGTTGCTTGGTTTAAATCCTTCATAAGTTTCACTAACCATGTGCTCTCTTGTGCTGCTAAAGCTGCTGCTCTATACTCAACTTCTGTACTTGACAACGACACAGTTGGTTGTCTTTCACTGCACCATGAAACCGCTGTCAATCCAAGATTGAACACATAACCTGTAGTTGACCTTCGTGTGTCATTATCACCAGGAGATAATTTGCATCACAGTACCCTATCACTTTTAATTCTTCTCCTTTCTTGTAAAACATACCATAGTCAATAGTCTCTTTGACATATCTGAGGATCTGACGTACAGCTTCCATATGTGGCTTCTATGGATTCTACATGAATTGACTCACGACCCCAACTGCATATGTATATGTCAGGTCGGGTCAAAATGAGATAGATTAAACTCCCTACCAACTGCTGTATATGGTAGGATCCTCTAGGTCTTTGCCTTCAGTAAAGCTAATATTTAGCATTGACCTCCATTGGAGTTAAGATTGGTTTATAATCGAGCATGCAAAATTTCTCCAACAAATCTTTAGCATACTTCTTTTGACACAAGAACAAACCTTCATTGGTCCTATCAATTTCAAGACCAAGAAAGTGTTTCAATTTTCCAAATTCTTTCATCTGAAATAGTACAGACAAGTTTCCTCTAGTTTGGCGAGTCTCATCTTCATCATCACCTGTAATGATAAGATCATCAACATACACAAGAACAATAGCTAACTTTCGTTCAGTGGATTTCACAAACAAGCTAGAATCTGCTGGTGCCACAACATATCCACTTTGAAGTAAGAATTCAGCTATCTTGCCATACCATGCTCTCGGTGCTTACTTTAATCCATACAAAGCCTTTTTCAACTTACAAACGTAACCTGGTGGAACTATATCTTCAAACTCCTGTGGTTGCTCCATGTAGATGTCTCGATCAAGCTCTCCATGTAGAAAAGCGTTCTTGACATCCTATCTGCCAGAGCTTCCATGACTTGCTAGCTGCAAGTGCTGATAAAACTCAAACATTGCTCAACTTTGCCACCTGGCTAAACGTTTCATCATAATCTAGCCCATACTTCTTCAAAAACCCACGAACCACAAGGCGAGCCTTGTATCTTTCAACTGAGCCTTCTGAAAGAGACTTAACGTTGTAGACCCACTTACAAGAGATAGGTTTGACATCTCTTGGTTTTGGAATAAGATCCCAAGTTTCGTTTTGTCTGAATACCTAAATCTCTTCCTCCATGGTCTTCTTCCACTCAGTGCTTTGAGTTGCCTCCTGATAAGTAGATGGTTCAACTACACCATCATCTTCTGTCAAAGCAGCATTAGCATACCTGAGATTTGGCTTTCTTTGTCTCGTTGATCTGCGAAGTTGTTCTGGAAAATTGTCACCAACTTTTATCTCCTCATATTGACTCGATCTTTCGTCTTCTGAAATTCGAGTATACACTCCTGTTCGCCAAGGACTTTTATTTTTCTTAACTCAGATGAATCAATACTTACCACATCTTGTGTTGGTAAGAACTCTACCTCTTCTTGGCTCAATTCATCTTTTGTGGTTAGTTGATCATCTGATCCTTCTAGCAACTTTTCCTTCATATCTTTTGAATCTGGAAGGACTATTGCCTGTGGTGACCACCAACATGATGCCTCATCGAATATCACATTTCGTGAGATATAGCACTTCCCACCTGTAGGATCAATTCATCCCAACCCTTTCGTTGATTATCATAACCTACGAATATACATCGTACGGATTTCTTGTCGAACTTGCTTCGAAAGTGATTTGGAATGAATACATAACACACACACCCAAATACTCTTAAGAGAGTAACATTGGGTTAAACATTCCACAACTTCTCAAACGGAGAAATTAATTCGAGTTTGGGTTGAGGCAGTCTATTACTGACATGGACTGCCATTTTCATGCATTCTGCCCAAAAACGTAGAGATACGTTTTGGAATGTATCATACTCCTGCAAATCTTCTGCAAGATGTCGATTCTTCCATTCAGCTACCCCATTTTGCCAGGACTTACTTGGGCAAGTCAACTGTCGCCTTATCTTGTGCTCTTGCAAGAATCTAGTAAATTCATCTGATGTGTATTCACCTCCATTGTCCGTGCGTAGGCACCTTATCTTTTGGCCTATTTCTTTCTCCACCATTTCCTTGAACTCTTTGAACTTGTCCAAGGCTTCTGATTTTTCCTTTATAAAATCAATCCAAACAAATAAAGAATTTTATGGATGATAAGAAAATTAGGTATTACACTTTGAGGACTACCACCTCATATTACATATTCACTAGAAGCAAACTTTTAATACACAATCGAAATGCTGGAGTTTAACCCCCAGTTCATTGCAAGCCCCCAATTCTCTTATTCATACCTCTCGAACTTCTAGTAACACATTGGACTTCTTGAATGATCTGCCGCACCATATTGACAGCACTTAAAGTATTATATTGGGGTAAGAATAAATGTTTATTGGAAACTTTGCTAGTTATAGTCACCATTTTAATTCGGAACAAAACAAAGTGTCTATTTAGTTACTTAATTATGTCACAATTGTTGTCTTTTCGATAAATTTATTTGGTAATAAAAAATGTGACTAAATTTTTAAAAATACATTTTGTGTTCACTCAACAATTTGAAGCATTAAATCAACATTAATCAACCCATATACATGTTTAATAAAAGAAGTGAATTGTTCAATCACCTTTAACACACTTTATCATTGACATCTTCCTTCCCCATCACATCCCTCCTCCTCCCTTAGCAACTCTAGATACCTTCCTACCACTCAGTATAAGACAACCCCTCCCCAATCAGATCCCTTGCCCCCCCCCGATGTGTATAAGAGACAGCCCCAAATCCTTGTCCCTTCTTTCAAAGAGCTGTGTACATCTAGACAATCCCATCCTACCACCCACCACCTCTCCCCCGTCTCGTCACCCCTACTCCTTCCCCATCCCATGCTGCCACTCCCATGTGTGGGGGGGTAGATGCCCGGTACCCCTCCATTCCTTCCCCACCCCATCCTGCCATCCCCCATCCATCTTGGGTGATCTCCTGCAGCACTTCTATAGCCCCTATAAGGACCCACTAATGAACCAATCAATGGGGCACAGCACCTGGATTACCTAATGTAGTGCCAGATCTGTAAATGCTGGCTAAATCCTGTGACCACGAGGGATTATCATGAAGACGAGACGCTACTTGATAAAGAGCTTTCTTCACAGCATATGCTTCCCCAACAATCCGTGACACATTACAAATGTGAATAGCAACCTTTATCCGTTTTATTACAAATTGAGAAACTAGAGTTCACAATCAATTTGACATTTTCGTATTTTATAACTATTAGAAAAGTTAAAATTAAGTTACCTGGATCTATTCATCAGTTGGGTAGGGAAGGGATACATTGGGACAGGTAGAGGGATAGGGTGACAGGTTATAACATGGCGGGACGAGATAAAGGGAAGAAAGAAGGGACAAGGATTTGGGGCTCAAATTATAAATTTAATAAATTATAATTATTTAATTTTTTATCTAAAGTTTTTTTACGTCTTCTAGCAAGACTTAACTTATAATTTATATTTATTTTTTATTATTTAATTTGAACTTTAAATATTTTATTAGTGTTAGTTCATTGTAGTTGAATAAAAATACCTCAGATAATCACTAGCACGTGAATTGTACAGCGGTCACTAGCAGTGCATTTAACGAAAAAAATAAATGAACTGACTGTTAACAAAAAAAATAGATGAACTGACCATGACCATGGAGATGTATATTTAAAAATTTAGTGATTATTTTAGCAACCAAATAAGTTTAATGAACAAAATGACAATAGAAATCAATTAGACACTTTCCTCTTTAATATACATCACTTAACTTTTGTTTAAATCACAATATACGTAGGTAGAATTGTGGTTTTGTTACATGTAAAGATTTCCAGTTGGATATGTGCTCACTAACTTCTCCTACAAAACCTATTATTTAAACAAAATTTTGTAGGTTTCTAATTTTATTTTTATTACATAATTTTATATGTCAACTATCACGTAACTTATTCAATAATAAGTAATATAATTACGTATATATCAATAATTTTGACACTCCATTAAAGTTTTAGACACTCCACATTTATCCTTTTTAACTAACTTGACAAAAATAATCATGGGCTAAATACTGAACCAAAAATACCCCTTAACCTTTTATTGCTATATTTAACATCAGAGAAAAAAAATTTCTTTTACATCATTTCATCTCCTTTTTTTTTTTCTTTTAATAATTCCTTATTTCAAATATAACTTCTCCTTCTATTGATTATTTTGTAAATAGAAACTCATCAAATTTAGAAGGTTCATCTTGTTTCTACAATTTAATTTCTTTTTTATTTTAATTTTTGATGTTAAATTAGTATAAAAAAATCCTTTACCTTTTTTCTCCTTAAATTTATCCAAATAATAAAATATTTTTATATCAAAGAATTCTCATACTGATGTCATGAAAATGGAAAAAATGTTCATAATTTACTATAACCTCTAATTAAGTAAAACAAATTTCAACAGTATAAAATAGAACTTTTACCTTGTATGACTTTCAATAATTTTTTATGTTAATTTTTAATATATTTTTTATAGTATTATCCCAATTGTGTCTTGTACTCGGTTGTTCATAACTTATTTTTCTCTAACTGACAATATGGCAAAAAACAAAAACAAAAACAAAACAAAAGTTTTTTGTTGAATTATGTGTAGCTAAGTTTGCCTCTATTAGAAACTAAAGTTAATGTAAGTATCTAATGATACTAGCATACTTAGAGTTTTCATTATAAAAAATTAATTAGTTTCTTAAGATTGAAATAAATTTGGAGTAAATATGATATACCAAAATTATTAAAGCAGATAACTCAAGGGTGTTTTTGTCAAGTTGATTAAGAGATAGTTATTGTGCAGAGCTTGAAAATTTTAGTAGAGCGCCAAAATCATGTGCCTTACATATAATATTAAAATATTGTATAGAAAAATTTTACAATTCTATTGAATGAATCATCAGGTTATGTTTTAAAATTTTGCAGTACAATATCATATATTTTAAAAACTTGTACTATATAAGTTTTTAAAATTAAGGGGATAGTTCTCTCAAAATGACGGTAAAATTTTTCTATCATAGAAGATGCAAGTATTAATAACATTCAGACCACCTAATGTGATTTATGAGTTCTAGTTTAGTAACTAATAACATAAGTATATATAACTCACGTCTAATATAATTAGATATAAATTTGATTTAATATATATATAACAATGGCTTGTGTATGAAATGTTTTACAAAAAAAAATTATTCGAAAAGCTTTCAACTATCTAGATTCGTATAATTGACAGATTGAATTTTTAAAAAAATTTCTACCATTATTGAATTTATTAATTACATTCATAAACATTAATTGCTGTCAATTCCTGTGAAAGTTATTTCATCAAATTTAATTAAGAATCTTCCAGAAATTCAATTGACCGAATTCGCCTTTTTGCATTGATGTGATTAATTGGTAGTTGGATATGTATGTACGCAATAACTTCTCATCAAATGCCCATTTTCCTCCTAAAATATTCCAACACCAACACATACTCTTTTTTTTTCCCCATAATTAGATACGTTTGCTAGTTAAATTACAAAACTCTCGGAATCTCGACTTTATCAAAAACTTCAACTACCTTCTTTAAGCACTCGTTCCATCTCCTCCACCATAAAATAGGTATAGCCAATCTGTTGCAATAAACCAATCGCGAATATTTCTATTGACGTGTGAAAGGTACGTTTCTGTATTAGACCACTACTAATCACAATTATGTTCATCAATTCTTGACTTCTTCTTCATGATAATTCCCATGTTTTCATATTTTTTTCATCTTTTAGTGTTACATACTATTAAATATGGTTATTTTTACAAAAAATTAAATACTGTTTGTAATTTGTTTGAGAATGTCTAGTATGACGAGAAGAATGCACAGATTTAATTAAGTTTGAATTGAATTTCTTCGAGGGATTACGATGCTTTATTCTGCGAGGGGCTAGCATGTTAAGGATTTGGGAATTTATGCGAGGGGCAAGTCTATTAGGTTTCGGAGATTACAATGCTTTATTATTCGAGGGGCTAGCATTTTAAGGTTTTGAAAATTTCTGCCAGGGGCTAGAAAAATTATTAATTCAAGTTTGCATTATTATAACTCGAAAGTAGCTTACTCGAATTAAGCTGTATTTCTGCGAACTCCAATTCTGATTGAAAGATTGTACAAACACATTTTTTATTTTACTTACAAAGCTTGAGAATATTTTATGTTTGAAAGCAATAAATTATCGAAAGTTCCATCCCTTAGTAATTCAAAATGCTCAAAAACTTGATAATCTTGAAACAAATTCGTTTATTCTAGTAAGCATGAAGCTGTTGTGAATCGAATACAAATCATCTCATTTTGGTGAGTATGGACGTTTAACTTATCCTTTCCTCTGTCATACCATAACTATTAATTTCTTAGATGATTTAAGGATATGAGGTTGACATGTGGATGTGCTTGTTTGTGTGTTTCTGATAAACAAAATCATAGCTGATGATTTGCCATTCTACCTAATTAATTGTGGCCTATTTAGTGACGACATTTGTTTTTTTGTTGGTTCATCTTTGTGTTTCCTTCAATTTAATTATGCTTGAATTTCCTTTGCCTTCTCTAGTATGGGCAGCATTGATTGTGCATTTCCTTGTAAGTTACAGCATGATTATAATTCCAGGACCTAAAAGAAAAATGAACGAATTGAGGAAACATTGGGGCACTGGTACCAAGAATAACAGCAATATGAAGAGAGAAATCTTTCTTCCTGACGATATAATCATTGAGATCTTAAGTAGATTACCAGTGCAGTCTTTGGGGAGATGTACATGTGTGTGCAAGTTGTGGTATACTATTATTCAGGATCGCAAATTCATCTGAGATGCAGTTGAGACTTAATAGGTGTGTCTTAGATTATCTCTTATACAGAAATATTCAAATACCTGATCGTAGTGGCACTATAACAGGGATGGATTCTTACTGGAGCAAAGTAACTTGACTGGAAAATATCATATAAGGAACCCTACAACTAAGCGTGTATTTGATCTACCCGATCCACATGGTAAATCCAAACACATGCGGATGATCTATTCTCCCAAGAATTACAATTATAAGTTGATTTGTGTTTATCCCAAGGAAGGTACAGAAAATGGAGGTTGTCAAGTTCTAACAGTTGGAACTGATATCACATGGAGAGACCTTGAGTGTCCTGGCCTTCATAACCTTGGTAAAGAAGGAGAATGGTTTTTCTCTCAATCTACTGAAGACACATTCTTTGTCATTAGATTTTTCAATCCTAGATTTGGTGTTTCCGAAGTAGTTTGCCTCGATATTGAAAGTGAGCATTTTGCACACGTCAAGATTCCTCAGGCTTACTTCTCATGTTTCGAATGTGTCGCATTTTTTTCCTCTGAAAACAAATTATATCTGGCTAATCTTGTGGAACAAGAGCTTCATATCTGGGATACTTGTTGATTACAAAAAACAATTATGGTCTGAAAGGAAGATAGTAATCATCCCGTCTACATTGTTTAGTAACTATCCCAAGACACTGGACACGCTTTTGCCTTTGTCATTGTGCGAAGATTGGTTGTGGTTTCGGCGATGTGATCACTCTCTTATTGCATACAATACTCGAACAAAGTTGATAGACAGTTATCCACCACCTTCAGGGAAAAGATTGTCGCGCTGTTTTATTCCCAGCCTGGTAAGCTTAGAAGGGAATCGTTCAAGAGGAAAACTTGAGGTGAAGAAAACAAACAGTACGGTGAATTTAGAAGGAAATCACCAAGAAGAAAAACTAAGGACGAAGGAAAAAGAATTTTCAGCTTGGTCAATAATTATCTGTTTGTGGCTTTTCGTGTTTCATCCTTTACTGATTTATTCCTATGCCTGTTACTGTCAACGAAGACTAGCTTAGCAAGCACATTTAGCAATTTCATGTAACAGAGCCAAATTTGGTATATCATATTCATACTGTTGGGGGTAATTTAAACATCATTTGTCGTGTTTAATTTTTTGTCATTCTCTTTGTCCAGCTATTAACTCATCAATTTCTGCATTATCAGAGATCATTAAGATTTGAAAGTATAGGGAGGTATCGAGACATTTCGTGTTTTCTTTATGCTTGGCTACCATGATTAGGACTTGGATAACTTTTGTTGTCAAAGTTTTGTTCTAGTGTGCGAATAATTTTGAGTTCTTGGAGTTTGCAGCTTGCTTGTCTTTGCTGTTATTCCAAAACGAATCATTTCGTGATGAATCAAATTGAGAATTGCATGTGCGACAGACATTTTTGGCAAATTCTATCACTGAATCCTTGTATCTTACATGATCTTATTGGATTCTATTTATCATGTAATAAAGGAAAATGTGTTGCTCTAACTTAATTAAATAGTAGTACAATACAGTTTCTATCCTCTCAATTCCTTTTTTTATCTGACATATATTATTTTATTTCATCAGGATCACTGGTTCAACATTCAATTTCAATTCATGGACTTACTATGCTATCTTCTAGTATCTGTCTTTACACCAAGGGCGGAGACCGTGGTGAGGGGGGATATAGAAAGGGCAAAATTACATTAATAATAAATAAATACACGATTAGATAAATTCAATAATTTAGCACTTAATTAAAATTATGGGAAAACAAGTTATAATACATATTTAATTGCTAATTAATGAATAAATTTTTTAATGATCAAGTAATAGCTTTCGTTTGTTTAATATATATAAAAGTTTTGTGATAAAGGGACAATTAAATATATTTAAACTTTTTAGAGAGCAATGCATTAGAAAAAGATCAATTTTAATAAATTTAAGAGGTGCAAATGGAAGACAACTTTAAAAAATTCTAAAAATTCCCCTAGTCTATTTTGCAATTTTTCCAAAGTTGAGGAGGCAGTTGCCCACACTCAACTATATGTGGCTCCACCGCTGCTTTGCACCCTCAATTCTAAATTTTGGCCATATTACACTTTCAATTTTTAGATTTATCCCACTTAGTTCAATTTAAAATCGTGTTAAGAAATTTGACTAAAGTTCCGGTTTATTACTAGGCTTGTGTAGTTAGAACATTAATTAATTTTGGTAACGTTATCAAAATTTGGATGGAAGGGAGATGAATATGAAAGTTAGGGGCGCAATGTATTTGAAATTTAAATTCGAAGTGTAAATTGAAAATCGGTTAGAAAATGAAGTAAAAATACCTATTTATTCGTTTTAGCTGTACTTAAGACTCCTTATTGGCTTGTTAAATGTTGAATTTGAAGGGAGGTTAATGGAAGTGCCACGTGTTTTTTTAATTTTATTGTTCCATTGGAACGTTTTTCAACGTGGAGGGTCAAATTGAAAGTTTTATCTATTTTGGAAGGCCAATTCAATTAGCATTAGCCATTACTTGGGGGTATTAAGCCTTTAGTCGTACCATTCCTAATACATTTAGAGTTATGGTGTGCGTAGAATTATGCCTGTTTGAAGACGTGTCTTTGACCAACTAGCAAATTTTGAACTACACGTTAAAAAAAAAAAAGGGACTGGTTCCATTTAGCATTCCTCAATCTATATTTAATTTTCACTTTACACCTAATTTTAGAAATTTTGCACCTTAATTTTTAAATTCATTTCACTTCATTTTAGTTTTTAATACTATTACTAAAATTAACAAAATTTTTGCTGATACATCCAAAATATTATGGCAACATTATTGTATGTCTTGTTGAATCTATTGTATACACGAATAGATACTATTAATTAAATTTATAACAGTGTTAAAAATAAACAAAAATAGAACAAATTTGAGAGTTTGGGTACAAAATATCTAAAATTAAAATTAAAGGTGCAAAATGAGCATTAGCTACAAGTTCATGGGTGCAAAATAGAATACTGTGCCCAAGTTATTTCTAAAAATCCATTTTGACATTTGGCAAATACTTAGGTAGATTCTGTTTTTTACCCTACTTATAGAATCTGCGGTGTGACTTAAATTTATAGCATATGGAATATGCAATACTAACTCATGTTAGCAACATTCCATAAGATGATTTAATCCTCACGACAATGTCTACATGTGAAGTCCAATATTAGGCGTATATTTTTCTTGATCTTTAACCACAATTAATTTTCAATAAAAAATATTTCAATAGACCTGAACTTATGTCTCACTTATAGAACTTGTAAGTCAATATTGAATTCTGAAGAATTTTACAATCCTTTTTAGGAACCATTCTCTTGTACTTGTAGTTTAAATACTTATACAATACAATATTATAGGTTTTAAAAATTTATATTGTACAAGATTTTAAAATTAGGGAAATGATTTTTAAAAGGACTGTAAAATTTCCCGTAAAACCTTATATATGTCAAAGCTAGATGTTGTTACCATTGAAAAGAGTATAATCTTTTACACAAACTGTCCCTCGAAAAGTGGCCCTATATATACTTTTTAATGGTGCAAGGTAATTAATTCTTGATGAACAATTTCGAATAAAGTTACTCCCATATAGAAATCCCATCTGGCCGTCCGGGGCTATAATAGTGTGTTATCAACCAACTGGAATCGTCTGATTAATGGTAAGTTTTTCAATTTCGTATTATAATTGATGACGTGAATATCTTTTTCCTACATATCATCAATTAACCTTGAGAAACTAAGGACTTTTATAAATCTGGAGGTTCAATGGGTAAATTGGAAAGGTAATTCTGTTCGGTAAACAATTATAGACTATTGAATTAATTCGAATCAAATTTTTTGTCTTGGTTAGATGCTATGGATGTTTTTGTTTTTAGTAATTTTACAGTTTAATTAAGGTGTGATACTGTTAATTTAAAATTCAATTTTTGACTCTTAAATTGTATTCATTACAAATTTATTAAGTGAAAGACGATAGAAACACCATCATGATATATAAGCTAATGAAATCATAAAATTTTCTATTTTTACCATCGAGAATCTTTTGCACCCATCTTAATCTAGGGATTGATCATGATGCTTAAATTTTATCATGCAACCCCTTTTCAAATTTGTTATACCAGGAAGAAATTTTTGCGGCCAAGAATGATGAGCCTGATATTAAGAGGCAAAGAGGAAGTAGCCCTGAAGAAGAAAGTAGAAACAAAATGTTATTTGCTCCTGAAATTTCAGTAGTGCAACCTTTCACGCCTATTGAATTAATTGTTGAGATATTAAAATGGTTGCCCGTGGAAGCTTTACTTAGATTCAAGTGTGTGTGCAAGTTATGGTGTGCGATAATTAAGGAAGAAAGCTTCATCAAGAAGCATAGGAAATGTAATGAATTTACTAAAATGTGGGAGGAAAATAATACGACTTCTAATCCTGATGGATCGGCTGGTGATAAGAAAACATTCGTATATATATCTTCAAAGCATGGACTGGTCCTGGAGAAAAGTAACTTATATTCTCCAATATACTATCGTTTAAGGAACCCTTCAACAAAACAAATACTTGATCTGCCCAGTATACCTGATCACTGTTCGACTGTTTGTATGTTTGTTATCTTCCAAATGTTGACAAGTACAAGTTGGCCTATGTGTGTTACAAGAAATTAGATACAGAATTGGGAGTTTGTAGAGTTTTAACAGCTGGAACTGATGTTGATTGGAGATCAATTGATATTCCCAGTTCTGGTAAGCTCCAGGGAAGTCCTAAGAAGGAAATAGCTACAGGGCGAATTGGTAAATTATTGTTTATTTTTCAGTATGGCTATTCAAATATAGTTCGCATCGAAATGGAAAGCGAATGCATCACAACTATTGAGATCCCACAGGCTTTGCTTTCGCGTAGGGAAGATCTCAGTCTTTCTTGCTGGAACGGTACGTTCGCGCTTGCTAGATTCGAGAAAGAGAACCTCATTTTCTTGGTATTGGAAAATCATAAGAAGAAAATATGGGCTGAAAGAACACTACTTATTTCCTCAGGATTCGTAAAGAATTACTTCAAATTTGGCAATATATGGCATACAAAACTAAGACACAATTACTTGTATGTTACGGGAACGGTGGTAACTGTAATTTTGCCTATAATGTTATAGACAAAAGCATTTTTCCATACTCTTCCCTTCCAGTGTGTCCTTGTTATACCCCAAGCCTAGTGCATATAAAAGGGATGCAGAGCGAGGAAACAGATAAAGCGCGGACAAATGTTTCGAGTACATAGGTCAGCAGCCTCCTTTTCTGTATATTATTCAAGGCAAAATTTTAAATTTTGTTCTTATATATTACTGATGATAATTAGTTAACTTGTTGGTTGATTTTCTCTAACTTTAACCTTAACATATGAATTTTCCTTTCCTTTTTTTTTTTTTTTTTTTTTCTTATGCAGACCTTTAGCTTTCACCGGACTTTAGGACCAAGCTAGGTTGGGGCACTCTCTCTTAATCTTGACTTTGGTGAACAGGGAATATTTGTTTTTTTTTTTTTTTCTTTCCTTTTTTTTTTTTTTTTTTTTTGTGGGGGTTGAAACTTTTTGTTTCTTGAATTATGTTTGACATGGGAAACGTCTATGAACAGAATCTTATTCAACAGTCCTTGTTCACTTTGCCAAATTATGGGGCTTATACTTAAGATTTTAAAGCATTATGCTATTCTAGGGTTTATGGTTTTATGGTTTCCTTAGATTGTCCTAATTGTCCTGAAGGTGAATTATACCTTCACTCGTCCGTGACAACGAATCTCAAATAGTAAGAATCTCAAAAATAGTAAGACGCTTTTAGAATTTATTAATTACAAGTTCATATTGACTAAAGAGTAGAGGGAAATGTGGGTTTTGAAAAAAAAAAAAAAAAATGCCTTCACTCGTGCAACCGAATGCATAGGGTAATTAGCATCTGCAACCGGCACAAAGAAGAACAAGGACCTTAGCTTGTTCTTGAATAACTTCATTTTTGGTACTTCACTTTTATTGGTAATATTTTATTTACCATAATGCTTATATTATGAAGATTTTTCTACACGAAGTGCACTTATAGTGTTATATTATGGTAAGAATAAATGTTTATTGAAAATTTTTCTCATCATGACAGAGTAAATTTGGCTTCACATTTACTTGTTATAATCTATATTTTAATTTATTAAGGTGCAATGGATTTTTCATTTTTTAACTATGCTCTTGTGAGTTTAGACCAATGTTTAAAAGCTAGAAACTCAAACTCAATTCGAAAAATTAATTAGTCAAGTATATTAAAAAATTCAGTTGAGTTTTATCGAATTAAAAATTAAAAAATCAAAATTATAAATTATAAATCATGTGCAATTTATTATTTCATCTATTAAAAATAAAATTAAGCTAACAATTAGGTTGAGCATTTAAAATTTTAGGTTTTATACATGGTCCTTTCACATATTATAAATTATTAATTAAGAAAATTTAAGTTTCAAAAATTTTGTTAATATTTTTATTTTATTTTTTAGTATTACATAAACTCAACTCAGCAAAGATTCATGATTACTCGGCAAATTCATTGAATTTAATCTGAAACTCAATATTCATGAGTTTTTCTCACCTATAATTAATTATATCGAGTAAAGTAACAATTCAACATAACTCGGGAGTCTTTTTAAACTGTGGGGCAGTGCCGCTACCAAGTATAACAGCGATATGACGAAAGAAATATTCCTGACGATATAATCATTGAGATCTTAAGTAAATTACCAGCGCAGTCTTTGGGGAGATGTAAATGTGTGTGCAAGTTGTGGTGTGTTATTATTGAGGATCGCAAATTCATTGAGGTACTTTTGGGACGATCAAGGTGTGTATTTGTATACGGAGATGATTTGTATTCAAATTCCTGTATAAGGATGGATTCTATTACTGAAGCAAAGTAGCTTGACTGGAAAATATAGTATAAGGAACCCTGCAACTAACTACGTGTTTGATCTACCCGATCCACATGGTAAATCCAAACATATGTCGATGCTCTATTCTCCCAAGAATAACAATTATAAGTTGGCTTATATTTATCGCAAGGAAGGTACAGAAAATGGAGGTTGTCAAGTCCTAACAGTTGGAAATGATGTCAACTGGAGAGACCTGATGATTGTCCTGGCTTTCATAACCTCGGAAATGAAGGAGACCAGTTCTGTTCTCTAGCTACTAAAGACACATTCTTCGTCACTAGATTTTGCAATCCTGGATTTGGTGTTTCTGAAGTAGTTTGCCTTGATATTGAAAGTGAGCATTTTGAGAATGTCAAGATTCCTCAGGCTTACTTGTCAAGTTTTGAACATGTTAAGGTCTTTTCCTCCTAGAACAAATTATCTCTGGCTAATCTTGTGGAACAAGAACTTCGTATCTGGATACTAGTTGATTACAAAAAGCAATTTTGGTCTGAAAGGAAGATAGTGATCATCCCTTCTATATTGTTTAGTAAATATACCAAGACTCTGGACACGCTTTTGCCTTTCTCATTGTACAAAGATTGGTTGTGGTTTCAGCGATGTGATGACTCTCTTATTGCATACAATACTCGAACAAAGTTGATAGACAGTTATCCACCACCTTCAGGACAAAAATTGTTAAGCAAATTTATTCTCAGGATTAGGGAAATGCCTGGTAATCTTAGAAGGGAATCGTTCAGAACCGAAACTTGAGCTTAAGAAAAACAGTTTGGCTAATTTAGAAGGAAATTACCAAGAAGAAAAACTAAGGACGAAGGGAAAAGAATTTTTAGCTAGGTCAATTACCTGTTTGACACTTTTTGTGTTTCTTTCATTACTAAGTTATTCTTACCTTGTTACTTTCAATGAGAATTCTTCAACTTAGACTAGCATGAACATTTAGTAACTTCCTGTAACCTATATATTTAGTATAGGGAAGTATCAAGATTTCCATGCTCTCTTTAGGCTTGGCTCTAGCTAGCATGATTAGGACTTGGATAACTTTATTGTCAAAGTTTCATTCTAGTGTATGAATTGTTTGAGTTCTTGGATTTTGTTGCTTGCTTGTCTTTGATTTATGTATCCATGTGTAGGACTCTAATCTGAGAAAACCCTATTTACTGTTATTAATTAATGTCCCTGGTTGGTTGTTGTATCTTGTTTGTGGTAAGAGTTGTTGTACTTTTCAGCCCTGGCTAGTGAAACTACAGAGAATTCATGCAGGAGTCATATATGAAGGAAACAAAATCTTCAGTTAGGTCATTGGTCAGTTAAGAGCTGTCTTTTGTCATGTTACTTTCATTATCAATTTGTTTATCAGTTTATCTTATTGTTCTCTGCCATTTGTTGATTTTATGAATAATGCTTAAGGATTTCCTTGGTAAATTCCTTTTTTTTTTTTATTTGCCTTCTCTGTCCATCTTATACAGCATGCACAAAAACAGATGATTGAGATCTCAAAAAGTTGTAAAATTTCGGAATTTCCCTGTTTCTTCTTTAGTCCTGGCTACCATAATTATGACGAGGAAAATATTTATCTTCATCAAGATAGTGTTCAACATTCAATTTCAATTCACGGATTTGATCTGCTGCATTCTTGTGTTCATCTTGGCTTATCTAATTTCAGTATTCTCGATTGCAAAATGCAATTTTACTTGTCTAAAAAGTTGAATTCTGATTGTGAAGAACTACACTCATATTGTGGTCAAAGTTTAATATTTCTGTACAATAAGCGTATTTCTGCCAATGCAACGAACTTTGTTGTCTTTAACTCTGATGCAGAACCAAATATCTGTTTGAGATATTGGATTCTATTTACCATTGATAATTGACATTACTTGATAAAAGTTTTTTTTTTTTTTAAGAAAAAGAGTATTTATTGAGTACTGTGCTAATTAATTTTCCAGGGCCATGATCAGTCTTTTTTTTTTTAACTTAAACCATCTTTACATTATGACAAATTCCTTCAGAAATTAAATTAGAAAGTATTATCTCATTGCTCAAACAAAAGCTTACACCATGGTACATTTTACTTTTCTAACCAAGCTTTGATAGAACATCATTCAAACTAGATACAGTTGCTGCATAGTACTTCTCTGCTTCAGCAGTGCTCTTGATTTTTGCTGCATGGTCCAACTGTTTATCAAGAAAGTAAGAATTAGTTAAATGCGCAAGTCTAATAATGCTAAGAACCTTTTCAATTCATAGAAACATTAGGGATACAAATCATATAAACAAGTCGAACACTTAAGTGTTCAAACTCGCTTCATTATTTTAATAAGTTATAATTTTGTTCAAATTTGGCTTGTTTATCTTTTGGCTTGTTTATCTTTCAAGTTGAATTCCAACGAGTTTTTGTCAAAGTCGAACTTGGATCAAACTTGAGTAGTTTGAAATTTTTTACGTATAAATTTAAAGTTTTTAGTTTATGTGAACCAAATTCGAACCAAACGCAAAAGACTAATGAACGTTGAATCTTGTTTCAAACTTAACTTGATTATATAAGAATTAAATTCAAATACACAAGTTCTATTCGAGTATCGAGTAACTTTTTTCTGTTTTCAACAATTAAAAAAAACATGGCTGTATTTAACATTGTTGGTCAACTTACATCACTGATGGTTTGGAACAGCTTCCCAGTGAGATCTTTGAGCTTTTTCTTCTCATCTTTTGGTTTTGCTGAGATGACAGCGTGTTGAGATCAAACCGAAGGCATTCCGCCTTTAGACGAAGGTCATTCTGGACATATGGCCAAGCCTTCTTGTCGATCAACCCCTTTACATTAATAATGTCCTGGGCAGATTCCTTTGCCCTGGCTGCTGCAGCTGCCGGTGGCAGTGGCTGAATGAAAAACCGATCCTTCAGTGGTAGGTCGAGGTCCCTCGGCTCGTCTGAGTTCAATGTTCCAGCTGCCAAATGAACAAATTTGATAGTAATGATTAACAAAATATCAAATGCCTCACTAGTAGTTCTTCAACATTGTCTGTTCAAAGCATCTAATATGCTAAACAAAGTAGTGACTTTTGATCAAGAAAAGTTGAATTCATTCAGTTGTTCCAGAGGGTGATTTTAAGGCTATTGGATAAGTTATTAACCTTTTTTAACATTTCCCTAATTAAAATCTTGATATAGAGTGTGAACTAGCTCATATATAGTTACTTAGATCACTAGATAACTTTCTGAATTGTGTAGTAGTTCCTTCATGTTTTCGAGTATCTGGTCCTGCATACTAAACAGTACTCGTATAGTGTATTTTTTAACAAACTGATGTATTATATACTCGTACCTGTACTATGTACCAAAAATTATTTCTGGTATGAATTAGCTACACCAAAATTAGTGTAGAATCCTTTCAGGGTAATAGTGGAAGGGATGGACAAGAACTTACGCAATCCACCAGAGGGTGGTGGAGGTGGTCCAATCTTAATAGGAATGGGATCAGCAAGAACTGCCTGAACAAAAGATCCTGAGGCAATCCCAGCTGCAACAAGTCCCAACATAGCTCGGCGGCTCGTTTCGGGCTCGCCTGATCCTTGCTGGGCTCTAACACTGAATCCAGGTCTAGCCAAGCCAATTCTGCTGGTGCTGGATGTGCTCAAGCGGCTTGAACCGCTGAGCTGAAGGCTTCTTTCAAGAACAGCTTGAGAGGATCCACGTAATCCAGCCATTGAAGCCATTGCTTGTGCCATTGCTTGTTTAAGTATTGGTTTTTACTTTGCAATATTTTGAGAAACTCTCAGCAGATAATTTGTTGGATATAACTGAAGTTGGAGGTTTTGTTGTTTTGTTTCTGTGATGTAGAGTGAACACTCGAGCCACCTTATCTGCATTTTGGATATGCCTTGAGCCAATGAATGCTTTAGTTTTTGACAACTTGGATCAGGTTGTAATTGGGTCAATACCATGCTGACACGTGGACTTGAAAAGGATTTTCTTTGTACAATTTATTTAGGGATGATCTTATATATGTATGGTCTTTCTAAAGGAAAAATGGAACAGCTGAAAAATTTTAAAAATTGGGTCATCACTCATCAGGTCCATTTGAAAATGATGCCAAACGGTATCTTTCCACCATAAACATCTATTACGGGACATTCTTGAGTGAATCAGATAATATTATAGCATTTCATAACCCCGATCGATTTAAAATTTTCCCTTTAACTATTGCATAAATTGTGATATGCAGATAACAACTTTGTTTTCTGAGAGTAACCCGATCTAACTAGTCACAAGTGAGGGATAGCTACATTCATTTAGTGACTAGAACTAGAAAAAATAGTCATAGCACATATGAGAACTACATGGGACTAGGCCTGTTTTTGGCATGCTTTGCGGTAGAAAACACTAGTTACATGGAAAAAAGTATCAAATGAAAATATCTAAGCAGTAAAGCAACCTAGACATACAAACTGGTTAATTGTACAAAAGTTCATTTCAAAGATTGACATTTTGATTGTAGTCCTACCTAGTGATCTTAATGTGCTTATACAGAAACTCAAATCTTCATCACAGGTCATTGAATGTTGATCATCACCTTCATCCTGATACTTAACTCTAAAATTTCCAACAGGTAAATTAACTCGTCGTGCCACCTTCTCATCCAAATCCATTTTTCGGGCAGAAAGTGGAAGCTGGAACTTTATTATGTCATCTCTGTATGTTGCCTTTACAATTATACTGCTATCGTCTTGTAGTCTTGTTGCATCGTGGCATTGAGTATTTTCCATAGAAGGTTGAACAATTTCCTGTTGTACAAAGGATTGATTACTCTTTCTAGCTTTATGAGGTGGCCACCTCTGCATATTGTGCTTCCTGCATATACGCTTGAATGCAGATCGACTAATTACATAAAGAAAAACTAAATACATTTAGAACAACCTGTAAAAGGGAATACTCCCAAACAGATGGAGAGTATAAGCAAAGCAAGATGCATTAATCCAAATTCCAATTCAATTTTTGAGCAAAGAAGGATACAGCTAATAACTTGGATCTAGCAAGCTTACCACGAAGATCTGTTGCAACATCCTTAAGTTTCCTTGTAGAACAAAGTTCAAGAATCTTACGAGTAATCCCATGTTCGCTTTATACACAGTATTAAATGTGTATTGCTCACTAGAATTAGTCCCTTCCTTGCCACTATGCTCCACACTAGTACCCTCTCTTGGTTGATTTCCTGCGGCAAGTTCCTGAATTGGCTGTTCATGAGATCTACAGTAACTCCATTTAGCTTTACATTGGTACTGTTTATAGACTTTGTTTACAGCATTAACTTGCTGAAATGAGCAATCAGGTGGCATCACTTCTCCTCCATTTTGTACTTCTGCAATCCTAGCAGTAGATTCAGTACTAACAGTAGGGCCTATTTCAAAGGAATCAAGTTTATCATCTGTAGATACCTTTATAACCTCAACAAACAATTTCTCGCCTAATTCTTGTCCAGCCGCAATCTTAAAGGAACTATACAAGTGTTTAGCTTCATCCACAGGCAGAAGAAACTCCAATGTGTACGTGCAATTCTTAGAACAAGAGCTTCGCAAACGAATTGCAAAACAGCCAGACAATCCAAATTTTCGTGCATTGGGTACTAAGGAGTATGTTTAATTGTCTTAGATCCCTACAAAAACATGCATTTTGGGATGAAAATGCTTTTCCAACTACCCCTTGTCCCTTCCGTATAAAACAATTGGCACAAGCATGCATAAAAGATGAAAGTAAATCTGGCAGAAAATAACTTCGCATCCCCAAAGCTGCTAGTTCTTCTCTGGAGTTTTCATTGATCCAAATTTGAGCTACTCTTAGTTAGATGTGTATGCATACCACATTCAATACTTTGCCAATTTCATCGATCTCTTTGCGTTTATCTAAAGATGCTTTCCTTAAAAGTGTTAGTAAAAGGTAAACATCTTAGATCTTGAGATAAAATTTTGAAATATTGAAAAAAAGAATACAAATGCTACTCACCAGAATTTGAGAGGAAGTAGTACAACCAGGTAAGTCCGTCACTAGTTTTGAGACCCACCTCCTACAACAGAAAATCCACGAACATAAAATTCTTGCAAAAAACCATTAATGATTTTAGAGTGCATGCCACTATTTCATAGGTAAGCCAATACTTTGCTTAAATTATTTAAAGGAGAATATTAGAACCTTAATCAAATGGAGACATTCAAAACCGCACTGACCACCCTGATAAGGAGATACAATCTCAAGCACACTGGATGGGAAGCTGACTACTAGCAGGTGGTTTATCATAGACGGGCATGGCCCGGTATCCCACGACACGACCAGCCAGACGATCAAATTGTGGATATTCTTCAGCAGAGTAATGGCGGGCATCAATGACGCATTCGGGCAATCCACTGGTAAACACCCGAACTCCACTACTTGAGTACCACCATTCTGATTCAATGGTATGAAGCAATCCAAACAGAACTTCCTATATTCACATAGTCCCTTTATACTATCTTTGCGATTGTGGGATAGTGCAAAAGGTTGGTCACAAGTTGTTAAGTACTTTTTGTCTCCAATGTTAACTAAACCCCAGAACTGAACCAGATATATCTCCTCAAATGAGCTTATAAGTTGTAGAAAAGTTTTGATCTTCTGTTTAATCACATCATTGCCACTAAAGGTGTCAGGATCTGAAATTGAGAAGATCAATCATTAATTAACCGTTGGTAATCATTAATGTGTTTTATTTTCTCTTTATATTTAGACAAATTTTTTTTATTTTGTGTGTAATTTTAAAAAAATATTAAATAAAACGGAGGAACTACATTGTAGTATCAACCGGAACAATAGTTAAAATGAAAAGGGAGCACATTGTAGTATTAAAATATTAAATTTAATAGTTTATTAATCCTTCTGCATTAACCCCTAACAACTGTAGTACATTATAGTATCAACCTGAATAACGGTTAAAATGAGGGAAAATATTTAAGACTTGTTTATTTTGTGATCAGAATTAAATTTTAAAAAATTTTGTTTACATTAGTTGATGTCATAAATTTTTTAAAATTTAATCTATATCACAAAATGAACAAGTGAAACTAAAGATCGAATCTTCCTAAATTTTTACTAAAAATGAAACCGATACATTATCATAGTATTAAAGTATATATTTTAAATACAATACATACATTATAATATTATATATTTTAAAAATTTATATAATAGAATATTATTTATTTTATAAATTTTAGATAAATTAAAATAAAAAACGTAACATATATAAAATAAGATCGAGAAAGTAGCTTATTAACCGTTAAAATAAACCGGAGCGAGTGTATTGTAAGTATGAAAAAACGAGGTGATTTAATTGCAAGTCGTTTAACGTAAATCTTCATTTCAAGTATAAATACTACTAGTATGGGTAGTACTACTACATATTGGTACTTACCGGCCGTGAGAAGAGGTCTCGAGTGTAATTTTCCATAAGACTCACATCTTCATCAAACACGAACGAGTCGGAGTCGGAGGCGGCGACCGTGATATTTCACAAGGTCCCAAATCCCTCATAGGAAAACTGAAAGGCCACAAATTTTGATCAGTTGCCGTTGCCATCAACGCAGAAGACAAGACGCCTCTTCCTTTTCCTGACTCTCTCTCAACTCTGCAAATATATTGGAAACGGAAAATGAAGTGATGTTAGTGGGAGAAGACAGGAAAGTGGATCTAAAATAAGAAATGAGAAACGGAAGTGCCGTTGTGTAGAAAGGGTTGCAAATGGGAAATTAGGGATTAATGATTAAAACGAAACTATGTCGTTTTTTTCTTATGGAGGCAAATGGAAACTTGAGATGGGATCCAAAAACGACGCCGTTTTTTCCGAACAATAATGAGTTTGCTAATACCCAACTACTATTTTGGCCATCCAAAATGAGTTAAAGTTTCAATGGGACTCTTTAAACTGAAAAATTTTAATTAATTTCAATATAACTCTTCAAATAGGAAAAGTTTCAAGTTGATCCGTCAAACTGTAAAAATTATTTTAATATAACATTCCAACCTAATAGAGTCTCAAATTAGTCTTTTAAATAAAAAATTATTCTAACATTATCATTATCGAATTTTCTCTTCACATATGATAATTTTCTTTTTAAAAGTGGCAATTGCCAAAAAAAAAAAAAAAAAAAAACTTTATTCGGAGTTTGGAATCATATTCTATTTTAGAATTAGGAAGTTTAAAAGAAAAGCATAGTATCCATATTGATATTGTTGATGATATAATAATATCTTGATAAATATACACTTAAGTAATATAATGAGTGAACTATAGTAAATTATCTCAATTTTTTGTTAAATGTTAGAGTTACTCTTAATTCAATGAAATTGTGTAATTATGATAACAATAGAATACAACAAACATTATATATAATTTAATATGTAACTCACAATATTACTATTCTATTTACTAGTTAAATATAATAGGCTCATAACTATTTTTTTTTTAATTGTTAATGGGGGCAAATCTATTAAAATTGTCATTATATTTGAAAAATCTAGAAAATTTAACATTAGAATAGGTGAAAATTCTTTACTATTCATTCAGTACTGTAGAATAAATATTACAGATCATTAAATAATTAAAAAATTATAAACTACACTTATTTTTTAATCATATTAATAATTATCATACCTGGTGAGTTAAATAAGCAAAGACTTAGTGAGGGATATGGGACCGTTCCTGGGCAAGTGCCCCGTCGGTCCCATGGTTGCTCCACCCAACCACACCTTCTCTGCCCCGGTCCATTGGGATCGTTTGAATCATTTGACTTTTTTTAATTTTGTTTTAATTTTTGAACGCCAATAATTTAATTTATTTTTATTTATTTAATTTTAAAAAAAAAAAAGAGAAATCCAACTAAATCAAGAAACAGAGAATCTAACCTTTATGCTAAGAATACAAAAATATTCAAATTTTCAATCTTACACAAAAATAAAGTACTTAATAGGAGCTGATTTTTGACTTTTTTTAATCAATTGAACTATTTTGACTGGTTCATGTATAAGAACGCTGCCTTTTTCTTTGCTGTTTAGACTTTAGAGCCCTACATTGCTTTTAGTCAATGAACTTTTTAACTAAAATACAAAACGTTCTTCAACTTTAATAATATAATAAGCTCATAACTATTTTTTAAAATTATTACTGAGGACAAATCTATTAAAATTATCATAATAATTGAAAGATCTAGAAAAAATTTACACTAGCATAGGATGGATATGGGAGGTCAGTGCAATTGCTCCGCAAGTGCCCCTGCCCACTCTTGCCCCCATAGTGACTCTACCCAATCGTTGAACCATTTGACCTTTTTTTTTATCACTTGAACTATTTTGACCAGTACATAGATGAGAAGGGAACCTCTTGCTTTGCTTGCTTTCTTGTCTTTCCTGTTTTAAAGTCAACATTTTAGCTTATAGTTTCCTGTCCGTTATATATATATATATATATATGTATGGAAAATATTATCATAAATTTGATTTTAGATCCTCTTTTTAAATCTCACGGTCAAAATTAAATTTTATAAAATTTTGATTGCATCATCTGATATCATAGATTTCATAACATTTAATTTATACTACAGGATCTACAAGTCGAGTTATAAACCAAATTCTACAAGTGGGGTCATAAACCACATCTACCTAAATATTTTCATATAAATATATAGAGAGAGAAAGAGAGAGAGTAGTTCATTTGTAGAGTTGAAAGTGAGGAAAAGGAAGAGAAAATAAAAGGCAGTATTGATCTCAGGGTTGACTGGCAACGGAAGCTCAAAATAAAAATTTGTGGCCTTTTAGTTTTCCTCCGAGTGATCTGGGGCCTTGTGAAATATCATGGTACAGGCGAACACCGACTTATCCTTGGTCGGCGGAGAATTTGTGGATTTTTTGGAGCACATACAATGATGAACTACCATACTCGAATTCTTTTCTTGTTGCCCGTAAGTAGAGGTGGCGGAGAGCCGAGCGGGCCGGAACAAGGTAGGGTCGGCCCGCAACCTACCTCGAGCTAGGCCCACGGTGGGTCGGGGCGGGCCGGCTCATGGAATGGCCCTTCAATTTAATTTTTTATTTAAATTTTAAAAATATTTTTCAATAAATTTACATGTTTACTTATTAATTATTATTTTAAAATTAATAAATTATTAATTTAAAATCATTTACTTACTATTCATTAGTAATTTATTAAATTATTGAACTTAGTTTTAATACGACTAAGCGGGTACTTCTCCAGGCCAACAAAATAAATAAAATAATACCATGTGACTGAAAATTTTTAAGAACCGAACGAAGAAAACTTAACAGTAAAATTCACTGTTCAAATTTACTGTATAAACAGTAAAAATGCTGTGAATTCACGGATATACAGTAAAAACACTGTATAAACAGTAATTTCACTTAAATCCGCGCGGATTTAAAAATCCTACTGTAATTTATTAAATTATAACTTATTAATTGTCCGAATTACCACTTAATAGTTAATAGTAGATTTTAATTAAAAGTGGTACTTACAATATTAGACCAAATTATTAGTAATTAAAGTTTACGATCAAAACTAATACTTATTATTCGAAATTAATACATTTCTAGATATTTAAATTTTTACTTATTAATTGTTATTTTAAAATTAATAACCTATTAATTTAAAATACTATATATTATAATTTAAGTAGTATGAAAGAAATTATAATAGCACTTGGAGATAGAATTAGAGAGTAGAAAGAAGAAAGAAGAAATAAGAGAAAGTAGAGAGAAATTGTTGTGTGATTTGTTGGAAAACTTGTGTGGTATTTATAGAAATCTTTTTCTAACATTACCCCCAAAAACTAGCCATTTTACAGCTATTGGGGATCTAATTGTCATTAATTGCATTTCTTTTTTTAAAAAGGGCAACGGTTTGGGCCCTCGGGCCAAACCGTTGGGCTTCTTAATTTGGCCTGCAATTATGATTCCAGTCTTTTGAGGGATGATTTGTTAACAGTTTTGACAGGACCGGTCATAGCCCGTGACCAGTCCGGCCGAGCCGCCATTCCGTGGCCCAGCCCGCCCCGATCCGGGCCTAGCTCAGGTTACTATAGTAACTCCCGGGCCGATTAAAATTTGGGTAGGGCCGGCAGATTGGCCCGGCCCACTGCCATTTCTACCGATAAGTACCAACGAGTAGTCATTATTTTTGTTTTCTATGTATCGCAATATTTGTGATGTTATATTTCAATATATATATATATGTAAAAATCTTGCTTCAAAACAAATTTTTGCCAGATGGCAAGCAATTTTAACCATCAATTTTTGATTTTGATATTGAATTTATTAAAGGTAGTTCTAATTCTTTACCGGATTACCTTACCAGAGAATTCCTCCAGGGCATGTATAAGAGAAAGAAAAAGAGTGATCCCTCATCATAAAAATCCAGACCAGATGAAGCCTCTTCATCTACTCAAAACCCTACAAAAGCACAGGTCGTAGTACAAAAATCTTGGGCAGAAATAGCTGAAATCTTGCGATCCACAGCTTGGAGAAGCTTTCAAACAATGGTTGCAATTGTTTTTAACAAATTCGAATTTCCATTGGAAAATCCAAGGCAATGCAAATTTTGAGAAGAAATGGAGGGTGATTGGCATTGTCGAATTGGGCTATGAAAACTTTGATTTAAAAAACTCAAAGCCTTCTAAAATTGGTGGAGGTAAAATGGATTCATTAGGTCCAATTAAAGACCAAAATCTATTAAACCAGATTGGGAAAGAATAGGTTTTATTCTTTTTGAAAAAAAATAAACAAGAATGTTTATTCTCAATATCTTTTGGTAGGTGAAGGTATTGAACCAAACCCCTTGATAATCCAAGTAAAAATAATCAGGATATTTTTGAGACTTCGGACCAGAGAAGAAACGTAATCTATTAAGATCAGTGCCCCATTCAGAAGGTTTGAGAACCTTTAGAATTTGATATGTTGAATGTGTATAATATGCTTGATTGGCATGCATATTATTTTTTGGAATAATAGATTGAGAATCTTTATGATATTAGCTCATAAATTCTCTGGTTTTTTGGTTTGTGGATGGTAAAAAATTGAATCCAGTAGGAAGGATTTTTGTGCAACAATTAAAGGATTGTTAGTAAACTATTCTGGTTCAATTGGATTAGGGTTTGATAGTCAGTCTTCCTGACATATTGGAAAATATTTGAAGAAACAAAGCTTTTTGAAGTTTGTTTGGGTACGTAAGGTACCGTACTTTTTGATGCAGAAGGCATCGTGTTGAGTGTTTGAGATGATGAGGGTGAACTCATCAAAATGTTTGAAGGCAATACCTGAGCTCAATATGTCCTGGAATGGACAAGGCCTGTTGAAATTGCTAGTACTTCTACCAGTAATTTAGAACCCACAAAGCGCTAGGCACTCTGTTTCTTCTGTTAATGCCCAAATCTATGGAATGAGACCAGAATCTAATTTTCCACAGGCCAGTTACACTGTCCAACAGGAAGATGATGATTTGGTCAATTCTCCAACTTACTCTAGTCTTAATCCTTCTGACTTGACGCAGAGATAAATGTTTTAACTGTTGAATCAAATTTTCAAATTAACAAAGAATTACTTCGAAATGAGTTTTAGTCACCTCATAGTAGGGTGACTACTATGAACCTCTGATATTAATGTTTGGCTAGATTATCTGTTTATGTTAGATCTGATATCTGGTGATGGTATATAGGGCGTCCGCCTATACCTCGGTATAGCAATGACGCTTGAGTTTACTCGCAGAAACACACGTACCTAACCAGTTGATTATTTATGTTAAATGTTTAAGAACTTCATAGATCTGTTAGATCTTTAGTTACAGGCCATTTTAACATTCAAGTAAGGTCTTGTTGGTCCTATGGGATATGATTCTGTTGCCGATTTAGCCGACGAACAGGCGTTGTGACTTGATAGGTCCTCTACCCATAGAGTGTAAGGACTTGTTCTTGCAAAGATCTAGACTGAATGTTAAGATTTGTATAAAGATCTATTGATCTGGGTTGTGCTTTTACATTTATAATAAATAATTGGTATCAACTTAAACATAATCAGATAAATCTAAAACAAACATTAATATGAAAGGTTTATAATTTCCATCCTATGAAACCCGAAGGTTTCTGTGCCAAAGGGAACAAGGGGGTACAACCATTCCTGCATTTCCCATTTTATTTTCTGCATTTTAATTTTGTAATTTTATTCTTGTATTTTATTTTGTTTTTATTATGAGTGCTTTCTTCAGATCTAATTCTAGATCTTCCCAAGCCTCCTCTTCCTCTTCTTCAAATCCTTCTTCTCTTAAAGAAGAAATCAATTTCTCTGATCTTTCCCAATTTTTGGATAATTAGAAAATTCCCAAACATCCTTTCAAAGATATTTATAAAAGCAACAAATGGAGTTTTTCAACTGACTATTCTGTCAAAACTGTTGAACAAATCATCCCTCTCAGTCTGGAATATGACAAGATCAAATTGCTTTCAAAAAAATCACTTCACAGCTTTAATCTGAAGGCCATTCATAATATTAACGGTAAAGGAGCTGTCTCTTATACACATCTAAGTCCGGACACGTCTCTTTACTATGTCTAAGAGATGCAGATTTCGGATTTCAATGATTCACTACTTGGCATGGTTGAAACCATCTTATGTGGTGGTCCTGTTTAGAAACTGAAAATTTCCAAACTTTTCAGTTTCTTTAAACGATCCAAATATTTTAGATTCCTTAACTTTAAATGTTAAGACTTCAAATTATAAAACTAAAACTAAGGATCTTTACCAGTTGCTATCTATTTTTGGACTTCAATACAAAGCTATGAACTCCGCTTTTAATTCTGGAGCTCTTAGAACTCAAAAGAAAGGTGAAACTATTATTTTTCAAACTGATTCGAGCAGATCTCACCTATCTGTTCCTAAACCAATTTCTTGGGATCAAGTATCCCTTCCCCAAAATTGGGTACTGCCTGAGGCTTTGCCTCCAATCCCTGCTAAGAATACCTTAGTTTCCAACATTAGACAATTCTCTACTGGTTTAGTAGAAATTTCCTTCAATAGAACTAATAGTGCTAGATTTGATCCTCCTAGACATTCTAGTACTTCTACCAGTAATTTCCAGAACCCACAAAGCGCTAGACACTCTGTTTCTTCTGTTAATACCCAAATCCATGGAATGAGACCAGAATCTAATTTTCCACAAATTCAGTTTTAATGATCCAACAGGAAGATGATGATTTGGTCAATTCTCGAACTTACTCTAGTCTTAATCCTTCTGGACTTGACGCAAAGATAAATGTTTTCACTGTTGAATCAAATTTTTAAATTAACAAAGAATTACTTCGAAATGAGTTTTATACACCTCATAATGAAGTAAGAAAACAATGATTTTTCGAAAACTATAAAGATGAAAAGAGAACTAAAATTCAAGAAGAATTTTATGCTTTTCTGAACCATTATCAAATTCATGTTCAATTTTTTGATTGGTTTTCTGCCTATGCTGGACAAAACAAAATTGATTATCCATTTACTCAATCAATTTTTATGACCAAAGCTTGGCAAACCTCGAGTGGGGAAAAGGTTCATTCTGATTTCCCTCCGATGAGAAAATTTGAATTTTTGGTAAATAATGCTTTAATTTATGCTGCACCTTTTAAAGCTAAAACTACAATTTCAAATGAAGATCTTTTACCAATAATTGAACAAAACAATTTTACAAACAAATATTTACAAGTTATTGGTGAACATATCTCTGTCAAGGCTCCACCATCAACTTCTTCCATTCCACTACCAGTCATTGCTTCTTCAATGAAACAACCCTCTGGTTTCAAATCAGCTTGTAGATACTCCTATCTTTAAGCCTTATATGAAATTTCTAGTCAGCTTATGACTCAGATTTCTAGTCATAAGATTGACAGTGAATTTACAATCTAGGATAGATAAGATTGAACAAGCTATTAAGTTAGCATACGTTCCTGAATCTCCTACTCCCAAAACTAAGGATGACAAACAGAAAGCATCTATCTCTGTTCTTGACAGGGTTAAACCTGTTTCTGTTCTGAGTCAGTTCCTCAAACTCCTAAGCCTGAGTCTAATGACATCTTTAAGCTTAGGATTCAACCATCTTCTAGTTCTTGGAAGAAATCTAATAAGCTTTACTATCCTAGAGCTACCCATCTTGATGTTTTTCTAGAAGAACAGCCCAATGTGATTCAGAACTCTTACAATGCCAACAATATCTATGAATGGAACATAGATGGCGTGCAGAGTATAATATCACCTCCAAACTTCAGCAGATGACCATGGTGGCCACTGCTAACAACAGATGCACACAATTGCTATTAGAAGATCAATTCCCATGTCATCTTAGTTGCTGGATTTACTGGACAACTTAAAGGTTGGTTTTGTAACATCTATCCCAAAATGATAGAGACAATATCTTTGATGCCATTAGAATTGACCCTGAGGGCAATGTCATTAGAGATAGTTATGGTCAAACCATTTCAAGATCGTATTATAAGGTATCAGATAACAATAGCCAAAACCTTCATAGGAAACCCAGGGATTTTCGTGAGAAAAGTCAATGAAATCCTTAACAACCTTAAATGCAAGAAGCTTTCGAGTTTAGGTGGTATAAGGATACCTTCCGACTAGGATTTACAGGACTGATGGAAAAGTTCCATACTGGAAAGAAAAATTTCTTGATGGTCTTCCCAAATCCCTTAGAGACTTAGTTCGTGAAGAACTTCAAACCCAGCACAATGGCATTGTGCCTTACCAAAATATCACCTATGGTGAACTCAATTCCATGATCCAACAAGTTGCCATGAAAGTCTGTCGTCAAGACAAGATGATGAGGCAACTAGCCAAAGATAGAAACCAACGTAGGGCAAAGACCTAGGATCTTTCTGTGAACAATTTGGTCTTCCTTCTTGTGAAACCAAAATCAAACGTAGGAACAAACCCAAGATTCACAAATCTTCCAAACCTACCTATAGCAAACCTTATAGAAAACCCAGGCACAAATTTAGGAAATCTAATTTTCCTACAAAAAACCCTATTCCTACTTTATCAAATTTCAATTCTGCTGTTTGTTACAAATGTAAAAAACATGGACATAATGCTAGGTTTTGTAAGTTTGTAAAAAAGCTCAACCTTCTGAATTTAGAAGATTCAGTTGTCAATCAGTTGAACAATCTTCTCTTAGATGTCAGTGATTCTGACTCTTATACACAAGAAGATAATCTCATCAATGCCTTAGAAGACGATGACCTAGGCTCTTCCTCTTCTTCTTCCAGCAAAACTTCAGTTTCCTCTGAAACTCCTCAAATCAAAGTTTTGACTAGAGAACAGGATCTTATTCTTGACATGATTGAGAAATTTCCTGATTCTAAACTTCGAATCATTCTTATTTACAAAGGTACAAACAAACTTTGAAAACAAATGATTTTCAAAATCAAGCTTCTTCTTCCAATCCTTTGGTAAAACATCCCAAGGTTTTAAATACTTACAATCTTACGGATATTTTAAACAGATTTCAGAATCAAAGTTTTAAAAAGGTTTCAATTCAAGATTTACAGTCTGAAATTGCCATTTTAAAATAAGAAGTTAGAGAGATTAAAGCTCAGCAGCAGATTGACCAAATGGTCATTCATTCTCTCCAACTTTCCCAATGTTCAAAACAAAATTTTGAAAATTGTGTTGAAACTCCTTCAACCTCTCAATTTCCTTCTGAAAACCAAGTTTTATCTGAACAAGTGATTCTACCTGATCAGATTATTGAAAAATTAAAAGAACAATTTTTAAATATTTTGAATAGAGTAACTATTCTCAAATTTCTTATTCAAATTACTTTGGTTATCAACAATGAACTTTTCATTGATGCTACTGCATTAGTTGATACTGGTGCAGATTATTAAATTACATACATGAAGGTTTAATTCCTGTAAAATATTTTCAAAAAACCAAAGAACGCATTAGCAGTGTTAATGGTGAATCTCTGGAAGTCAAATTCAAATTATCTGATGTAGAAGTCAGATATTCTGATTGTAGCTTTCCCTACAATACCTTCTTGCTTGCCAAGAATATCACTACTCCGGTAATTTTTGGTGTTTCTTTCATTGCTTATCTGATACCTTATAATATAACCTTTCAAGGTATCATTATCAACTCCTTAGGAAGAAATCAATTCATTCCTTTCAAATTTTCAGCTTTTGAAAAAACTCTCAATCCTTTGCAAATGAAAATGAATCAAATCAATTTTTTGGAAAAAGATCTTAAATTTGAACGACTTCAAAATCAATTAAATGATCCAGTTTTCAAAACTAGGATTCATGATTTGCAAAACAAAATTCAAACTCAAATTTGTGTTGATATTCCAACCGCCTTCTGGAATAGAAAGCAACATGTGGTAACTCTACCAGATATGAAAAGGATTTTTCAGAAAAAGTTATTCCAGCTAGAGCTCGTGCGATAAGATGAATCAAGAGCTTGCTGAAATTCTGCAAAAAAGAAATTGATGATCTTCTTTCCAAGAAGATTATCAGTCCTTCCAAGTCTCCTTCTTGGCTGTGCTGCATTTTACGTTAACAAAAATTCTGAAATTGAACGAGGTGTCCCTCGTTTAGTTATCAATTACAAACCCCTCAACAAAGTTTTACAATGGATTAGGTTTCCTATTCCCAACAAAAAAGACTTGCTTCATAGGTTGCATGCTTCTTCCATTTTTTCAAAATTTGACATGAAGTCTGGATTCTGGCAAATCCAAATCCATCCTTCTGATAGGTACAAAACTGCATTCACAGTCCTCTTTGGTCAATATGAGTGGAATGTAGTGCCTTTTGGCCTAAAAAATGCGCCTTCTAAATTTCAAAAGGTTATGAATGATATTTTTAATCCTTATCTCAATTTTATTCTTGTTTATATTGATGATGTTCTTGTGTTTATTCTGATAACCTAGAACAACATTTTAAACATGTCAATATTTTCTTAGATGTTACTAAAAGAAATGGTTTAGTCGTTTCTGCTTCAAAGATTAGTTTATGTCAAACTTCGATCAGATTTTTAGGACATAATATTTGCCAAGGCAAAGTTATTCCTATCAATAGGTCGATTGAATTTGCTGACAAATTTTCAGATCAAATACTGGATAAAACTCAGCTCCAAAGGTTCTTAGGATGTTTAAACTACATTTCTGAACATATTCCCAATCTTAGTATTCTTTCAAAACCCTTGCATGATAGACTCCGAAAGAATCCTCCTGCATGGACACAAAAGCACACAGACACAGTCAAATACATAAAAAAACAAGTTAAGAATTTACCTTGTTTAGTTTTATGTAATCCAAATTCATTTAAAATTGTCGAAACTGATGCCTCTGACATTGGTTATGGCGGCATTTTAAAATAGAGAAATTCTACTTCTGAACAAATTGTCTGTTTTACTTCAGTAAACACTGGAATAATGCCCAAAAGAATTATTCCACTATCAAAAAAGAAATTTTAGCAATTGTTTTATGCATTTCAAAATTTCAGTCTGATCTTCTAAATCAAAAGTTTTTACTTCATATTGATTGCAAAGCTGCTAAAGATGTTTTACAAAAGGATGTAAAAATCTTGCTTCAAAATAAATTTTTGCCAGATGACAAGCAATTTTATCAATTTTTGATTTTGATATTGAATTTATTAAAGGTAGTTCTAATTCTTTACCGGATTACCTTACCAGAGAATTTCTCCAGGGCAGAAATGCCCAGAAAGAAAAAGAGTGATCCCTCACCATCAAAATCCAAACCAGATGAAGCCTTTTCATCTACTCAAAACCCTACACCCCTACAGGGTCGTAGTACAAAAATCTTGGGCAGAAATAGCCGAAGATAATCCACAGCTTGGAGAAGCTTTCAAACAATGGTTGCAATTTCAACAGGCCTTGTCCATTCCAGGACAAGCTCAGGTATTGCCTTCAAACGATTTTGATGAGTTCACCCTCATCATCTCAAACACTCAACACAATGCCTTCTGCATCAAAAAGCACGGTACCTTACGTACCCAAACAAACTTCAAAAAGCTTTGTTTCTTCAAATATTTCCCAATATGTCAGGAAGACTGACTATCAAACCATAATCCAAATTGAACCAGAATGGTTCAATACAATCCTTTAATTGTTGCCCAAAAAATCCTTCCTACTGGATTCAATTTTTTACCATCCACAAACCAAAAAACCAGAGAATTTATGAGCTAATACTTAAAGATTCTCAATCCATTATTTCAAAAAATAATATGCATGCCAATCAAGCATATTATACACATTCAACATATCAAATTCTAAAGGTTCTCAGACCTTCTGAATGGGCACTGATCTTAATAGATTACGTTTCTTCTCTGGTCCGGAGTCTCAAAAATATCCTGGTTATTCTTCTTGGGATTATCTAGATGTGTATAAGTCTCAATACCTTCACCTACCAAAATATTGAGAATAAACATTCTTGTTTATTCTTTTTCAAAAAGAATAAAACCTATTCTTTCCCAATCTGATTTAATAGATTTTGGTCTTTAATCGGACCTAATGAATCCATTTTACCTCCGCCAATTTTAGAAGGCTTTGAGTTTTTTAAATCAAATGGAATAGCCCAATTCGACAATGCCAATCACCCTCCATTTCTTCTCAAAATTTGCATTGCCTTGGATTTTCCAATGGAGATTCGAAATGCTGTTAAAAACAATTTCAAGCCTTTCCACCTTTACTGGTAAGACAAGGCTCAATCAAATGGTGGGATGCTTATGATGCCGGTGCTGCTCATAAGACCCAAATTCAATTATGGTTCACTAAGAATTCACAATTCTTATTACCATCAGACAGGGAAACTGCCCAGTTTCTCCAACAAAGGACTTCAAATGCAGTCTTGTTGGCCTCAACCAAAAACAAGGATGCTTACATCAAACAACTGGAAAACACACTCTCCCAGCTCAAAGAAGGAACTTCAAACTTTTCGGATAAACAAGAAGTTTCCAGCAAAAAGACAAAAGAAAAATCAAAACTTTTTTGAAAAGAAATCAAAGAAAAAGATTTCAACAAAAAAGAAAAAACAGGTGTCATCATCCAGTTCGAATTCCAGCTCAACTGCCAGCATCAGCACTTATGAAGACATGGCCCAATCAAAATGAGGACGATTGTTTTGGCATCGATCTTAGCAAAATTGAAGAATGCCAAATGTAATAGATAGGGTTCTTGTTCAAATGTATTTACTATTCAAATATACTTTACTATTTAAAAATACAAATACCGTTCACTACAGTACTTCATTCCTCAAAACTGAATTATTTAAATTTTGTTTGTTTACTTTCTTGTTATTTACTTTCTTGTTTGATGGTTGGCTAAGCCACCTGAATTATTTGTTTAATTCTGTGTTTATTTTGGCTCCCTTGTCCCTTACCCTTCTTCCTCTAGGTTCTTAGGGGTCCCCGGTTCTCCTCTTGGTATATATATATATATATATATATATATATATATATATATATAAAAAATTTGTGATGTTTAAAAAGTTAATATTATTCATTTTTTATTTGTCATTTTTTCTTTTTCATTTTTATAAGTAACATGGTAACAGAAGATTTTATATAAGGACATTGCAATTAAATCATCTTTTGCTCTTTGACCAATGAAACCCTCTATTTAGAAGGGCCTTTATATTTTCATGAAAATATATTAACAACTCTGTCCGATAATTATTTCTAATGAAAATAAAGTTTTCTACCAAAAAAATGCTTAGATACTAACAATTGTTTACCCTAAATTTTATATTGTGATTAAATATTATGAAATGTATGATTAAGTCCAATTCTAGTATTTTACTTCTGCTACTAATTGGTGAAACATTGATATTTTTAATGTAGGTGATGACACCTTTAGCGGCAATGATGTAATTAAACAAAAGATGAAAACTTTTCTGCAACATATAAGCTCATTTGGGACAAGGATGTATTGGTTCAGTTTTGGGGGTTAGTTAAGATTGGAGACAAAATATAGTTAACAACTTGTGACCAACCTTTTCTCTATCCCCGAATCGAAAAGATGGTATAAAGCGAGTATGTGAATATAGGAAGTTCTGTTTGGATTACTGAATATCATTGAATCAGAATGCTACTCAAGTAGTAGAGTTTTGGTCCTCCTGGACGGGTGTTCACGAGGGGATTACCCGAATGCGTCATTGATGTCCGCTATTACTCTACTGAAGAATATCCACAACTTGATCGTCTGGCTGGTTGTGTCGTGGGATACCAGCCCGTGCCCGTCTATGATCAACACTGTAACCTCCTTTAAAATTGGGATTGTATCTTCATATCAGGGAAGTCAGTACGGTATTGGATATCTGTATTCGATTGAGGTTCTAATATTCTCCTTTAAAATTTTTTAGCAAACTATTAGCTTACTTATGAGATAGGGGCATACCCTTTAATCCAGGCACCTTAAAATCAGGAATGGTTCTTTGCAAGAATTTTTATGTTCATGGATTTTCTATTATAGGTGTTGGGTCTCAGTATTGGGGAAGGAATTACCTGGTTGAAATACTTCCTCTCACATTTCGGTGAGTATCTGATGTATTCTTTTCTTTCTATATTTCAAAATTTTATCTGAAAATCTAAGCTGTTTAGCTTTACTAATGCTTTTAAGGAAAACATCTTTAGATAATCGCAGAGAGCTCATCGAAATTGAAATTTACGAAGTATTGAATGTGGTAGGCAGAAGACATCAACTACCTGTAGCTCAAATTTGGATCAATGAAAATTCCAGAGAAGAACTAGCAGCTTGGGTGGGGATACAAAGTTATTGTCGTCCACATTTTCATCTTTTCAAGATGCTTCTATCAATTGTTTTATTAGGAACGGACAAGGGGTTGTTGGAAAAGCATTTTCATCCAAAAGTGCTTGTTTTTGTAGGGATACAAGACAGTTAAGCGTAACAGAGTACCAGATTCTAGATGTGCTAAGAAAATTTAGATTATCTGGCTGTTTTGCAATTTGTTTGCGAAGCTCTTGCTCGAATTATTGCACTTACACGTTGGAGTTCTTTTTGCCTGTGAATGAAGCAAACTCCATGGATCCGAGGACAGTTTTGTCACAGGGTAACACAAGATTCCAGTAGATATTTTCTACGATGGTATATGGAGGGTTTGGCATTTGGCGCAAATAGCCATGTCTTTTAGAAATTGGAAAATGTTGGAAAATGTGGCTTTTAGAATTGTGATGGTTGGTATGAGCGATAAGTAGTTAAATGATTAAGCTATTAGAGCTTCTGGTGATATATATATTTATTTAGTGCGTGGGTTCAATGCTATGTTAATCATTTAGTTACACTGGATAAATTGGAAATATTTAGTTTTCAGGTTGAAATATATTCTATTTCATTTCAATAAAACCAACTTTTATAAGTTGTTAATTGAGTATAAGAGACTTTTAATTTATTTTGAATTCAATGTATCAAATTTTTTCTTATTATTAATCTTATACACATTAGATGTGTATAAGAGACAGCTCTTGAAGTTTTTAATTAATCAAAATATATATGTCATTAGCGTTTAACAGTTAAAAACTCTTGAAGTATTTAATTAATCAAAACATGTATGTGATTTAGACTAAGAGTTTTTGTAGATTGGGTACTCAGTTTATTTGGTAATAAACTGACCAAGTCACTTGACTTGGTGTGAGTCGTGTGACTGGTGAGGAAAAAATGGACCCACTACCTGTCATTCGAAACTCGCTAAAAGCGGATTAGATGATCGAGTATCCGATCCAATTCATTATAAATTTGAGTTTAAAAAATTTAACAAATAAAAAATTAACTAAAAATTACACAAATACTCATACAAATGGAAAGAGAAGGAAAAATCTATTAATATTATGTCATAATAGGTAAAAGTACACATAATAGTCATGCAAATAGGAAGGGGATAAGAAAAAATTCATTAATATTAAGTTACAATATGTAAAATTATACAATTATCCCTGTATATATAGACTGGATAAGGTATTCGCCAGGTCGCAGATTCCGGACTTTCTAATATCATTACTTGACATGCTACCCAACTTTTAAATACTAACCGATTCAAGTAGTTATTAACTTGTAAGAAAAAGTTATTATTTCAAACAAACAAGAAAAATATTACTTCCATTGAGCATATTAAAAAATAAATTAAATTTGAAAATTATTGTTGGCTCAAAAGCAACTTAAGAGAGGGATGAATTAGGTTGTCTCTGAAAAATAAACCTTTTGAATTGCTTAATGAAAATGCAAACTTTGTGCAACAAATGAACACTTAAGCACAAATGATCAAAGTAATATAAATATTTAACAATTGAAACTTAAAGAACAAATAAAAAGATTGAGATGATGGATATCAAACCAAACTCCCAAACTTATCAAGTTTGGAGTACATCCACTAGTAGTACCTCTTCAAAGAAGGTGAGACAATAACTTTCTTGTACACAAAGTAGGCTCGACCTTGCATTAATTAAGTTCTTATAGTTAAGCCAAAGGGTTTTACATTACAATCTCACTTTTGTACACTTGTTATCCCTTCACTCTTATACTTGAAGAGCAAAGGAGATGTCTATAAATTGCTCAGACTAATTCCTTCTAATTGAGCCAAGAGAACAATACTACCCAAACCAATATAATTCACAATATTTTAGCCTATTTCTCCCCAAATAACTCTTACAAGTGTTTTGTATTGAATGTAATAGTTCCACTAATTTATCTGATGTCCTCGGCCCATTTATAGATGAAAGATGTGCTGAAATTTGAACTCTAACGGTAAAAAAACTAGCTATTAAAAACTAGCCGTTAGGAGTTCGGACGGTGGTTCGAACGTCCGATCATGCGTCCTACTGCTTTATGAACAGTGCTTCAGACGGTCGTATGTGTCATACATCTTGACAGAAACTTCTTCAATTTTAGCTCTTTTCTTCGGACGGTCTTGTGCGTCCTAAGCTTTTTGGTCAGACGGTCATATGCGTCCTATTCTATAGCTTTTAGTACGGACGGTGATGTGCATCCTACAGCTTCTGGTTCGAACGGTCATATGCGTCCTATCCCACAGCTTCTGGTTCAGACGGTCATATGTGTCCTAAAGCTTCTGACCACGTTTCGGACGCTCTTCATTATCCATAAGGTATTGTTTAACTTTTTGTTATTTTTTTTGATTGTGTTCGAATGATTATTTTTGTCCGAACCTTCCTGTTTTTCTGCACACTTGTTTTTAAGCCGTTAGTATGATTTAGTCATCATCAAAACATGATTATCGTAACTGGGGTCCAATAATTATGTTATTGTTATTCCAATTATAATAACAAAGTAGGTTGAATGTTTAATAGCATGAATGAAATTTACTTGAATACAATGAATTTCATCCTACATATTTCACTATATAACCCTGACTTCTTGGCAACTTAAAAACAACTGTCTCTTATTAAAAGGCACTTTTAGATAAGTCTCAAATACTTTTATCATTTTTTTTTTTTTGGATTAAATTTGAAAAAACTCCTATTTGAACATCTCTTGACTAGGTGCTTTTAAAAATAATTTCAACTTTTTACGACATTTAAAAAAAAAACATGTTTTCAATTAATTTTGGTAAGTAATTTTATAATTAGAGTTAAAAAAACAAAAGAACATAAGCTACTAAGAACAAGATCGTAATTCTTTGATCAGTGCATCTACACAAAGTGATAAAAGTCACTGATGCGTAACTAGATCCGAAAAAGAAGGAACGAAATTTAACCGAATATCTAAAATAAGGGGTTGGTGATTACTAAGATTTTGCTACGAAAAGTGCCTTTGGTAAGTGGTGTAGAATTTGTGACTTTGAGTCGTAAATCATTTTCCTTCTTTGATATATACACCACGACTTTATGTCTGAAACACTATTTTTGGAATTCAAGTTAAATTTTAAACAACCATTCTTAATATATATATATATATACGATATATATATATATATAAGAGATATATATACTATTATATATATGCGAGTTGTTTCTCCAATTTTTTGTTTCTCCTAACTTTTGTTTCTCCCCTCGAAGTGTTCCTCTCTTTTTGTGATGACTAAAATACTCGCCCTTAATGAAATATAATTTCTAATTCTCAATACAAAACATATATAAGTGTTTCTTCCCTTTTTTTGTAATGTCTAAAATGTCCGCCCTTAATGAAATATTATTTCCAATTCCCAATAGGAAAACATATTTAAGTGTTTCTATATTTTTTTGTAATGCCTAAAATACCCGCCTTTAATGAAATATAATTTCCAATTCCCAATATGAGATATGTATTAAATTACTTATCATCTATTCTACTTATTTTTTAGGATACAACTACTTATTTTGGCATAAATACATAATAAGATGGAAGATTTTTATTCGAATAAAAATATTTATTTTAATTAAAATTTCAAAAAATAGAAAAAATGAATCATATTTATTATAAAAATTATAATTTATTATAAAAAATATAATTAAAATCACATTTATTATAAATATATTTATTATAATTTCCGATTCCCCGTAGAAAAATATAATTAAATTACTCAGCATCTATTCTATCTATTTTTTAAGATACAAACACCTATTTCGACATAAATACACAATAAGTCAAAAGTTTTAATTATAAAAATATTGTTATAATTAAAATTTCAAAAATAAAAATGAATCGAATTAAAATGTAAAGGTTAAATTAATCAAACAAAAATTATATCTTATGTATAAAAATTAAACATATTAAACTAATATATTCTTTATATTACAGATAGGTATCACATAGTATATTAAATTTATTATAAAGTATCAAAATAATAATTTATTCATTTGTCTTGCTTTAAAATGTATCGAGGTGCTCATGAAAACAACATTTATCTTGCTCTAAAATGCACGAAATGCTGATGGAATAAATTGTTTCTTGCTTAACTTATTATGAAATTTTTGCATAAATACATAATAAGAATGTATATAATTTTAAGAGTATATAATCATTTATATTTAAGCAAAGAATGAAATACAAATATTAATATTTAATTTGTAACTGTTATAGTTTTATATTTTCAAATTGTATTTATTTTTTATTCATAATAAAAACATTCTTTTTATAACTAGTATAAATATTTCAAATTCACTACAATTATTTTATTTTCTCTAATTGTTCATTCCAGTATGCCCAAGTTGGAAAACTTAATTAGATCATTCCCTCTACATGCATTATATATTAGAAGTGTTAATTACAGGAGTAAACTTTTTAGTGTCATTAACAGTTTAACACCTAACATTACTCTTTGACCAATAAAGTAATTTTAAGTCAACTAAACATGTTGACCATTTTAACTCCTATCATATTTAATTTTTTATTTTTGATCAATAATGTTTGATAAATTAACTTTTCATAAAGAGAATATTTAATTCATGTAGAATTTGATGAAAAGATACATTGAAGTTGAATATGGATTTTTGCTAACCTTTTTGGTTGGGATTAACTTAAGAAAATGACAAATCTGGCCGACATCATCTTTTAAGGAAAACTTTCCTTAACTGACGGTTTACTATATTAGTTTCACGACTCTTGATTAGAATGACTTCTTTAATTTGAAATTTCGGTTAACAGGATAGATACACCCATGAGTATAGAATTTTTGAGTATCTAGATGGGATTATAATAATCAGGAAATAAAAAAAATTAAAATTTCATAAAGTAAAAAAATAGTAGAATATAACACTATTTTCTTATTTCTTTTAAGTCTCTATTACGATTAATTTAAATTTGTTTTTCTCTATCCTATATGAAGAATAGAAAATTAACTAAGCAATAAAAGTAAAGTTTAGGAACAAAATAGGAAACTCACAATCTTAAAGTATTTGATTAATTTATATCTCTTTAATAGGATTTTGATTGCTAAATCTTTATCTTTAATAACATCATTTTATAAAATATTTGTTTAGAGGAACTATTGATGAGTTAGTGTCACACCCCAAATTTAGCATAATGAATCAACTTATAATTTAGAGTGTGGCACCAGCATACCCTCCCAAGAGGATACAAAGCCGTCTATCACGTTTATAAGTAACTATTGCCAAAACATACATACACAACCTATATAAACACAAACTCAAATATTTACATTTTTCAAACCATGAACACAACAAGTTTTCAACCTAGAGGAAAAGTATAACTACAACATCACACTAGAATCCCCATCGCCTTATATATATACAACTACACAAAGCTTTCTATACAAGGTGAAACATAACAAAACTAATTCTACTCGATAGGATATCAAAACTCCGCCAAAAAGCGATCTAAACGTGATCACCTGCAAGGGCATAAGGTAAGTGGGATGAGCTTTCATTTGCTCAGTAAGTAAAGATGGCTCAGTCATATCTTCACTGGATTAAGCAAGTTAAAAGTACATATTACATTTCATGAAAATCATTTCACAACAATTCAAACACAATCAAGCATCATATACGCATGGCATACACAACTATAATAGACACATTTTCTCATATTTTGTTCTATTTAATTCTTACAATCTATTTCTTTTTCATTTGCCTTCAACTAAAGAATATGCTATGGTCACTATTATAACCCGTGACAGGGTCGTAACCCACTATTCTTACCCATGGTAGGGCCATATGTCGGTTAAACGTAGCTCTAGATATCATACTATGGTCACTATTATAACCCGTGACAGGGCCGTTTATCCACTATTGTATCCTGTGGAAGGGCCATACCGGCATTTTAACATAGCAATTCAATAGCCTTTCCCATTCCTTTACTAGTTTAATGAGTCCAATGATACCAAAGATAGCATAATAAACAATCATTCACAGATATATAATCACCAAACAAATTATCCATATGCTCAATCCCAATTTAATACACAAATAGATTTTCAAGCATTAACAATCATTTAGTATAAAAGTACTTAAGAAATCAGTTTTTAAAAACAATAGAAATATGAAAAAGCCACTTACCAAGTAATCAAAATGTTTCCAATTCAAAATTCAAAATCCAATCTACTTGAACTCCCTTTTAATCCTTCCTAAATAATAAAATCAGAACATAAACCATCTCCTTATAACCTAAAAGGTAATCTACAACAATATTGGCCTCATTAAATTCTAATAAGGCATGATCTATAGCATAACAATTTTAGCTATGACAATTTCAGCACTGACAATGCTGAACAAAAATGACCATAACTCAAGTTATATTCATCCAAAAGCCACAAAACTGATTCCAATAGAAACTAGACTCAATTTACTAGATGTTTCAAGAAGACAACATTTCCCAGTTCAAAACACAACTTGCTCAAAAATGGCTCGGAATTCAGAAAATACTCTGCTACAGAACCAGATTTTTAGTCCAATTTAGTGGACAAACTGCTGTTAATAAAATGAAAAACAGAACAACATCTTTACACTGTTTCAAAGGGCTGCGAGTCTAGTTTCCAACGCAACAAACGGTGTGCAATTTCGATATTCCTACACTGAGATATGACCAATTTTCTAAAGTTATGCAGTGCTGTATGTGAATTTCCAGCTATAATTTAGCAAATTTCTTGCATTTTTCTTGATTATTAATTTTGATTCCTTTAAATTCAACACATACATCCATGGGTTTAACTTTAACAACAAATGGCAAGAAAATAACATCTAATTATACCAATTCTAACCATTAAATCATCACCACAAGCTAGGATTTTGAAACCCACTATATTCTTGAGAAATTCCTAAACCTTATCTATTAATCTATCAAATTAGCTAATTGAACTCAAGAAAGAAAGAATTTCTTACCTCAATTTTGGAAATTTGTAGTTGAATTTGCTATTTCTCCTCCTCCCTCGAGCTCTTATTGGTGAAACCCTTGTTCTTAAGTGGAAGAATTGGAAAATAGAAGAAGAAAATTGTTTAGTAACTGGTAAACTAATTTTCGTATTTGAGATTTGAATAAGAACCTATGCTTAAATTATAAATTGATTAGACAAATTTCTAATCCTCAATATTAACATGGATAAAGTATGACAAGGATATTTTAGGTATCACAGTTAGAGAACAAGATCACTTCATGATACATTGTATATGCCCAAAATATTCTAAAATAATATTTGTATTTAAATGTCAAATACGAAAATTACAACACCAGTTATTACAGTATATAATAAAACAACAAAGAAATATTAGTGTAGAGTAACTATTGATAAGATAAAAACAATTCAGCTAATTGTATGATTCATGCCCTAAATAGTCTAGAATAATTATTGCAAAACTAACAAGAATACTGCATATAAATTGTAGGAATGATAATATAGAAAAAAACAACTATTAAGTATTGTAAAAGACAACATAAATTATCAAATATTATCATACTATTAATTGTGTGTATACTCTAATGAATTAATCAAAAAAAGTATGAAAAATGAAAAAATTCTAGATGAACATACTGTTATTAGCCTTAATTTTTTTTTCATTTTTGTACTTTTTTGATTAATTCATTTTATTATTTACCAAAACATTTAATCTACATCTTAATTGTTTTGCTAAATAGTAAAGAAATAGGAAATGCCCTTGATAAATTTATGCATTATGTTTGACTTTATTTGATTTAAATTCAGTAAAACCATTTTTTAATATCAAAATTTTGTTTCAATGTTAAATTACAAGACTAATAATCATACCAATACAAATTTTATAAAAAAAAATACAATTATCAAACGTTGTTCTCGTAAAGAGAAAATTGATTTAATTTTCTAAGAAAAACAAAATTTATATATAATGTTCTAACAAATAACGATATTGATAAATAATAATAAAAAAAGATATTTAAATGAAAGAGAAATGATATAAAAATATATTCAAAATATATCTTGCATAAAAAACTCAACAGCCAAAATTTTTATAGTTGGTTATCATTCACTGACTATTAATTTATTTTTTAGAAAATGAATATTTTCAATAAATATATATATACGAGTTGTTTCTCCCAATTTTTGTCTATCTCTTTAAAGTGATTCTCCCTTCAAAGTGTTTCTCTCCTTTTTTGTGATGACTAAAATACACACCATTAATGAAATATAATTCTCAATCCTGATAGGAAAACAGAACCTATTTTTATTTTTTCCCTTTTTATGATACCTAAAATACCCGCCCTTAATGAAATACAAATTGTGATAGAAAAATATAATAAAATTACTCCTTATCTATTTAATTACCTATACTGCCATCTATTTTTTGTCACACCTACTATACCCTTAATTAAATAGTTTCAGCCCTAACAAGTCCTTAATAAATTTTTTCCTATTTAGTTACTTATTTCTAAGAACTCTTCTACCTATTTTAGATTTATGTAAATGTTTGCAATAAATACATAATAAAATAGTAAAAAAATTTATTTGTAAAAAGAAATGTATATTTGAGCAAAAATAAAATAAAGTGGTCTTTATAACTATTATGCATCTTCCTTGAATTTTTACAAAATTTTGGCATAAAGACATAATAAAAAGATAAAAAAGTTTAAGAGTAAAAAAATCATTTATACTTTAGAAAATAATAAAAAAACATATTATTTATAACAGTTTTATGTATTTAGATTGTTTGTTTTTATCCTTAATAAAAATTTGTACAATCAAATATGAGAAAAGAATATCAATTCATGGTACGATGCATGCTCACAATATTGTAGAACAATCATAAAACAAATAAGTAGGCAAGTAATGTAAACAATAACATAATTTATTCAAATAAAATCTTACTATTAAATATTCTAAACAATTGCAAATACAGATTGAGTTTCCATATCAACTTAGTAAATTACGGTGCAGTTGTTACACTATTTAATAAAACAATACAGATGTACATTAAATATTTGGGTAACTAATTCAAGGAATTGATCACAAAAATTATTTAAAAAATAATTCATATAGAAGTCATACATCTTTTTACCTTTATATTTTGTTTATGTTTTTAATAAATAAAAATTTTAATTTTATAGTAAAACATTATATTAAAACATAATTTTGGACTAACCATTTTGGCATAAATACATAATAAAAAGATTAAAAAAAAATTTAAGAGTAAAAAATTATTTACACTTTAGCAAATAATAAAAAATATATTACTTATAATAGTTTTATATGTGTCAGATTATACACATTTTTATTCCTAATAAAAAATTGTACGATCAATTATGTAGAAAAAAGATCAATTCATGGTATGATGCGTGCTCACAATATTGTAGAACAACCATAGAACAAATAAGTAGGAAAGTAATACAAACAAATAACATAATTTATACAAATAAAATCATATTATTAAATATTCTAAATAATTGCAAATGCAGATTGAGTTTCCATGTCAACTTAGGAAATTATAATGTAATTATTACATTATTTAATAAAACAACACAGATGTATATTAAAGATTTTGGATAACCAATTCGAGGAATGGATCATAAAAATTATGCAAAAAATAAAAATATAAAATTCATACATCTTTATTAGCTTTTCATTTTGTTTATTTATTTAATAAATAAAATTTTAATTTCGTATTAAAATATTATATTAAAATAAAATTTTGGAGCTAACTAATACCCACAGGCATTTAGGATAAGTAAAAGAGTTCAAAACGTCAAAAAAAGAAAAAGAGTTCAGAATATCAATAGAATCTTGAAGTGAATGTTATTATACGTTTAAAAAACATATAAAAAAATGCCAATATATTCAATGCAATGGAATAATAAAACCAATATATTCTCTAGATGTGTATAAGAGACATAATATGTTAAATATATTAATTCTATGTATAAATTGTATAAAAATTAAATGTTATTTTAGATGTCTTTATAGAAAGAATGTTTTGCATGATAGTTGAGTTCATTTTAAAATAAGATAAAAGATTCTTTCATTTACATTCTGTAAATTTCAAGGCAAGTAAGATAAAAGAATAATTTCTAATTTTTCATCTTTCGATAATTATCTTAATATGTTGTCAGATTCATATCCATAATATGGCTAATATATTAGTTTAATTTATTTTTATTTTTTATAGATATAAGACATAGTTTTTGTTTAATGAAATTGTTCTTTACATTTTAATTGCGTTTTTGTTTAATGAAATTGTTCTTTACATTTTAATTGCATCCATTTTTTCTTATCGGTTTTTGAAAATTTAAATAATCACTTTTATAATTATTATCCATACATCATTTGATTTCCTATAAATTTTTTCCTACTAAAAGAATTTCAAAATACTAAAATCTATAAAATGATGTTTTATTGATACTTTGTAGTGATTTTTTCTTTTTGTTTCTTCCCTTTTTTGTGATGCCTAAAATGCCCTAACAACAGTGAAACCTAATTTTCAATAGGAAAACATAATTTAATTACTCATAATCTATTCTAACTATCTATTTTTAAGGATATACTCCAATTTTTTAAATGTCATATAATTCTACTTAAGATAATCTACTATTTTTCTTTTACTATTTGTCATGAGTAATATATACTTAATTAAATAGTTTCATGCCTAACATGTCCTTAATAAAGTAGAATTTACCTATCTAAAATACTCCCCATTTAATCTAACAAATCTATCTACTTTTTATAATACTACTACATATATTATTATATATGTATACTTAAAACTACTATTACAAAATTCCTTAGATTTATATGAAATTTTAACATAAATACATAATAAGATGGTAGAAATTTTAATTTTTATAAAATGATTTATATTTGAGAAAAAAATAAAAGAAAGTAGTATTTATAACTATTATGTATATTCAAATTGTTTCTTTAACAAAAACAAGCTTCCATAACTATCTATCTTACACACACATGCGTGCATGCACATGTGTGTGTGTGTGTGTGTGTGTGTGTATATATATATATATAACAGTAGTTATATGAGAATGATACAAAGGTTTTGCTAGGGTTTATTTTGTTTTATTGACAGTGGAGTAAATGGTGTGGACTCTTCCTCTTCTATCTTCTCCTTTAATTTATTTTTTATTGGTTGCCAAAAGATCCTCCAACATGTATAGTTAAGTATAAAAGTTGATTGAAGGAGGGATTTTTTTTTGGAAATTGGAAACAATTAGCAATAGAACAAATACTCTTCCCTTTCCCTTACTCACATATTAGAATTCAATTGCCAATTCGAAGGAAAATTGGAATAATTTAGCTATGGATGTCTACTATGATGATGACGATAACTTCCTCGGATATCATTCTCCTGATCGATGAGTTAATTCAGTTGCCGATCCACGATTTCTCACCATTTCGTTCATTCAATCTCATCCACGTATTCATCTTTCATTGCCAACGACTTCGATTCCCCTACAATCTCAATATTGTTCTGTTTTTATGGGGTAAAATGACATAAAAAGGGACAATCAATGAGAAATATAGAAAATATGAAGCAGAGGGAGCCTACACGATTGTGAAGTTGTATAGAAATTAAAATTGCTAGGAGTGCTGGGTAGATGAGGGTAGAACGATAGTAATAAGTGGGCCATAGTAGGGGAAAAATAGTAGACTATGGTAGTTTAATTAGAAACGTTTTACTATTAGGTTTTTTTTTTTTTTTTTTTTTGTCAAAAACAATAAATTTGCTCTAGCAATAACACCACACATACTCTAATTGTGAATATCATGACACTTTTAAACACAAATATTTAGAGGTTAAATATCTAAAACTCATGAAATTTGTTTTATTAATTTTTATTATTGAGGCATACCCCAAAGATAAGATATGAAAATGATTTTTTTTCCCTAATATAAAACTCAGACAGTATTGACGATCTCACAGAAAGTAGGTTTCAGTGAATTGACATTTACTAATCTCATTTTTACGGAATCGATCCCCTTTCGCTGTATAAGAATATGTGGAGCTCAACATGTCTAGAATTTGCGAATTTTAAAAATATTTCTTTAATATTAAATTCTTACCTTGAATCGATATTATCTTGTAAAATAACATGTATTAATTTAGAGGCAAAAAGAAATTAAAATTTCTAATAACTTCATTAGGAGTGTTACACGTGCAAAGCACGTACTTTTAATAAGAATAAGCTATCAAAATTACTCAAATTTGTTACATTTATTACTAATTTCTTATGTGTTAACTCAATGTATAGGTACTTATTGTGATAATGAATTATAATTCCTCAATGCATTTTCTAAAACAAAATTAACAAATTAAAATAATTCACTCAAAATTTTAGCCCATTTTCTTATATGATTTAAGTATATGTTTAATTAGACTAACTAATATGTAAACTTTAATCCTTGTTGAAAGCTTGACCACCACTAGGTGACTTTTTCATCTCTTGTGTGGGTCCCGTAAAATTTTTTTAAGGGTGTGTAAATATTATTTATCTAATTTAATATGTAATTCATTACATATTCTATTTAAAAGTTATAAGTAAATATAATAAACTCAACTATTTTTTAAAATTGTTAATGGAGACAAAAGGATTTTCTGTTTCATACATTGTCCTATCACCAAATGAAATATTAAAATCTTGTCCTATTATCAAAATTGTTAATGAAACCATAAAATTCCCTGTATTATATATAAAAAAACAGCTCGTCCTACAGTTTTTCACGAAAAATGACCTTTTTAGTCCATAAACTTTTTTACTAAAACACAAAAATATCCTAATAAGCTCATAACTATTTTTTAAAATTGTTAATGGTGACAAACCAATTAAAATTATCATAATATTTAAAAATTCTAAAAAAATTAAGGACATAGAATAGGAGTATTACAATTCTACCTGTCTCTTATACACATCTAGATGTGTATAAGAGACCCTACCCAACCACACCTTGTCTGCCCCTGTCATTAAAATCGTTTTGAAATTTGGCCTTTTTTGATCATGTGAACTATTTTAATCAGTTCATGGATAAGAACGGAAGCTCTTACTTTGCTTTTGTTTCCTTGTTTTTTCTAATTTACAGTCAACACTTTTAACTTTTAGTTTCCTGCCCGTTCATCTATATATATATGTAGTAGTTCATTTGCAGATTGAGAGTGAGGATAAGGAAGACAAAATAAAAAGTGTATATTGATCTCAGGGTTTATGGCAACGGAAGCTCAAAAAAATTTGTGGCCTCTTTGTTTTCCTATGAGTGATTTGGGGCTTTGTGAAATATCATGGTAGCTAGGCGAACCCCGACTTATCGTTCGTCGGAGGAGAATTTGTGGGTTTTTTGGAGCACTTATACAATGATGAACTACAGACACTCGAATTCTCCCTTTGTTGCCTGTAAGTACCAATGAGTAGTCATTATTTTCATTTTTTATGTACCGAAATATTTGTGATATTCAAAAGTTGATATTATATAAATATATATATATATATATATTTTTATTTTTATGAGCAATATGGTAACACAAAATTTATTATAAGGACATTGCAATTAAATCATTTTTTGCCTTTTGACCAATGAAATCCTCTAATTAGAAGGAGCCCTTATATTTTTAAGAAAATATATTAACGACTTAACATGTCAAATAATTATTTTTAACTAAAATAAAGTTTTCTACTAAAAAAAATTGTTTAATTTTTTGCCATGAATTTTATATTGAGATTAAATATTATAAAATATACGTATAACTAAGTTGGGGCTAGTATTTTACTTCTAGTAATAGGTGAAACATTGATTTTTTTAATGTAGGTGATGTCACCTTTAGCGGCAATGATGTGATGATTAAACAGAAGATCAAAACTATTCTGCAACATAGTACAAGCTTATCTTGGACAGTGACATATCTAGTTCAGTTTTGGGGATTAGTTAAGATTGGAGACAAAATGTACTTAACAACTTGTGACCAACCTTTTGCTCTATACAACAACCTGAAAGATGGTATTAAGGGACTATGTGAATACAGGAAATTCTGTTTGGATTACTTAATACCATTGAATCAGAATGGTACTCAAGTAGTAGAGTTTGGTCCCCCTGGACGGGTGTTATACACCAGTGGATTATCCGAATGGGTCGTTGATGCCCGCCATTACTCTACCAAAGAATATCCACAACTTGATCGTCTGGCCGGTCGTGTCGTGGAATATTGGGCCATGCCCCTCTATGATCAACAACCTCCTAATCAGCTTCCCATCGGTGTACTTGAGTTTGTATCTCCAAATCAGGGCCATCAGTACGGTTTTCATCTGGATTTGCCTGAGGTTCTAATATTCTCCTTTAAAATTTTTTAGCGAAGTATTAGCTTACTCATGAAATAGGGGCATACCCTTTAATCCAGGCACTTTAAAATCATGAATGGTTCTTTGCAAGAATTTTTATGTTCGTGGATTTTCTATTGTAGCTGGGTCTCAGTACTAGGAGAGGAGGTAACTGGCTGTACGACTTCCTCTCACATTCGGGTTAGTACCAGATGTAATTTTTTCTTTCAATATTTCAAAATTTCATCCCAAGATCTAAGCTGTTTAGCTTTACTAACACTTTCAAGGAAAACATTACTTTAGATAAACGCAGTGAGCTCGACGTAATTGGCATAGTATTGAAAGTGGTATGCAGAAAACATCAACTACCTGTAGCTCAAATTTGGATCAATGACAATTCCAGAGAAGAACTAGCAGCTTGGGAGACACAAAGTTATTGTCTGCCAGATTTTTCATCTTTTATACAAGCTTGTGCCAATTGTTTTCTTCGGAAGGGACATGGGGTAGTTGGAAAAGCATTTTCTTCCCAAAGTGCATGTTTTTGTAGGGATATAAGACAGTTAAGCATAACAGAGTACTCCTTAGTACCTAATGCACGAAAATTTGGATTCTCTGCCTGTTTTGCAATTTGTTTGCGAAGCTCTTACCAGAACAATTGCACTTACACATTGGAGTTCTTTTTTCCTGTGAATGAAGCAATCTCCGTAGATGAAGAAAACAAGGACAATTTTGGAAATGCTAATGGCATCATTAGACAACATATAGTAGACTTTATAAACTTTAAAATTGCTTCTGGTGGTACAAGAATTAGGAGAGAAATTGTTTGTTGAGGTTCTAAAGGTTTCATCAGATGATAAACTTGATTCTTTTGAAATTTGCCATTGTGATTCTTTTGGGGAAGTGATGACACCTACAGATTGCTCATTTCAGCAAGTTGATGCCGTAAATAAGTCTAATAACGATATCAATGTAGTGCAAAATGTTATTGTTGGATCTCCTCCTCCTGCACCAGAGCTCATCCAGCAGGTAGTAAGCATAACTGAAGAGCAACCAATTGCAGAACTTGGTGCGGCAAATGAAGCAGGTGAGGCTACTTGTGTGGAACATAGGGGCAAGAAAGGGATTAGTTCAAGAAAGCAAGGCAGAGTAACTACTTTAGAAATCGAACGTGGGATTACTCGTGAGATTCTTGAACAAAATTCTACAAGGAAAGTTGATGATGTTGCTGAATTTCTTGGTGGTAAGCTTACTAGATCGTGATTATTAGCTGTAGCTCTTCTTTGATCAAAATTGAATCAGAATTTAGATTAATGCATCTTGATTTGCTTCTACTCTATATCTGTTTGCCAGTATTCTCCTACAGGTTGTCATAGACGTGTTTCGTTTGACTGAAGTTTTCCTTTCTGCAGTTAGTCGATCTACATTTAAGCGTATATGCAGGAATCACAATATTCGCAGGTGGCCGCCTCATAAAGCAAGAAAGTGTAATCAAGCCTTTGCTCAACAGGAAATTGTTCAACCTTGTGTGGAAATTATTGGAAAACGCTCTGTGTCGAATGCAACAAGATTACAGGATGATAGCAGAATAACGGTAAAGGCAACATACAAAGATGACACGATCAAGTTTCAACTTCCACTTCCTGCCCGGAAAATGGATTTGGAGGAGAAGGTGGCAAGAAAATTGAACTTATCCATTGGAAGTTTCAAAATCAAGTATGAGGATGAAGATGATGATTGGATTTTAATCACCTCTGATGAAGATGTAGATTTGAATACCTCTTTAAGCAAATTAATTTCACTTGGGTAGGACTACAATCAAAATGTCAGTCCATCAAATTACAGTTACGTGAAACTGTACAATTAATCCGTTAGTATGTATGTCTAGATTTGTTCTAGTACGTAGTTATTTTTATTCAATAATCACATCTTCACGAACCTCTCTAAGTCTTGGTTTCTCTTGTAGTTTCGAATTTTCGTTCAATATATTTTCTGTGTAATAGCCAAAAACATGCTTGGTCCCATGTAAGAGCCACATCTTCATCAAATACGAACGAGTCGGAGTCGGAGTCGGAGGCGGAGGCGGAGGCGGAGGCGGTGTCCCAAATCCCTCATAAATTTTCAGATTCCGTTGCAATCAACTCAGACTAATTAAAAGAATTATTCGATAATTCTTTTAATTTAATTTTTCTCTTCCTTTTTCTGACTCTCTCATCTCGGCAAATATATTGTAAATGGAAAATGGAGTGATGTTAGTGGGAGAAGAGAGGAGAGAGGACGGGAAATAAGAAATGAGAAACGACAGCTTGGGGTGCCGTTTTGTGAAAAGGGTTGCATACGGGAAATTAGGGATTAATGATTAAAACGAAACTACGTCGTTTTTTTCTTACGGAGGCAAATGGAAACTTGAGATGGGTTTCAAAAACGTTGTCGTTTGTCCGACTTGATTACTTTGGTAACCAAAAGCAAGATAGCGTCGTTGACCCATAAGAAGATAAAGTTTTGGTCTTGCAAAAGATTAGGGAAAAAACATAAAATCCTATGGCCCGCAAAAGATTTGCTCGAAGAAGACCACTACTGTTTTGAGTTCATATATATATATATTAAAATTTAATGGTCCATTTTATAGAATTATATCATTCTATTTTAAATATTTCTATTATATAATATTTTGTATTTTGAATATTTGTATAATATAAATCATAAGATACAATGGTATAATATTCTTTAAATCATAGTCTAATTGATTTGATATTTTATATACCCTTTGTCATTTATTAAAATTTCATACATAGATAAAATTTTGAATTAATAGTTTAATTAGAGTCAAAATCTTAAGATAAAATAACAATCAACATAATAAGTTTAGCCTGACATATTATGTCAGGTAAGAATATAAATCCTGTCTCTTATACACATCTAGATGTGTATAAGAGACAGCACATAGCAGATCCCATTGCTATTCAACTGTCTCTTATACACATCTAGATGTTTATAAGAGAAGAGTAGAGATGTACAATAAGAGGAGAAGAGAAGAAAAGAAAACTAAGAAATTTAATATGTTACATGTTACTTTGCAACATATTAATAATATGTATCAACAAAATAATTATACTAATATTTTTATTAAAGTTTTAGGTGAACAAATTAGTTCTCTTCATAATAAAATGGATAAATTATTTTCTTTAATTCAAAGACTTCAAATTAAAATTCATGATAATCAAACTCATGAAATTTATGATACAGCTAAAGCCTCTTTACAACTACAATGGTATAATATTCTTTAAATCATAATCTAATTGATTTGATATTTTATATACCCTTTCGTCATTTATTAAAATTTCATACATAGATAAAATTTTGAATTAAATTCCTTAATTATGCAATGCTACAAATGAAAATATGACTTTTTAAACTAATTCACAATATTAATATTCTATTTACAAGCTAAATATAATAGGCTCATAACTATTTTTTTAATTATTAATGGAGGCAAATCTAATAAAATTGTTATACAAGCCATTATTTTTTTTTAAAAAAAATCTCTTAAAATTGTCATAATATTTGAAAAATCTACATAATTTAGCACTAGAATAATAGGGATATGGGAGACCAAAAAAATCTCTTAAAATTGTCATAATATTTGAAAAATCTACATAATTTAGCACTAGAATAATAGGGATATGGGAGACTAGTGCTATAGCCGGGCAAGAGCCCCAAAGTGGCACCTCCCAACCACACCTTCTCTGTACCGGTCTTTCTTATCGGGAGAAATTTTTATATCGATCGAATTTATAATATAGTTCTCATGAATTTTTTTGTTTAAATTTTTTACATTAATTAATGATGTGATATAAAAAAATTTAAATTAAATTTTTTTTAATATTAAACAATAAATCCGATCCATATAAATTCCCTTAAAATAATTTAAACCATTTGACCTTTCATGATCAATTGAACTATTTTGACCAATTCATAACGCTGCCTCTTTCTTTGCTGTTTACAGCCCTACTTGCTTTTAGTCCATGAAGTTTTTAACTAAAATACAAAACCGTCTTTCAATTTTAATAATATAATTGTGATTTTGGTACACTTTATATGTATATTAATTTAAAAAATTATAAATATAATTTTAATTAAATAATTTAGTATTGTTAAATTAGAAAAAAATTTAAATAAATTTAGGAGAGGTTTTTTGTAAGTAATTAAAGAATTGGATAATTTTAAACCTCTTTTTTTAGTTAATTGATGATAGTCATTTATTTTTTATTTTTACTTTATGGTGATTATTTTTTAAAATTTGAAATTAACTAATTAGGAAATTAAAGAGAGAGACTATAATATTAAATCAAGTTCTCTTTATATATATATATATATATATAGTAAGATAAGATAAATTCATAGCTATTTTTTAAAATTATTACTGGGACAAGTCTATTAAAATTATCATAATATTTGAAAGACCTAGAAAATTTACACTAGACTAGGTTGGATATGGGAGGTCAGTGCTACTGCTCGGAAAGTGCCCCTGCCCTTCTTGCACCCATAGTGACTCTACGCAATCGTTTGAACCATTTGACCTTTTTCGGTCACTTGAACTATTTTGACCGGTTCATGGATGTGAACGGTAACTCTTTTCTTGCGTATTTCCTTGCCCCCAAAACTATTTTTTGTTTTTAAATTGTTAATGGAGGCAAATCTATTAAAACTGTTATACTATTGAGTAAATTACACCAAATTTCTTGTGATTTAACAGATTTATATATTATTTTTTTGTGATATTGAAAATACATTTAAATCCCACCGTTAGTTATTCTATATAATCTAACGATTAAAGATTAAAGATTGAAAATTTCAATACCACATTTTAAGTAATATATATGTGTTCAAAACAGTACATATTCTAGTATTCAAAGTCTATTCAATTATTCAAAAGACGAAAGATTTTTCTTAAAATCTAGAAAATTTAACGTTAGAACAGCATGCACCTGTTTTCAAGTTCAGTGCTTTTGCAACAGGCAAGTACCAATAAGTAGTCATTATTTTCATTTTTTATAACTGAAGTATTTGTGATGTTCAAAATGTTAATTTTTTTTTTTTTTTCCCATTTTTATGAGCAATATGATAACAAAAGATTTTCTGTAAGGACATTGCAACTAAATCATTTTTGCTTTTTTACCAATGCGACCCTCTATTTAGAAGGGCCTTTACATTTTCAAGAAAATGTATTAACAACTCTAACTACCATGCCAAATAATTACTTCTAATCAAACTAAAGTTTTCTATTAAGAAAATGCTTAGATACTCATGATTTTTGGCCCTAGATTTTGTATTGTGATTAAATATTATGAAATTTTTGGTATTAGAGACCACAAGATCTATCAATAACACTTACGTTTGGGTCTAGTGTTTTACTTCTACTACTAGTAGGTGAAACATTATATTGTTTGGATAATTATTATTCTTGAATTTTTTATTTTTTGTAAAAGTACTGTAGCAACTTTTTTTGATATGATATATGCGAGATAAAAAAGTAGTTGAAAAACATGTGTGAAATAATTATAAAATATTATTGAAATTTTTTTTGTAAAAGTAATTTAGCAAATTTTTTTAATGTGATATATGTGAGATAAAAATATAGATAAAAAATGTATGCGAAATAATTACAAAATATTATTCGAGAAAAAGTGAAAATTATTTGATATCCAAATAGCACCATTGATTTTTTTTAATGTAGGTGATGACTCATTCAGCGGCAATGATGTGATTAAACAGAAGATGAAAGTTTTTTTGCAACATATAAGCTCATCTGGTACAAGGATGTACCTGGTTTAGTTTTGGGGGTTAGTTAAGATTGGAGAAAACAAAATGTACTTAACAACTTGTGACCAACCTTTTGTTGGATAATTTCAATATATTTAGGAGTTTTTTTTACGTAATAATTTTTAGAAGAGTTTTCTGAATGGTAGTAACTCTTCAACAGTTTCTATATAGTAGTAACTCTTCATTAGGTAGTTATTTTTCTGAAGAGTTCTATAAGATTCAAGATCTAGAACTCTCCATGTGGTAGTTGAATTTCTAATAGGTGTGTCTTTTTATAATCAGACATGAGTCTTCTATTATATATCTAGTTAGACAAATAATCTGACGTACTTTTCATTCTCTTGTCTAATTTTTCTCCCAAAAACTCTCATTCTCCACTTAAACCCTCTGACAAATTATCCAGACAACTCTGAAGGCTCTAGGTCTGATACTGTTTGTGCAAAACATAAGTTAGACAAGGGCTTTATTGTATCCTATAGTTTAATTCTCAGAACTCTTTTGCATACTAATAGTAGGGGCGAATTAAATTTTAAGGAAAATGACTTTTGTAACGTGCCTTAAAGTCATTTTCGCAAATTTTTTGTTCCAACATTCTTAAGGTTTAATTTTTGTGCAACAATGGGGTTCACTATTTTGAGGGAAATGGCTACTAATTTTGTCAAATTGGAACATTTGATGGCGGCAATTTTCGAAAATGGCAGAAAAAGATGCATTTCCTTTTAGCAACTCTCAATGTGATCTATGTTTTCAACACTCCCAAGCCTATGGAAAATGACGAAGGGATACTTGCCAATACCCGTGTTAGTCAAAAATACAGAATGATGACTACATTCGTAGGAGACATATTCTGAATGGCATGTCTGAAAGACTTTTTAACACATACCAAAATATTCCATCTTTAAGAGAATTGTGGGACAAATTGGGGGCAAGGTACATGAAAGAAGATGCTACAAGTAAGAAATTTCTTGTTAGTCATTTTTTTCAATTTTAAAATAATTGATGGAAAATCGGTGATAGAACAAGTAAGTGAAATTGATCGTATTCTAAATGGAATTTTAAGCAACATAATTTGAATATGGATGAATCTATTATTGTGTCCTCTGTGTTTGATAAACTTCCACCGTTTTAGAAAGATGTCAAGAGAAATTTAAAACATAAAAAGGAAGAACTTTCTCTTGAAGACTTGGCAAATCATCTCCGCCTTGAGAAGGAAATGAGAAAGTAAGATGAAAAGCAGAATGCTCCAGAGAAAGAGCAATCTGGTCATGAATCTAAAATTCATGTGGTGGAAGAAGGTCAGAAAACTAAGTCTTCCAACAACGGTTTCAATCTGTTAATTTCAACAAATTCAAGAAAAAGAAAAAAGGTGCATGCTACTACTGTGGAAATTCCGGTCATTTCAAGAAAGATTTTCGTCTTTTGAAAATGAAAGACAATCAAAGGGAATCATCAACAAAAGAAAAGTTTGTTGCCATGATTTCTGAAATTAATATGATGAAAGGTGATTGGGCTTGGTGGATTGATTCCGGAACCACTAGACATGTTTGCAAGAATACCAGAGTTTCTTCAAAACATTTGAACCAATTGAAGACGTTAATGTACTCTTCATGGGAAACTCATTTACTGCTATTGTAAAAGGCAAAGGAAGCATGGAACTCCAATTTACTTCTGAAAAAATCTTAATTTTGAACAATGTTTTATATGTTCCAAAAGTTAGAAAAAATCTTGTATCTGGTAGTTTGTTGAACGAGTTTGATTTTAAACTTGTATTTGAGTATGATAAATTTGTACTTACTAAGGGAGACACATTTGTAGGAAAGGGTTATTTGTTTGAGGACATGTTTAAACTCAAAATTATTAATAATAAAAATAAAATATTTCTACTTATATTGTTGAGTCCTCTTCTTTATGGCATAATCGTCTTGAGCATGTAAATTTTAGACGTATGCATAACGTGATTAAATTGGAATTAATTCCACAAATAGATAAAAATGAAGGAAAATCTAAGTCTTGCATGCTTACAAAAGTAACAAGAAATTCATTTCAAAAAATTCAAAGAAATTCAAAATTACTTGAATTGTACATAGTGATGTCTGTGACATGCATAACACACAGGTACTATAAGAGGTACCAAATCTTTTGTCACATTCATAGATGATTGTTCAAAATTTTGTTATGTTTACTTGTATTCTAAAGATGAAGTTCTAGAAAAATTCAAAATTTATAAAAATGAAGTTGAATTGCAATGTGAAAAATCCATTAAATGCTTGAGATCTGATAAAGAAGTTGAATACTATTTTCCTACAATTTTTGAATCCAACGGAATAATTCATGAGACTACAGCACCTTATTCACCACAACAAAATGGTGTTGCGGAAAGGAAAAATAGGATTTTAATGGAAATGTGAATGCTATGATGTCTAATTCTGGACTTGGACAACATTTTTGGGTTGAAGCTTTATTAACAGCTTGCCAAATATTAAATAGAGTTCCTAATAAAAGGAATAAAATTACTCCTTATGAAATATGGAAGAAAAGAAAGCCAAATTTAAATTATTTTAAAGTTAATTGGGGTTGTAGAACTATTGTGAGAGTTCTTGAACCAAAAAAGAAAAAATTGGGAATTGAATGTATATTCTTGGGATATGCTCAAAATAGCAAGGCTTACCGTTTTATGGTAATAGAACCTAATGATTCAATAGCAATTAATACTGTTATCGAGTCAAGAGATGCAATATTTCAAGAAGATAGATTTAATTCAATTCCTAGGCCTAAGGATCAATTAACAGATTTTGATTCAAGAAGTGAATTCTCTAAAGATAAAAAAGATGAAAATCTTGAATTAAGAAGGAGTAAAAGAATTAAAAGAACAAAAACCTGTGGTCCAGATTTCGTTATGTATCTAGTTGAATGTACTAGAGAAATAGTAGACAAACAAATAGCTTACTGTTTTAATACAGAAACAGATCCTGTTACTTATATGAGGTTATAAAATCTCAAGATGCTGCTTTTTGGAAAGAAGCAATACAAGATGAAATGGATTCAATCATGGAAAATAAAAAATTAGTTGACCAATCATATCTGGTTCTTAAACCAATAGGTTGCAAATGGATCTTCAAAAAGAAAATAAAAGTGGACGGAACTATTGACAAATTTAAAGCTAGACTTGTTGCTAAAGGATATACACAAAAACCTAGACTAAATTACTTTGATACATATGCACCAGTTGCTAAAATTGCTACAATTCGAGTTCTAATGGCAGTGGCTTTTATGTATAATCTAGTAATTCACCAAATGGATGTTAAAATGGCATTTTGAAATGGTGAATTAGATGAAGAAGTGTATATGGAGAAACTTGAAGGCTTTGTAGTTCCTGGACAAGAACACAAAGTTTGTCTCTTGTACACATCTTTATATGGGTTGAAACAAGCCCCAAATTCGTGGCATCAAAAATTTGATCAAGTAGTTTTGTCAAATGGATACAAGATTAATGAATCTAATAAATGTGTTGATAGTAAGTTTCACAATGGAAAAGGCATTTTTATTTGTTTTTATGTGGATGATATGTTAATCTTCGTCTTTTCTGACTTACAACAAGTTGAGGATGCTAAAAATTTTTTGTCTACAAATTTTGCTGTGAAAGATATGGGAGTAGCTGATGTTATACTCGGTATAAAAATTATACGTGATCATAGTAATATAACATTATCTCAATCACATTACATTGAAAAGGTTTTGAAAAAATTCAATCACTTTGAATGTAATCCTGTTTCTACTCTTTTGATTCAAGCATTAAGTTAATGCCAAATACTGATAAACCTGGTGCTCAACTAGAGTATGCTAAAGTTATTGGTTGCTTAATGTATGCAATGACAAGTACAAGGCCTGATATAGTTATTAGTTGCTTAGTGTATGCAATGACAAGTACAAGGCCTGATATAACTTATGCAGTTGGCAAGTTAAGAAGATATATAAGTAACCCAAGTAATCTGCATTGGCAAGCTATAGGAAGGGTATTGAAGTATTTAAAGAAAACCATAGATTATGGTATCACTTATAGTGGTTATCCTTCAGTTTTAGAAGGATATTATCAAATGCTAGTTAAAGTGTTAGCTATGGAAACACTATTGATAATTAATGGACTAATGATAATTAAAGTGTTAGCTATGGAAACACTATTGATGGTGTCCACCTATGTAAGTGTTAAGTGTGGCCTCTTCTAGGAGTTAAGGGTTTTACTCTTATAACACATACTAAAAGGATACAGACACATGGCCATAAGAGTGTCAGCTAAATTAAATGAGCATTCATTGTTATCGAAATCGGTGTGTGGAGTAGATACAACCTGTCAAAAAGGATCACTGGTTCAAAGATTATTACATCTACCAAACCATTCAGACTTGTTGAAATATGCTTCACTAAGTAGATGTTCAAATCGAAAGATACCTGTATTTATGCATTGATTTCCAATCTTGTCAGTTTATTTTGAAATGGAGGAGGAATGTTGGATAATTTCAATATATTTAGGAGTTTTTTTTACGTAATAATTTTTAGAAGAGTTTTCTGAATGGTAGTAACTCTTCAACAGTTTCTATGATAGTAGTAACTCTTCATTAGGTAGTTATTTTTCTGAAGAGTTCTATTGTCTTCTTCAAGAATTGTAACTCTCCATGTGGTAGTCGAATTTCTAATAGATGTGTATTTTATACAGACATGAGTCTTCTATATATATCCATTTAGACAAATAATCTGACGTACTTTTCATTCTCTTGTCTAATTTTTCTCCCAAAAACTCTCATTCTCCACTTAAACCCTCTGACAAATTATCCAGAGAACTCTGAAGGCTCTAGGTCTGATACTATTTGTGCAAAACATAAGTCAGACAAGGGCTTTATTGTATCCTACAGGTTAATTCGCAGAACTCTTTTGCACACTAATAGTAGGGGCGAATTAAACCTTAAGGAAAATGACTTTTGTAACTTGTCTTAAAGCCATTTTCTCAAATTTTTTGTTCCAACACCTTTTTCTCTATCCGACAATCGAAAAGATGGTATAGAGGGGCTATGTGAATACAACAAGTTCTGTTTAGATTCCTTAATGCAGTCATTGAATCAGAATGGTAATCAAGCAGTAGAGTGTGGTCCCCCTAGACGAGACGGGTGTTCACCAGTGGATTACCCGAATGCATCATTGATGCCCGCCATTACTCTACTCAAGAATATCCACAACTTGATCATCTAGATGGTTGTCTCATGGCATATCGGGTCGTGCCCGTCTATGATCAAGAACCTCCTAATCAACTTCCCATCGGTGTACTTGAGATTGTATCTCCATATCAGGGCAGTCAGTACAGTTTTAATCTGCATTCGGTTAGGGTTCTAATATTCTCCTTTAAAATTTTTTAACGAAGTATTAGCTAGTTGTACGACTTCCACTCACATTCCAGTGAGTACCAAATGTATTCTTTTATTTCTATATTTCAAAATTTCATTCAAGGATCTAAGCTATTTAACTTTACTAACACTTATAAGGAAAACATCTTTAGATAATCGCAAAGAGATCGATGAAATTGGAAACGAAATTAGCAAAGTACTAAATGCAGCAGGCAGAAGGCATCAACCTACCTGTAGCTCAAATTTGGATCAATGAAAATTCCAGAGAAGAACTAGCATCTTGGGGGATACGATCAATTTTCTTCCACATTTTTCATCTTTTATAGGTACTTGTGGCTATTGTTTTATTAGGAACGAACAAGGGGTTGTTGGAAAAGCATTTTCATCCAAAAGTGCTTATTTTTGTAGGGATATAAGACAATTATGCATAACAGAGTACTCCTTGGTACCAATGCACAAAAATTTGAATTCTCTGCTTGTTTTACAATTTGTTTGCATAGCTCTTCCTGGAACAATATCACTTGCACATTTTATATTAAGTGTACATAATTGTCTATAATTAGAGGCACTAAATTTTTAGAAAACCCTTAAGATAAAAATTTTTTAGCCCCTAACAGTCGCTTAACGAAAAATTTAACAATTTTACTTTAACTCAAGCTATAAGAGGGTGGATTGTAGGTTTGTAAACTTATACAAGAGGATAACATAAATATTAGGCAAACCACGAGAGGGTTCCTTGCTAATTTACCCAAAATTCTATGGTCATGTTAGGGTAACATATCATTGTGCTTTGAATATTTGTATAATATAACATCATATGCTCTGAATGCTTATAAGAGTACAGATCCTTAAAATTACGATAGTATGGTACTTAACGGAATCATAGAATTCGCTATCTATCTATCTATGTTTATACTATATATAAAAGTATGAAGAGATTAATATTTTTGACTTTTTTGTTCCAAAAATACCTCTAATTTGATACTTTACAATCATCTAAAGAAAGGGCATTAATGAAAAATTAAAGAAATGGAATTAAATTCAACTTAATTAAATAAATTAGAAAAGTCAAGAAGAAATAAATGTCTAACCCCATCAAATATCATTCTAAACAAAAAACTAATATGCTAATAAAATTTTAGCCATACTCTAACCAAAACATTATCCAAAAAAAAAAAATGAAAGTATCGAAAAGAAAATTGAGTCCACTGAGTATTGAAATTCCTATATGTGACACTCATCTTCTGAAAGTATTTGTCAATTTCAAGATAGATATATAAACGTATTAAGAAGTTAATGTTTTTGAAATTTTTTTCTAAAAATACCCTCAATTTGATGCTTTACAATCATTTAAATAAAGGCCATTAATGAAAAATTTAGAATAACCATTAAATTTAACTTAATTAAATAAATTAGAAAAGTCAATAAGAATTAAATGTCTTACCACATAAAAAATTATCCTACAAAAAAAATAAAAATTTAACAATACTGCAACAAACATTATATTAAAAAAAAAAAAGAGTATCAAAAAGAAAACTGTGTCTATTGATCTTAAAAGTATTACATATGAGACAATCATCTTAGATGTATTAAGATCAATTTCATGATTTGAATTGATGGTTATCTTATTTTGAATTGGAAGCTCGATCTAACAACATTATCAAGAGGCAAAAAAAAATTAAATTTACTTTAAATTCAACTTAAATAAACAAATTAGAAAAGTCAATAAGAATTAAATGTATGGCCCCATCAAAAATCATACTAAACAAAATACTAAACTCCTAATAAAACTTTAGATATACTCCAAAAAATATTATCCAAAAAAAATGACCGCATCAGAAAGAAAAATTGTGTCAACTATGTCTTTAATTTCCTATATATGTGACGATCATCTTAAACGTATTTTATCAATTTCAAGGTATAATTTTTTTACCATTATTCTTGATTTTGAATTAGGAGGTTGATCTTATACACATGTAGATGTGTATTTTTAGACAATTTAAATTCTAGTTTACAATCATATAAAGAAAGGGTATTAATGAAAATTTAAAAAATTGGAACTAAATTAAACTTAATTAAACAAATTAGAAAAATCACTAAGAATTAAATATCTAACCCCATCAAAATTCATCCTAAACAAAAAACTAAAATCCTAATAAAACCTCAAATACTCTAACAAACATTATTCAAAACAAAGAATAAAAGTGTCGAAAAGAAAAAATTATGTCAAATAAACCTAATATATGTCATAACTACCTTAGACGTAATTGACATCCAATTTCAAGATGGAATGGATGATTATTATCTTTGGAATTGGGAGCCTGATCTAATAAAAATTGTCAAGAGGAAAAAGAAAATTCAGTCCATTAATGAAAAATTGAAAAAAAAAATAGAATTAAATTCAACTTAATTCAATAAATTAGAAAAGTCAATAAGAAATAAATGTCTAACACATCAAAAATCATTCTAAACAAAAAAATAATATCCTAATAAAGTTTTAGCAATACTCTAACAATAACATTATCCCAAAAAAGAGTATCGGAAAGAAAACTATGTCCACTGAGTATCGAAATTCCTATATATGTGGTCATCATCTTAAAAGTATTTGTCAATTTCAAGATGGATATATAAATGTATGAAGAGGTTGATGTTTTTGAAATTTTTTCCAAAAATACCCTCAATTTGATGCTTTACAATCATTTAAAGAAAGGACATTAATGAAGAACTAATGATTATCTCTTCTTAAACAACCTATATCCTCCACACTTCATCAACATTTGATTCTAGATTATACAACCCCGAGCAATCTTAGTTATTGGTGGGGGTTCGGTTCGTTAGCTGGTATTTGTTTAGTCATTCAGATAGTGACTGGCATTTTTTTAGCTATGCATTACACTCCTCATGTGGATCTAGCTTTCAACAGCGTAGAACACATTATGAGAGATGTTGAAGGGGGTTGGTTGTTCCGTTATATGCATGCTAATGGGGCAAGTATGTCTCTCATTGGAGTTCTTGCTTCTAGGGTTGACCTTAGTTCAGGATCGATATAACTATAGATAGATGCTGCTACAGGGTCTTAGATATTATTTGTGTCTAGATAGATGCCGCTAAAAGGTCTCAAATATTGTTGGTGTCTTTTTTCTCCATCCCATTTCTTCTTTTATGATTTTATCCACTTGAAATATGCTTACAGGTAAAGTGCAGAGAAGGTACTGTATAAGAGACATACTTGCCCCATTAGCATCTCAATAACACAACCGCCAGTACTGAAAGACGAGTAAAGATTGTTAAAGCAGACTGAAAGGATAAGCAATACCCATTGGAATTAAATTTAACTTAATTAAACAAATTAGAAAAGCCAACAAGAATTAAATGTCTAACCCCATAAAAAATTATCCTACACAAACAACTAAAATGTTAATAAAACTTACCAATACTCCAACAAATATTATCAAAAAAAAAAATGAGATAAAGGAAAAGAAAACTATGTCAACTGAATCTCAAAATTCTCATATAAGAGACAATCATCTTAGACGTCTCTTATACATTTCTAGATGTTTATTCGAGACAGGTTATTTTGAATTGAGAGCTTGATCTAACAAAATTGTCAAGAGGCAAAAAAAAAAAAATAATTTTACTTTTAATTCAACTTAATTAAAAAAAATTAGAAAAGTCAATTAGAATTAATGTATAACCCAATCTTAAATCATCCTAAACAAAAAAAGTAAACTCCTAATAAAAAGTTAGAAATACTCACAAAAACATTATCCAAAAAATACAGTATTTTTGAAAATTGTGTCAACTAAGATTCTCAAAATTTCTATATATATGTGACAATCATCATAAACGTATTTTGTCAATTCAAGATAGAATTGATGGGTATATTATTTTGAATTAGGAGATTGATCTAAGAAAATTATCATGAGGCTCTTAAAATTTAAATTCTACTTTACAATCATATAAAGAAAGGGTATTAATTGAAAATAAAAAATTTGGAACTAAATTAAACTTAATTAAAAAAATTAGAAAAATTACTAAGAATTAAATGTCTAACCCCGACAAAATTCATCCTAAACAAAAACAAAAATCCTATTAAAACTTCAAATACTCCAACAAACATTATCCAAAAATAAAGAAAATAAAAGTGTTGAAAAGAAAAATTGTGTCAGCTGAGCCTAATATATATCACAATCATCTTAGATGTAATTGCTAATTTCAAGATGGAATGGATGATTATCACCTTTGGAATTGGAAATTTGATCTAATAAAATTTTCAAGAGGCAAAAGAAAATTCAATTCTCTGTAAATCAACAGCCCAGAGAATATGTAAGTATGTAAATCCATTAGAATACTGCTTTTCAATTTTGAGTTTTAACTGTTACATGTTGATTAATACTTTTATTTCACTTTGCAAAATGAGTACTAAAAATCATCTATATTATACAATTTTCTCTCTACAAAAACAAAAAATATTCATTTTTTTTCTTTTACTTATCTTAATTGTTATCTAACGTAACATAAATTGAAAAAGACTTATTTCTGTGAAAGCATTCCAAGTCCAAAGCATGAAAAACCTTTCTATTTAAAGAGGTATAATTGTGGTATGATTAAGAAATAAAATGAGTTCCAACATGTTAGAAATTCAATGCCTTTAAATTAGTTTACCCATAATAAAAAAGTTTTATATTTTAGTGACAATTAATCCATTAAACTAATTGAGATACTGTATATTTGCAGTACGTGTTCAAATACTATTCGACATAAAAAGTCACATGACTTTTTAATAAGGGAAAAAAGTAATTCGCAAATGTATGCCAAAATCCAAAGATGTACTAATATTAGCCGTGATTTTAGTAATCCAAAAGTAAATATTATTTTATATGTACTTTCATTTATTTTTCTTCTTGAAACGGTGATAAAATGTACATTTTCATATATGATCAAACTAGCCTAAAAATGTGTATAATTATACGTTTTTTTATATAAAAAATGAGTTCATACATATTGTAATTTCCATTTCTTTGTTTAAAAATAATTAATCATATATAAGTGGGTAAAATGCAAATAAGCACTTTACTGCCTTATAGTTATCAAATGTGCGTTTGACTCTCTCGTGCTTTAACTTTTTTTGCGAACTGGACAAAAAACATTAAAACTAACACTTATTTGTGAAATGTCGTATATATCCCTAACGAATTAAGTGTCTTACATGTGTTGGGGCAAATTGAAATAAAAATAAGTCAAAAGTTTTTGGGGCCAAATTAAAAATAAAAAAAAATTCAAATTGGAAATTAGAAAAATCCTAACCCTAACCCTTTACCGTCTCCTTCCCACAGCCACTCCTTACCTTTTCCATCCATCACCACAGTAACAACCGCCACCACTGCCTTCCTTCCTCTCCCTATCGATCTCATTACCCATTCATCCCCTCCACACTCAGAACTCGAACTCCCTTACCCCAAGCTCCAATTTTAGCCACCAATAACAAAATGAAAAAGTTGTCCATAAAAAAGTTGTGCAAAATTGAGCAAATAGGATGATGGAAAATATCATCCATTCTTGAATGCACATACCTAACAATGACGATTAGAAAGATTTCAAGTATGGTGTTTTTGACATCTTCCATAGCTTTAGATTTTTGTTCAGGTGTTTGGATATCTCCTAATACAGTGTCTATAGCATTTTTTTTAATCTATATGGTATTTACTTACTAACAAAACACTCTAAAGAATCCCACATTTGCTGGCTGTACTTTTAGACATAAAATTAGTCAATTTGATATCAGTCATTGCTCTTATCAAGGAATGATTCAGCACAATATATTAACCAAAAAATAAAACTTCTATTTCTACAAAAGGTGGATGGTGGCTGGAAAAAGGAAAAGGGAAGGTAGATGGTGGTTGCAGAGGAGTAGTGGCTGGTTGCAGAGAGAGGAGGAGATGGCAACGGATAGGGTGCGGTTGGGTGGATTTAGGGTAGAAATCTTTAGTAGTGGGGGTGGTAGTAGCTAGGTGGCAGGAATATGAGGGTCTGATATAGTGGTGGAAGTGGTTGTAGCTAGGTAAGAAGAGTAATTGGTAGAGGTGGCAGCTGGTGGGGTGGGAGGGATAAGAAGGGTTAGAGTTTTTGGGATAAAAATGTCAAATCTAGGCTTATTTTAATGTTAAATTTTTTTAAAGAACAATCTGACTTGCAATATTGGTGAGTGAGCATCAAACATGGTTAATTTTGACAGCTTCATCTAATTTGTGACAAAATTTAAAACATATAGAAGTCAAACGCACATTTAATAACTATAAGGAGTAAAGTGCTTATTTCACTAACCACAAAGGCAAATTTGCATTTTAATTTAAATGAAATATATATAAAATATACATATTTCATATTTTAATCTATTGGACAATTTAATATACATTCTTGATATGTAAAAGGTCAGATTTTGATGATATTGCATTCATAATATCGATGGATTAAAAAAAGAAAGAATCCATGATCAACAAAATATTTTATAATTGGACATACATTTAGAACATTCTTGTCATTCTTAATTAAGAAGTCATGTAAGTGTAGTTTAGATGGTAAAATACTTTTCAATAAAAACTTGATGCATTGACAAAAAAGACAAAGTGTGACAAAGAATTTGGAACACAGGGAGTACAAGAAGTTAGAAATTTCTTTTAAAAGAACTTTACCAAGGTGAAGTGTACTACTATTTCTTGAAGATATTTATATTGTTGAAACCTTATTATTTTTCTAATTAAATTAAGTGAAATTTGTGTCTTTTAAAATTTTGATTTCAAGATGGTTTGGATAAGAATCAATTACTATTTAAACAAAATAGTTTCATAAATTATTGTCTTTGCAGGAAAGTTAAAATATTTTTGCATCGTAATATCATGTAAAATTTCATAGGATTGCATTAATTGCATGTGACTTTTGTTTGGTGTCAACTATGTAAGTTATCAATTTTGATTAAATTACAAAAAAAAAAAAAAAAAAATTATGAACACAATTGGTTGAATATCTTAAAGGATTGGAAAGTTTCGACAAGTATATACTAAATTGGAATATTCCATTCTTTTATGGGTTTTTATGTTTGTATGGTATTATTATAATTAGACCTTTACTCATTTGGGACTAATCATCTTAACTTTTTCAGAGCTCACGTATTTTTTTTACGTTATGGAAGAAGTTTTATTTTGTTTAGTCTTTGTATTTTTTGTTTCACTTGTTAAAAATATTAAAAGACCATGCATTACTAATTTAAATAACCCAAATCCATATTAAAGTATAGTTGATTGTAACTTATTTTAGATTTTTGAGAAAATTTTAAAATTATATACCTAAAATATAAATGAACTCTAGTTTGTTTAGGTAATATAATTAAGGGAAATTCTACAGTTCCGTTGAGGGAACCATTCTCTTAGTTTTAAAACCTTGTACATTTATAAACTTTTAAAACACATAGTATAATACTGTACAAATATTTAAAATACAAGAAAATGGTTTCTTAAAAGGAAATGTAGAATTTTCCTATAATTAAGATGGTTTCTTTAAATTTCAATTAAGATAAATTTTATCCCCACAAATGTGGTGCAAAGCTTTAGCAATAGTAGAAATAATATCCATGAAGGAATAAAAATATATTTTAATTAAAATTTAAAGAAATAAATGTGTCATACATAAGATTTGAACTTCGGTTTCTTGTCTTCTATTTTGGCCCACACAATAGTTTAGCATGATCTACTAAGAAGATGATTCAAAAAAAGTCCCGTTCTACATCCAAAAGAATTTTATGTAGCTTTAATTACATATATGTATGATATACTTTTACTATATTTATTACCTTAATTACAATAAATGCAAATTAACCTGTACTTTTGGATGATTTCTAAACAAATAATTGTATAATTTGAACTTATAGGTGTCAAGTATATAGAATTTATGTAGTGATCATATTTGAAAATACAAATAACCAACAATGAGATATTTAATAAGATAATAATAATAAAGAATGAAATATTCAAGAAATATGTAACTTTAATGGAGTAGCTAAGATGTATGTGTATTAAATTATTAAATAGAAAATGACTATGAAGGAGAAATCTAAACAAACATAATAAAAAATTATAAGCTTGCAATTATCAAATTGAGAAATAAGTCTGTGAGAAAATAAAATAAATGAATGATAAGAAAGATTTATATTCGAAAATCAAAGTCGAATATAATTAAATGAATCAAAAAAATTATATTGATATGCAAATCAAAGATTCTTATTTATACATCCAGTTCAAAATTTGTAATCATAAAGACAATAAAGACATTAAAAAATGACCTCTTTCTTTGCTGTTTAGAATCCTGCATTGCTTTTAGTCCATGAACTTTGTAATAACTAAAAAACAAAAACGTTCTTCACCTTTAATAATATAATAAGCTCACAGTTATTTTTTAAAATTATTAATGGGGAGAAATCTATTAAAATTATCATAATATTTGAAAGATCTTCAAAAATTTACACTAGAATAGTATAAGATACGGGAGGTCAGTGCTATTGCTTGGCCAGTGCCCCTGCCAGGAAAATATTACCATAAACATAATTTTGGATTTCACTTGTAAATCTTGCGGTCAAAATTAAATTTTAAAATTTTTTGTTTACATCAACTGTTGTCATAGATTCAATAACATTTAATCTATACCATAAAATTTACAAGTAAAATATTAAATTTGTGAATGACTAAAATATATCAATTGAATCATAGATCAGATCTACTTAAGTATTCCCTCTCTTGCCCCCATAGTGACTCTATCCAACAATCCCATCTTTGCCCTGTCCATTAGGATCGTTTGAACCATTTGACCTTTTTTGATCACTGGAACTATTTTGACCAATTCATGAATGAGAACTGATATTTCTTTTCTTGCTTGTTTCCTTGTGTATTTTTTAAGGTTTATTTTTATTTTTAAATTGTATAATGGAAGAAATATATTATTATTGTCGTAATATTGGGTAAATTACATAAATTCTTGGTGATTTAATAAAAAAGTTTTGTATCACAAAAATTTAATATGTAAATTAGCCAATAAATATGCATTTTAATACTACAAAGAATAATATATAAGTTAATCAAATCAGAAAGAATTTCATGTAATTTATCCGAAAATTGAAAAATTTTAGAAAGTTTAACATTAGAATAGGAGGGATATGGAATGTCAGTGCTATTGCGGGGCAAATGCGCCACTGGCCCAATAGTGGCTTTACTCCTTTAGGATCACTTCATTTGAAAAGGTTGATCATTTGAACTATTTTAAATACTTCACAGATGAGAACGGAATCTCTTGCTTTATTTGCTTTCTTGTCTTTTCTGTTTTGAATATGTTATCTTTTAACTTATGGTTTTTTTCATTTGTTAAATCATCTATTTCTAAATAAATCTATTAAATCTTCTATATTATTATTTTCTTTTATTTTATCATACATATTTTCATCAGATTATTCCGTTAAATTTAATTTTATTTGTTCTTGATTTGAATTTTGTTCTTCGGTTAATGTATTTATTTTTAATTCTCCTAAGGTTTTTTCAAGTTATAAAAGGCATTTTTCTATATCTGTATTAAATGCTCATGAGGGTAAGGGTGTTTCTGTTGGTATAATAATAGATGGTATTATATTATTAGTAGATGGTATAACTGAAATATTAAACTTATTTTCATCTTTGTCTGGTAATTTTCCATAATTAAAGTATTGTGTATTGATTTTATTGATAATGTTATCTATTTTATTTTCTATTTTTTAAAAAATATTTGCATGTGTACATACTTCATCTAATTGTTTGATATAGTATGTAAACTTAAAGACATAAAATTATTTTGTTGAGTTATGTTACCTAAACTAGCACGATCTTGGTGATTAAAAGCTATAGCTAAAGCTCATTCATTACCTAATCTTATAGCATTAGTTAAAGGTGGATATATTGATCTATGAGTTTTATAATTTCCATAAGAATCTTTTTCCTTTAATACATAATTAGTAAAAGTATTTTCTAAGACTAAAATATCATTTTCTTGATTTATTAATGAAGCTCTATATTCAATATAAAACTATTTAAAAAATTCTATATAACATGTAGTTTTTCTTATGAAATCATAATAATTATTTTGAATTTTCTTTTGTTGCTTAATAGAATATTTTTCAAAAAACCATTTTCTGAAGTTTTCATAATTTTCTTGATTAAAATCTTTAACTGCTTATTTCTTTTAATTCTTCATCAGATAAAAGATCTTTTATTATTGCTGAAATATATATTTGTCTTCTAGTACGTAGTTATTTTTATTCAATAATCACATCTTCACGAACCTCTGTAAGTCTTGGTACGAATTTTCGTTCAATATATTTTGTGTGTAGTAGCGTATTCCTCAGGATCATCAAAGCATGCCTAAAACGTGCTTGGTCCCATGTAAGACCCACATCTTCATCAAACACGAACGAGTCGGAGGCGGAGGCGGCGACCACGATATTTCACAAGGTCCCAAATCCCTCATATGAAAACCAAAAGGCCACAAATTTTGATCAGATTCCGTTGCCATCAACTGAAAAGAGGCCTCGAGAGAGAGAGGAAAATGAAGTGATGTTAGTGGGAGAAGAGAGGAAAGAGGAAGGGAAATAAGAAATAAGAAATGAAATGGGAAAATGAAGTGACGTTAGCGGGGGTGCCGTTTTCGTGAAAAGGGTGGCAAACGGGAAATTAGGGATACATAATGATTAAAACGAACTATGTCGTTTTTTCTTAGAGATAAATGGAAAGATTGGGAGGATTTCAGAAACGACGTCGTTTTTACGAAACAATAATTGTTTTGTGCGGACTCCCGAATTAAAAGTTAAGGCAAATATTTAGGTAGATCAAATCTTTAGTCCCACTTGTAAATTGTTGTGGTGTGGATTAAATTTTATAGAATCTATGACATTAACTGATATAAGAAAATTTCTTTAATATTTAATTCTAATCACAAGATTTACATGTGGGGTCAAAAATCGGGTCTACCAAAGTATTTTCCTTTGGTTAAATGTCATTTTGGCCATCCAAAATGAGTGAAAGTTTTGATATGACTCTTTAAACTGAAAAAATCTAATGTATTTTAATATACCTTTTAGAAAAATATTTAAGGAGACCCGATCTTTTATCCTACATGTAGACTCTATTATCAGTATTAAACCTTAAAAAATCTTGTTTACATCAGCTGATATCATAAATTTTTCAAAATTTAATCCACATCACAGGGTTTGCAAGTGAAGTAAAAAACCGGGTCTACCAAGTATTTGCCTACCCTTTAAATAGGAAAAGTCTCAAGTGAACCTTCCAAACTGTAAAATTATTTCAAATATAACCCTTCAACTTAATAGAGTCTCAAATTAGTCCTTCAAATAATAAATTATTAACTAACGTTATTATTATAGATTTTTCTCTTTATTTTTTTATGCACAATCCTTATTCTTTATTTTTTTTTAAAAAGTACATACAACAAGAATAAATTGAGTATTTTTTGATAAATAAAAAAAATTTGGATGTTGATGTATGTGTTAAAAAATAACATATATTAATTTTTTATCGTTTTGACATTATCAAAGTTTTAAAAGATAAAAAAATTACCAATAGAAAATTGAAATGGAAGGCCAAACTGAAACATTAAAAATTAATTGTTTAACAATTTCTTTGTAGACTTGGACTAACATGTTATAATAAATCAAAAGTTATAAAAGATTTGCGAAATTTTTAAAAGTTTGGGTTAATTATACCTTACTCTCTTAAACCAATATCTTAGTTGCACTTTACCCCATAAACCCTAAAAATATACACTTTACCTCTAATGAAAGATTCCATTATATATAAAATTACAAAAAGATGATGTGGACATTTATTTTGACATTATTACCCTTCAAACATTTGTCGGACAAATTATATTCCTTTCTATAGTATTTTTAATGATTCCATGTAATATATTTTTATTTCGTAGGAAAAATAGAATTTTTTTATCACATTTTACTTAATAAAATTATATATTATTTTTGTTTATTTAAGACTAAATACTAATGAGCAAACTTTTACAATACTTTCTTCATTTTTTTTTTACAGGATCTAAACATATTGAAAATAAAATAAATAAGTGGATTTCTTTTATTTATATAAATGATTTTATTTTTACAAATTTTATACTTAACAAAAAAATTTTGCATGTGTTTTGATTTTGTACGACATCAATTGTCATTTTGTTATTAGATATTCTTCTTACACCTTATTATTAATGGTGAAACGATAATTATGTTCTTATACAAGATATCTTTTAATTTTAAAAAATTATTTAATAAATTATATTTAACATGTTTAGTTCATACAAAATGAAAATGAACAAAAAATAGTTGTAAAAATCTCCTTTTAGTATTTATTTTTATAAATAATACAAAATAATGTATAAAGTGATTAAAGAAATTTGACAATTCACAAAATTATCTTACAATTCCGAAATAAAAAATTAATTAAAAGATAAAATAAATGTATGCAATCAATAAAAATTAATAAATAGTAAAATAACTTTGAACACAAATTGTTGGAGGACATTTTGTCAAAACAAATATCCACATCATCAAACAAATATCCATGTCATCTTTTTATAATTATTTATGTGATTGAATCTTTTAAAAGGGGACAAAGTGTATGTTATTTGGGTTAAGGGGGCAATGTGTAATTATAGTGTAGGTTCAAGGGGATAAAGTGTAATTAACCCTAAAAATTTGACAGTGTCAAGTGATATTAACATAAATTTTAAGATAGATTTATAAAATTATCCCTATTTGTTGAGAGAACTTTTAGCCGGACTTAACAAATTAAAGTGAGGATTAAGCCATATTCATTCATCTAGTCAATAAAACTATAAAATAAATATCATATGGCATTTACATGGGACTAAGCCAGTTATTGGAAGAATAAATAACCGGCCCCACATATATTGGTTCAATTGTCAATTCGATTATAGTCCTACCCAACGAAAATAATTTGCTTAAAAGAGGGTATTGAAATCTTCATCAAAGATCACCAAAATCTTATCATCAAAATAAATGTGTCTTTGTGTTTACATAAAAATTTCTAAAGATAACGAGGAAACCAATTAGAAAACGTTATTATGAAAATTAGAAATTCGGATCTGTCCTATATCTTTCTTTTATGGTTCCGTTCTCATCCATCACACCAAAGTTCGAAGATAACTTCATTTTCCTCGATTATAAAATGTATAGTAAAAATATTGTCCAAATTAAATCGCATTTCATTTCGGGAAAGATGAAGATGTGGGTCTTACAGGGGACCAAGTACGTGGGTTGGCTAGTCATAACGTTAGGCATTTGCATGTTTAAGAAACTGATATATACAAAAAATATGGTTATATAGATGCATTTAAGACCCCAAAAATTTTAGTGGCAATTGCCAAGACCCAAAAAAAAAAAAACTATATAGGAGTTTGGAATTATATTCTATTTTTAGAATTAAGATATTTTAAACATAATATCCATATTGATATTGTTGATGCTAGGACAATATCTAATAAGTAATATAATGAGTGAACTATAGTAAATTATCTCAATTTTTTGCTAAATGTTTAGTTACCAAGAATCCAATGAAATTGTGTAATGTCTCTTATACAATAGAATACAACATTTAGCATTATATAATATTTTAATATGTAACTCACAATATTAATATTCTATTTACAAGCTAAATATAATGTATATGAGACTTACGTATTTTTTAATTATTTTAACAATTGTCATATATTATTTTAACAGTTACCATATATACTTTACATTACGGAATAAATAACAAATATTTACTCTAAAATAAGAGGGATATGGGAGCTCAGCGCTATTGCTGGGCAAGTGCCCCCACCGGCACCATAGTGGCTCCACCCAACGACCCCCATCTCTGCCCCGGTCCATTTGGATCGTTTGAACCATTTGACCTTTTTCCATCAATTGAATTATTTTGACCAGGTCATGTATAAGAACACCCGTAAATATTTAGATAGATCTGATTTTTTATCTCACTTATAAATCTTATGGCGTGAATTAAACTTTAGAAGATCTATGACATCAGTTGATGTAAGAATCTTTTTTTAAAATTTAATCATGATCACAGAATCTATAAGTGTGACCAAAAATCAAATATATCTAAGTATTTCCAAGAACACTACCTCCTTCTTTGCTGTTTAGAGCCCTACATTGCTTTTTGTCCATGATACTTTTAACGAAAACATAAAAACGTTCTTCAACTTTAATAATATAATAAGCTCATAGCTATTTTTTTTAAATAATTAATGGGGACTAATCTATTAAAATTATCATAATAATTGAAAGATCTAGAAAATTTTACACTAGAATAGGATGGATATAGGAGGTCAGTGGTATTTATCGGCAAGTGCCCCTGCCCACTCTTGCCCCCATAGTGACTCTACCCAATCGTTTGAACCATTTGACCTTTTTTGATCACTTGAACTATTTTAACCAGATCTTGGATGAGAAGGGAACGTCTTGCTTTGCTTGCTTTCTAGTCTTTCGTCTTTTAAAGTAAACACTTTAGCGTATAGTTTCTGTCCGTTCATCTATATATATATATATATATATATATATGGTAAAAGGAAATATTTAGATAGATTTGGTATTTAGTCTCACTTATAGATTAGGTGTAAATTGATCAATGTCATAAAATTTATAACATCAGTTGATGTACGTAAGCCAAAAATTGCAGTTTATGGTAATATTTTCCTATAGCAAATACTTAGGTAGAACCAATTTTTGACCTCAGACTTGTAGGGTGGATTAAACCTTATAAAATTTATGACATGTAAACAAAATTTTTTAAAATTTAATCTTGACCACAAGATCTACAGGTAGGGTTAAACATCGGGTCTATTTAAATATATATATATATATATATATATATATATTTGTATATATTTATATATATATATATATATATATATATCTACTTGATGTTCTAAATTTTATCTAAAGATGTTCAAACTGTCTCTTATCAAAGCTAAATGACTATAAGATTCAGTTCTTAATGAAATACAGGTACCAATTCACAATAGAAAACATATATAAGTGTTTCTTCTTTCCTTTTTGTAATGTCTAAAATACCCGCCCTTAATGAAATATAATTTTCAATATCTAATAGGAAAATAAATTTAAGTGTTTCTCTACTTTTTTTGTAATGCCTAAAATACCCGCCTTAATAAAGTATAATTTCCAATTCAGCCTAATAGGAAAATATAATTAAATTACTCATTATTTATTCTACTTATTTTTTAGAATACAACCACCTATTTTGGCATATATACATAACAAGATGGAAGATTTTTATTTGTATACAAATATTTATTATAATTAAAATTTCAAATTTCAAAAAAATGAATTATATAATTTCAAATTTCCAATAAGAAAACATAATTTAATGAAATATAATTTCAAATTCCTAATAGGAAAACATAATTAAATTACTCATTATTTATTCTACTTATTTTTTAGGATACAACCACCTATTTTGGCATAAATACATAACAAAAATATTATGTATAAAAATACCGTTTGTCCTATTGTTTTTCACGAAAAATGACTTTTTTAGTCCATAAACTTTTTTAATAAAACAAACGATCCTAATGGAAGGGGCAGACAAGGTGTGGTTGGGTTAATGGCTACTGGGCAAGCGAGGAATTATCATAATATTTGAAAATTCTAAAAAAATTGACCCTAGAATAGGAGTATTTCATGAGACGGGAGGTCGGCTATTGCTGGGCGTCCTCGCTAGCCCAGTAGCGACCTACCCAACCACACCTTGTCTGCCCCTGTCCATTAGGATCGTTTGAACCATTTGACCTTTTTTGATCATTTGAACTATTTTAATCAGTTCATGGATGAGAACGGAACCTCTTACTTTGCTTTTGTTTCCTTGTTTTTTCTAATTTACAGTCAACACTTTTAACTTTTAGTTTCCTGCCCGTTCATCTATATATATATGTAGTAGTTCATTTGCAGAGTTGAGAGTGAGGATAAGGAAGAGAAAATAAAAAGCAGTATTGATCTCAGGGTTTATGGCAACGGAAGCTCAAAAAAATTTGCGGCCTCTTTGTTTTCCTATGAGTGATTTGGGGCCTTGTGAAATATCAGCGTATAGGCGAGCTTTGTTGGGGGAGAATTTGTGGATTTTTTGGAGCACATACAATGATGAACTACGATACTCGAATTCTCCCCTTGTTGCCTGTAAGTACCAATAAGTACACATGTCATTATTTTCATTTTTTATGTACCGAAATATTTGTGATGTTCAAAAGTTGATATTATATATATATATTTTTTTTTTCATTTTTATGAGCAATATGGTAACGCAAAATTTATTATAAGAACATTGCAATTAAATCATTTTTTGCCTTTTGACCAATGAAATCCTCTAATTAGAAGGGCCCTTATATTTTCAAGAAAATATGTTAACGACTTTAAATAACATGTCAAATAATTATTTTTAACTACAATAAAGTTTTCTACTAAAAAAAATTGTTTAGACACTTTCAATTTTTTGCCATGAATTTTATATTGTGATTAAATATTACAAAATGTACGTATAACTAAGTTCGGGGCTAGTATTTTACTTCTAGTAATAGGTGAAACATTGATATTTTTAATGTAGGTGATGACACCTTTAGCGGCAATGATGTGATTAAACAGAAGATCAAAACTTTGCTGCAACATAGTACAGACTTATATCTGACAGTGACATATCTAGTTCAGTTTAATGGGGGTTAGTTAAGATTGGAGACAAAATGTACTTAACAACTTGTGACCAACCTTTTGGTCTATCCCTCCATCAGAAATATGGTCTAAAGGGACTATGTGAATACAGGAAGTCCTGTTTGGATTACTTAATACCATTGAATCAGAATGGTGGTAGTCAAGTAGTAGAGTTTGGTCCTCCGGGACGGGTATTCACTAGTGGATTGCCTGAAAGCGTCATTGATGCCTGTCATTACTCTACTCAAGAATATCCACAACTTGATCGTCTGGCTGGTCGTGTTGTGGGATACTGGGCCATGCCCGTCTATGATCAAAAACCTCCTAATCAGCTTCCCATCGGTGTACTTGAGATTGTATCTTCATATCAGGGCGGCGAGTACTGTTTTCGTCTGGATTGGCCTGAGGTTCTAATATTCTCCTTTAAATTTTTTTAGCGAAGTATTAGCTTACTCATGAAATAGGGGCATACCCTTTAATCCAGGCACTTTAAAATCATGAATGGTTCTTTGCAAGAATTTTTCTGTTCATGGATTTTCTATTGTAGGTGGGTCTCAGTACTAGGAGAGGAGTTACCTGGTTGTACGACTTCCTCTCACATTCCGGTTAGTACCAGATGTAATTTTTTCTTTCAATATTTCAAAATTTCATCCCAAGATCTAAGCTGTTTAGCTTTACTAACACTTTCAAAAAGAACATCTTTAGATAAACTTAGTGAGATCAAAGTAATTGTCGAAGTATTGAACGTGCTATGCGGAAAACATCAACTACCTGTAGCTCAAATTTGGATCAATGACAATTCCAGAGAAGAACTAGCAGCTTTGGTGATACAAAGTATTTGTCTGCCAGATTTTTCATCTTTTATACGAGCTTCTGGCAATTGTTTTCTTCGGAAGGGACATGGGGTAGTTGGAAAAGCATTTTCTTCCCAAAGTGCATGTTTTTGTAGGGATATAAGACAGTTAAGCATAACAGAGTACTCTTTAGTACCTAATGCACGAAAATTTGTGATTCTCTGCCTGTTTTGCAATTTGTTTGCGAAGCTCTTGCCAGAACAAATCTTATACACATCTAGATGTGTTCTTTTTTCCTGTGTAAAGTCATCTATGTAAAATCCGAGGGCAGTTTCAAAATGCTAATGGCATCATTGAAACAACAGTTTCGTAGATTATTTTTTCACTTTAAGATTGCTTCTGGACAAGAATTAGGAGAGAAATTGTTTGTTGAGGTTCTAAAGGTTTCATCAGATGATAAACTTGATTCTTTTGAAATTTGCCATTGTGATTCTTTTGGGGAAGTGATGACACCTACAGATTGCTCATTTCAGCAAGTTGATGCCGTAAATAAGTCTAATAACGATATCAATGTAGTGCAAAATGTTATTGTTGGATCTCCTCCTCCTGCACCAGAGCTCATCCAGCAGGTAGTAAGCATAACTGAAGAGCAACCAATTGCAGAACTTGGTGCGGCAAATGAAGCAGGTGAGGCTACTAGTGTGGAACATAGGGGCAAAGAAAGGGATTAATTCAAGAAAGCAAGGCAGAGTAACTACTTTAGAAATCGAACGTGGGATTACTCGTGAGATTCTTGAACAAAATTCTACAAGGAAACTTAAGGATGTTGCAGAAAGTCTTGGTGGTATGCTTACTAGAACCTGATTATTAGCTGTAGCTCTTCTTTGATCAAATATTGAATCAGAATTTAGATTAAAGCATCTTGCTTTGCTTCTACTCTGTATCTGTTTGTCGGTATTTTCTTACAGGTTGTTGTAAACGTGTTTCGCTTGACTGAAGTTTTCCTTTCTACAGTTAGTCGATCTACATTTAAGCGTATATGCAGGAATCACAATATTCGGAGGTGGCCACCTCATAAAGCAAGAAAGTGTAATCAAGCCTTTGCTCAACAGGAAATTGTTCAACCTTGCGTGGAAAATATTGGAAAACGCTCTGTGTCGAATGCAACAAGATTACAGGATGATAGCAGAATAACGGTAAAGGCAACATACAAAGATGAGCACGATCAAGTTTCAACTTCCACTTCCTGCCCGGAAAATGGATTTGGAGGAGAAGGTGGCAAGAAAATTGAACTTATCCATTATGAAGTTTCAAAATCAAGTATGAGGATGAAGATGATGATTGGATTTTAATCACCTCTATGAAGATGTAGATTTGAATACCTCTTTAAAGAGGTATTAATTTCACTGGGTAGGACTACAATCAAAATGTCAGTCCATCAAATTACAGTTGCGTGAAACTATACAATTAATCCGTTAGTATGTATGTCTAGATTTGTTCTAATACGTAGTTATTTTTATTCAATAATCACATCTTCACGAACCTCTGTAAGTCTCGGTTTCTCTTGTAGTTTCGAATTTTCGTTCAATATATTTTCTGTGTAATAGCCAAAAACATGCTTGGTCCCATGTAAGAGCCACATCTTCATCAAATACGAACGAGTCGGAGTCGGAGGCGGAGGCGGTGACCATGATATCTCACAAGGTCCCAAATCCCTCATAAATTTTCAGATTCCGTTGCAATCAACTCAGACTAATTAAAAGAATTATTCGATAATTCTTTTAATTTAATTTTTCTCTTCCTTTTTCTGACTCTCTCATCTCGGCAAATATATTGTAAATGGAAAATGGAGTGATGTTAGTGGGAGAAGAGAGGAGAGAGGACGGGAAATAAGAAATGAGAAACGACAGCTTGGGGTGCCGTTTTGTGAAAAGGGTTGCAAACGGGAAATTAGGGATTAATGATTAAAACGAAACTACGTCGTTTTTTCTTACGGAGGCAAATGGAAACTTGAGATGGGTTTCAAAAACGTTGTCGTTTGTCCGACTTGATTACTTTGGTAACCAAAAGAAAGATAGCGTCGTTGACCCATAAGAAGATAAAGTTTTGGTCTTGCAAAAGATTAGGGAAAAAACATAAAATCCTATGGCCCGCAAAAGATTTCTCGAATAAGACCACTACTTTAGTCATCAAGACTAAGTCCTCTCAATGTTGCAAACACAAGAAATGAAAGATCAGAAAATCGTGACAGATTTTGATTTGACCAAATTTTTCATCATTTCTTCTGTATACTGTTTAAGAAACATATATATATATATTAAAATTTAATGGTCCATTTTATAGAATTATATCATTCTATTTTAAATATTTGTCTTATATAATATCTTAGATTTTGAATATTTGTATAATATAAATCATAAGATACAATGGTATAATATTCTTTAAATCATAGTCTAATTGATTTGATATTTTATATACCCTTTGTCATTTATTAAAATTTCATACATAGATAAAATTTTGAATTAATAGTTTAATTAGAGTCAAAATCTTAAGATAAGATAACAATCAACATAATAAGTTTAGCCTGACATATTATGTCAGGTAAGAATATAAATAAATTAAAAGGGAAAGGGAGGAGGGTACTGAGAAGAGGCTTGAGAGAAATCGGTCGTCTTCTTCTTTTATTAAAACAAAATATTTACAAAGGAGAGTAGAGATGTACAATAAGAGGATGAAGAGAAGAAAAGAAAACTAAGAAAATAATATGTTACATGTTACTTTGCAACATATTAATAATATGTATCAACAAAATAATTATACTAATATTTTTATTAAAGTTTTAGGTGAACAAATTAGTTCTCTTCATAATAAAATGGATAAATTATTTTCTTTAATTCAAAGACTTCAAATTAAAATTCATGATAATCAAACTCATGAAATTTATGATACAGCTAAAGCCTCTTTACAACTACAATGGTATAATATTCTTTAAATCATAATCTAATTGATTTGATATTTTATATACCCTTTGTCATTTATTAAAATTTCATACATAGATAAAATTTTGAATTAAATTCCTTAATTATGCAATGCTACAAATGAAAATATGTATAAGAGACTAATTAATTTATTAATATTCTATTTACAAGCTATAATAATAGTGCTAAACTATTTTTTTAATTATTAATGGAGGCAAATCTAATAAAATTGTTATAAAAGCAATTATTTTTGCATTAAAAAAAATCTCTTAAAATTGTCATAATATTTGAAAAATCTACATAATTTAGCACTAGAATAATAGGGATATGGGAGACCAGAGCTATAGCCGGGCAAGAGCCCCAAAGTGGCACCTCCCAACCACACCTTCTCTGTATGTTCCACACTAGAAATTTTTATATCGATCGAATTTATAATATAGTGTCATGAATTTTTTCGTTTAAAATTTTTTATGTTAATTAATGATGTGATGTAAAAAATTTTGAATTAAAAAATTTATAATACTATACTATAAATCCTATTCATATAAATTCTCTTTAAATAATTTAAACCATTTGACCTTTTATGATCAATTGAACTATATTGACCAATTCATAATGTGCATCTTTCTTTGCTATTGAGAGCCAGACTTGCTTTTAGTCCATGAAGTTTTTAATCTAAAATACAAAACCGTCTTTCAATTTTAATAATATAATTGTGATTTTGGTACACTTTATGTGTATATTAATTTAAAAAATTATAAATATAATTTTAATTAAATAATTTAGTATTGTTAAATTAGAAAAAAATTTAAATAAATTTAGGAGAGGTTTTTTGTAAGTAATTAAAGAATTGGATTGAATAAAAATACCTACGTATTAGTTAAATCTGATGATACATATAATTTATTAATTTATAGTTTCACGTAACTGTAAAACTTCATGGACTGACATTTTGATTGTAGTCCTACCCATGTGAAATTAATTTGCTTAAAGAGGTATTCAAAGATACACATCTTATATATATATATATATATATATATATATAGTAAGATAAGATAAATTCATAGCTATTTTTTAAAATTATTACTGGGACAAGTCTATTAAAATTATCATAATATTTGAAAGACCTAGAAAATTTACACTAGAATAGGTTGGATATGGGAGGTCAGTGCTACTGCTCGGAAAGTGCCCCTGCCCTTCTTGCCCCCATAGTGACTCTACGCAATCGTTTGAACCATTTGACCTTTTTCGATCACTTGAACTACTTTGACCGGTTCATGGATGTGAACGGTAACTCTTTTCTTGCGTATTTCCATGCCCACAAAACTATTTTTTGTTTTTAAATTGTTAATGGAGGCAAATCTATTAAAACTGCTATACTATTGAGTAAATTACACCAAATTTCTTGTGATTTAACTAATTTATATATTATTTTTTTGTGATATTGAAAATACATTTACATCCCACCGTTAGTTATTCTATATAATCTAACGATTAAAGATTAAAAAAATTTCAATACCACAAAGAAAGTAATATATAAGTTAATCAATAAATAAATATTTTAGTATTATAAAGAGTAATATATAAATTATTAAAAAACACAGAATTCCAAAGATTGAAAAATCTAGAAAATTTAACGTTAGAACAGGAGGGATGTGGAGTGCCCCACTGGCCCCATATAGAGGCCCTACCCAACTATACCTTTTCTGCCCGTGTCCATTAGGATCGTTTAAATGAACCTTTTGGCCTTGTTTGATCATTTGGACTATTTTAAAAGGCCAGTTCATGAATGGGAACGGCACCTTTTGCTTTGCTTGCTTGTCTTTTCTGTTTTAAAGTCGACACTTTAGAGTTTCATGTTCGTTCATCTATATAAATAAAAACATATTTAGGTAGATTCTCTATTTGATTTTACTTATAAATTTTGTAATTAAAATTAAATTTTTTAATTATATTAATTAATATCATAAATTTTATAAAAATTAATTTATATTATAAAATTTATAAATAAAATTAAAAATCGAATTTATTTAAATATTTAAAATATATATTGTTCATTTGTAGAGTAGAGAGTGAGGAAAAGGAAGAGAAGATAAAGCAGTGTTGATCACGGGGTTCATGGCAACGGAAGCTCAAACAAATTTGTGGATTTTTTGGAGTACATATAATGATGAATTACAATACCCGAAATCTCCTCTCGCTGCCCGTAAGTACCAATAAGTAGTCATTATTTTCATTTTTTATGTACTGAAGTATTTGTGATGTTCAAAATGTTAATTCCTTTTATTTTTCCATTTTTATGAGCAATATGATAACAGAAGATATTCTGTAAGGACATTGCAACTAAATCATTTTTGCTTTTTTACCAATGCGACCTCTATTTAGAAGGGCCTTTACATTTTCAAGAAAATGTATTAACAACTCTAAATACCATGCCAAATAATTACTTCTAATCAAAATAAAGTTTTTTATTAAGAAAATGCTTAGATACTCATGATTTTTGGCCCTAGATTTTGTATTGTGATTAAATATTATGAAAATTTTGGTATTAGAGACCACAAGATCTATTAATAACACTTACGTTTGGGTCTAGTATTTTACTTCTGCTACTAGTAGGTGAAACATTATATTGTTTGGATCGTTATTATTTTTGAATTTTTATTTTTTTGTAAAAGTACTGTGGCAACTTTTTTTGATATGATATATACGAGATAAAATGACTTTTGTAACGTGCCTTAAAGTCATTTTCTCAAATTTTTTGTTCCAACATTCTTAAGGTATTAATTTTTGCTGCAACAATGGGGTTCACTATTTTGAGGGAAATTTACTAATTTTGTCAAATTGGAACGTTTGATGGCGGCAATTTTCGAAAATGACAGAAAAAGATGCATTTCCTTCTAGCAACTCTCAATGTGATCTATGTTTTCAACACTCCCAAGCCTATGGAAAATGACGAAGGGATACTTGCCAATACTTGTGTTAGGCAAAAATGGGAGGATGATGACTACATTCAAGTAGGAGACATATGTCTGCATGGCATGTCTGAAAGACTTTTTAACACATACCAAAATATTCCATCTTTGAGAGAATTGTGGGACAAATTGGAGGCAAGGTACATGAAAGCTACAAGTAAGAAATTTCTTGTTAGTCATTTTTTCAATTTTAAAATGATTGATGGAAAATCGGTGATAGAACAAGTAAGTGAAATTGATCGTATTCTAAATAATTTTAAGCAACATAATTTGAATATGGATGAATCTATTATTGTGTCCTCTGTGATTGATAAACTTCCTTACCATCTTGGAAAGATGTCAAGAGAATTTTAAAACATAAAAAGGAAGAACTTTCTCTTGAAGACTTGGCAAATCATCTCTGCCTTGAGAAGGAAATGAGAAAGTAAGATGAAAAGCAGCTCCAGAGAAAGAGCAATCTGGTCATGAATCTAAATTTCATGTGGTGGAAGAAGGTCAGAAAAATAAGTCTTCCAACAACGGTTTCAATCTATTAATTGCAACAAATTCAAGAAAAAGAAAAAAGGTGCATGCTACTATTGTGGAAATTCCGGTCATTTCAAGAAAGATTGTCGTCTTTTGAAAATGAAAGACAATCAAAGGGAATCATCAACAAAAGAAAAGGTTGTTGCCATGATTTCTGAAATTAATATGATGAAAGATGATTGGGCTTGGTGGATTGATTCCGGAACCACTAGACATGTTTGCAAGAATGAGAGTTTCTTCAAAACATTTGAACCAATTGAAGACGGTAATGTACTCTTCATGGGAAACTAATTTACTGCTATTATTAAGTAAAAGGCAAAGGAAGCGTGGAACTCCAATTTACTTATGAAAAAATCTTAACTTTGAACAATGTTTTATATGTTCCAAAAGTTAGAAAAAATCTTGTATCTGGTAGTTTGTTGAACAAGTTTGATTTTAAACTTGTATTTGAGTATGATAAATTTGTACTTACTAAGGGAAACACATTTGTAGGAAAGGGTTATTTGTTTGAGGACATGTTTAAACTCAACATTAATAATAATAATATTTCTACTTATATTGTTGAGTCCTCTTATTTATGGCATAATCGTCTTGGGCATGTAAACTTTAGACATATGCATAACATGATTAAATTGGAATTAATTCCACAAATAGATAAAAATGAAGGAAAATGTAAGTCTTGCATGCTTACAAAAATAACAAGAAATTTATTTCCAAAAATTCAAAGAAATTCAAAATTACTTGAACTTGTACATGGTGATGTCTGTGACACGCATAACACACCTATTATAAGAGGTAAAAAATATTTTGTCTACATTCATAGATGATTGTTCAAAATTTTGTTATGTTTACTTGTTGCATTCTAAAGATGAAGTTCTAGAAAAATTCAAAATTTATAAAAATGAAGTTGAATTGCAATGTGAAAAATCCATTAAATGCTTGAGATCTGATAAAGAATGTGAATACTATCCTTTTACAACTTTTGAATCCAACGGAATAATTCATGAGACCACAGCACCTTATTCACCACAACAAAATGGTATTGCGGAAAGGAAAAATAGGATTTTAATGGAAATAGTGAATGCTATGATGTCTAATTCTTGATTTGGACAAGATTTTTGGGGTGAAGCTTTATTAACAGCTTGCCATATATTAAATAGAGTTCCTAGTAAAAGGAATAAAATTACTCCTTATGAAATATGGAAGAAAAGAAAGCCAAATTTAAATTATTTTAAAGTTTGGGGTTGTAGAACTATTGTGAGAGTTCCTAAACCAAAAAGGAAAAAATTTGGCGAAAGAGGAATTGAATGTATATTGAACTTGCGATATGCGCAAAATAGCAAGGCTTACCGTTTTATGGTAATAGAGCCTAATGATTCAATAGCAATTAATACTGTTATCAAGTCAAGAGATGCAATATTTCAAGAAGATAGATTTAATTCAATTTTTAGACCTAAGGATCAATTAACAGATTTTGATTCATAGTGAACTCTCTGAAGATGGAAAAGATAAAAAAGAGTGAATTATACAGTAAAAGATGTTAAAAGAGACAAAAACCTATGGTCCAAATTTCGTTATGTATCTAGTTTAATGTACCAGAGAAATAGTAGACAAACAAATAGTTTACTGTTTTAATACAGAAACATATCCTATTACTTATATGAGGCAATAAAATCTCAATATGCTGCTTTTTGGAAAGAAGCAATACAAGATAAAATGGATTCAATCATGAAAAATAAGAAATTAGTTGACCTCGTATCTGGTTCTAAACCAATAGGTCGCAAATGGATATTCAAAAAGAAAATGAAAGTGGACGAAACTATTGTAGAACCATAAATTTAAAGTTAGACTTGCTGCTAAAGGATATATACAAAAACTTAGACTAGATTACTTTGATACATATGCACCAGTTGCTAGAATTGCTACAATTCGAGTTCTAATGGCACTGGCTTTTATGTATAATCTAGTAATTTACCAAATGGATGTTAAAACGGCATTTTTAAATGGTGAATTAGATGACGAAGTGTATATGGAGAAACCTGAAGGCTTTGTAGTTCCTGGACAAGAACACAAAGTGTGTAAACTTGTCAAATCTTTATATGGGTTGAAACAAGCCCCAAATCCGTGGCATCAAAAATTTGATCAAGAAGTTTTGTCAAATGGATACAAGATTAATGAATCTAATAAATGTGTTTATAGTAAGTTTTACAATGGAAAAGGCATTTTTATTTGTTTTTATGTGGATGATATGTTAATTTTCGTTCTGACTTACAACAAGTTGAGGATGCTAAAAAATTTTTGTCTACAAATTTTGCAGTGAAAGATATGGGAGTAGCTGATGTTATACTAGATATAAAAATTATACGTGATGATAATAGTATAACATTATCTCAATCACATTACAGTGAAAAGGTTTTGAAAAAATTCAATCACTTTGAATGTAATCCTGTTTCTACTCCTTTTGATTCAAACATTAAGTTAATGCCAAATACTGATAAACCTGTTGCTGAACTAGAGTATGCTAAAGTTATTGGTTGCTTAATGTATGCAATGACAAGTACAAGGCCTGATATAGTTATTGGTTGCTTAATGTATGCAATGACAAGTACAAGGCCTGATATAGCTTATACAGTTGGCAAGTTAAGAAGATATATAAGTAACCCAAGTAATCTGCATTGGCAAGCTATTGGAAGGGTATTGAAGTATTTAAAGAAAACCATAGATTATGGTATCACTTATAGTGGTTATCCTTCAATTTTAGAAGGATATTCAAATGCTAGTTGGATTAGTGATAAAGATCACTCTTCAGCTAGTGGTTGGATATTTATGCTTGGTGGAGGTTAAGTAATTTCTTGGGGATCCAAGAAACAAACTTGTATATCAGATTCCACCATAGTTGCAGAATTTATTGCACTAACTTCTGCAATCAAAGAAGCAAAATTGTTAAGGAATTTATTGTATGAAATTCCTTTGATATCTAAACTAATGTCTCCAATATCAATCCATTGTGATAGTGATGCTATACTCTCAAAAGCGTATGGTCAAGTGTATAATAGAAAGTCTAGGCATATTAGCCTAAGACATACCTATATCAGTCAATTAATATCTGATGGAGTAATCACTGTAAATTTTGCACGATCTAGTCAAAATTTGGCTGATCTATTGACTAACAATCATACACGGGATCTTGTGTACAAGAAATCTAAGGGGATGGGATTAAAGCCTATATCACAAAATCCCCAATAGTGGAATTTCAACTTAACGCTTGATACAACATCAAGTCTTAAGTTCAATGAGTTAAAGTACACTATTAGAGTGGTTGCAAATACTACAATATATTCAATATATTCAATATTCATCCCAAGGTCAAGTGCTTGGTTATCCATAGGTTTGTAGGAGGATGAGCAATATGTTTTTAATGGACTAATGATCATTAAAGTGTCAGCTATGGAAACACTATTTGATGGTGTCCACCTATGTAAGTGTTAAGTGTGGCCTCTTCTAGGATTTAAGGGATTTACTCTTATAACACTTACTAAAAGGATACAGACACATGGTCATAAGAATGTCAGCTAAATTAAATGAGCATTCATTGTTATCAAAATCAGTGTGTGGAGTAGATACAACTTGTCCAAAAGGATTATTGGTTCAAAGATTATTACATCTACCAAGCCATTCAGACTTGTTGAAATATGCTTCACTAAGTAGATGTTCAAACCTAAAGATACCTGTATTTATGCATTGGTTTCCAATCTTGTCAGTTTAGTTTGAAATGGTGGAAGAATGTTGGATAATTTCAATATATTTAGGAGTTTTGTTTTACGTAATAATTTTTAGAAGAGTTTTCTGAACACTGGTAGTATATCTTCAACAGTTTCTGTATAGTTGTAACTCTTCATTAGGTAGTTATTTTTCTGAAGAGTTCTATTGTCTTCTTCAAGGATTGTAACTCTCCATGTGATAGTTGAATTCCTAATAGGTGTGTCTTTTTATGATCAGACATGAGTCTTCTATATATATCCAGTTAGACAAATAATCTGACGTACTTTTCATTCTCTTGTCTAATTTTTCTCCTAAAAACTCTCATTCTCCACTTAAACCCTCTGACAAATTATCCAGACAACTCTGAAGACTCTAGGTCTGATACTGTTTGTGCAAAACATAAGTTAGACAAGGGGTTTATTGTATCCTACAGGTTTAATTCGCAGAACTCTTTTGCACACTAATAGTAGGGGCGAATTAAACCTTGAGGAAAACGACTTTTGTAACGTGCCTTAAAGCCATTTTCTCAAATTTGTTGTTCCAACACCATTTGCTCTATCCGACAATCGAAAAGATGGTATAGAGGGACTATGTGAATACAAGAAGTTCTGTTTAGATTCCTTAATACCATTGAATCAGAATGGTAATCAAGTAGTAGAGTTTGGTCCCCCTAGACGGGACCGGTGTTCACCAGTGGATTACACGAATGCATCATTGATGCCCACCATTACTCTACTCAAGAATATCCACAACTTGATCATCTAGTTGGTTGTCTCATGGCATATCGGGCCGTGCCCGTCTATGATCAAGAACCTCCTAATCAGCTTCCCATCCGTGTACTTGAGATCGTATCTCCATATCAGGACAGTCAGTATAGTTTTAATCTGCATTCGGTTAAGGTTCTAATATTCTCCTTTAAAATTTTTTAACGAAGTATTAGCTGGTCGTACGACTTCCACTCACATTCCATTGAGTACCAAATGTATTCTTTTCTTTCTATATTTCAAATTTTCATTCGAGGATCTAAGCTATTTAACTTTACTAACACTTATAAGGAAAACATCTTTAGATAATCGCAGAGAGATCGACGAAATTGGAAATTTATTGCTCTAGTTCAGTACTAAATGCAGCAGGCAGAAGACATCAACTACCTGTAGCTCAAATTTGGATCAATGAAAATTCCAGAGAAGAACTAGCATCTTGGGGGATACGAAATCATAATCTTCCACATTTTTCATCTTTTATAGGTACTTGTGGCTATTGTTTTATTAGAGACGAGCAAGGGGTTGTTGGAAAAGCATTTTCATCCAAAAGTGCTTATTTTTGTAGGGATATAAGACAATTATGCATAACAGAGTACTCATTGGTACCCAATGCACAAAAATTTGAATTCACTGCCTGTTTTACAATTTGTTTGCGAAGCTCTTGCTGGAACAATTTCACTTGCACATTTTATATTAAAATACATAATTGTCTATAATTAGAGGCACTAAATGACTAAAAACCCCTTAAGATAAAAAAATTTTAGCCCCTAACAGTCGCTTAACGAAAAATTTAACAATTTTACTTTAACTCAAGCTATAAGAGGGTGGATGGTAGGTTTGCAAACTTATATAAGAGGGATAACATAAATATTAGGCAAACCACGAGAAGGTTCCTTGTAATTTACCCAAAATTCTATGGTCATGTTAGGGTAACATATCATTGTGCATTGAATATTTGTATAATATAACAGCATATGCTTTGAATGCTTATGCAGTACAATCCTTAAAATTATGATAGTATGGTACTTAACGGAATCATAGAATTCGGTATCTATCTATCTATATCTATACTATACATAAAAGTATGAAGAGATTAATATTTTTGACTTTTTTTGTTCCAAAAATACCTCTAATTTGATACTTTACAATCATCTAAAGAAAGGGCATTAATGAAAAATTAAAGAAATGGAATTAAATTCTACTTAATTAAATAAATTAGAAAAGTCAATAAGAAATAAATGTCTAACCCCATCAAATATCATTCTAAACAAAAAACTAATATCCTAATAAAAGTTTAGCCATACTCTAACCAAAACATTATCCAAAAAAAAAAATTTAAGTATTTCAAAGACTCAGTGGGACTCCACTGAGTATTGAAATTCGTAAATGTGACAGTCATCTTGAAAGTATTTGTCAATTTCAAGATAGATATATAAACGTATGAAGAAGTTAATGTTTTTGAATTTTTTTTTCTAAAAATACCCTCAATTTGATGCTATACAATCATTTAAATAAAGGACATTAATGAAAATTTTAGAATTGGAATTAAATTTAACTTAATTAAATAAATTAGAAAAGTCAATAAGAATTAAATGTCTAACCCCATAAAAAATTATCCTACAAAAAAAATAAAAATTTAACAATACTCCAACAAACATTATATTAAAAAAAGAAAAAGGAGTATCAAAAAGATAATTATGTCAATTGAATCTTGAAATTATTATATATGAGACAATCATCGTAGATGTATTTGTCAATTTCAAGGTTGAATTGATGGTTATCTTATTGGGAAAACTATTCTATTAGTCATTTACATTACTCATTTGTATTTATTTAGTCCCTCACTTTTAAAATGATAATTTTTAGGTCCCTTACGTTACCCATTTGTATTTATTTAATCCGTCACAAATGTAAAATGTCGAATTTTGGTACCTAGACTGAATCCCGAGCACTTTTTGGTCTGAATTAATCATGTGTCCGACACATGACGAGTTTTGTGCTGATAATCCAAAGGAAAAACGAGTTCCTTCCTTATCCAAAAATAAACTCGAGCATCGGATTGGATTATAAATTTTGGAAAAAAAAAAATACCACAAGCCAGATATTGAAATAATCTTAAATACAAACAAATTGCTAATCAATCACTTACTTCATATACTTCACACTCATAAAATATTCTACTCAGATGAATTTATCTATTTGTCCTCGAAAAATATGTCATGTGAACAATACAAGACAAATTTAGGCAAAAAAATACTCGAGATTTTATTCAAGAACCAAAACTCAACGTTTTATATATGTGAGGGACATGACAAATTTAGGCCAAAATGCTTGGGATTTGATTCAAGGACCAAAATTCAACATTTTACATTTGTCAGGGACTAATAATAGAAATCATCATTTTAAAAGTGAAAGACTGAATAAATATAAATGTGTAATGTAAGGGAATAAAAATTATCACTTTAAAAGTGAGGGACTAAATAAATACAAATTCTTAATGTGAGTGACTAATATAGTGATTTTCCCTATCTTATTTTGAATTGGAAGCTCGATCTAACAACATTATCAAGAGGCAAAAAAAATTTAATTTTACTTTAAATTCAACTTAAATAAACAAATTAGAAAAGTCAATAAGAATTAAATGTATGGCCCCATCAAAAATCATACTAAACAAAATACTAAACTCCTAATAAAACTTTAGATAACTCCAAAAAACATTATCCAAAAAAAATGACCGCATCAGAAAGAAAAATTGTGTCAACTATGTCTTGAATTTCCTATATATGTGACGATCATCTTAAACGTATTTTATCAATTTCAAGGTAGAATTGATGGGTATATTATTTTGAATTAGGAGGTTGATCTAATAAAATTGTCATGAGGCAAAAGAAAATTTACAATTCTAGTTTACAGCCATATAAAGAAAGGGCATTAATGAAAATTTAAAAAATTGGAACTAAATTAAACTTAATTAAACAAACTAGAAAAATCACTAAGAATTAAATATCTAACCCCATCAAAATTCATCCTAAACAAAAAACTAAAATCCTAATAAAACCTCAAATACTCTAACAAGCATTATTCAAAACAGAGAAAATAAAAGTGTCGAAAAGAAAAAAAATATGTCAAATAAGCCTAATATATGTCATCACTACCTTAGACGTAATTGCCAATTTCAAGATGGAATGGATGATTATTATATTTGGAATTGGGAGCCTGATCTAATAAAATTGTCAAGAGGAAAAAGAAAATTTAGTCCATTAATGAAAAATTAAAAAATAGAATTAAATTCAACTTAATTCAATAAATTAGAAAAGTCAATAAGCAATAAATGTCTAACCCATCAAAAATCATTCTAAACAAAAAAAAAATATCCTAATAAAGTATTAGCAATACTCTAACAATAACATTATTCCAAAAAAGAGTATCGGAAAGAAAACTATGTCCACTGAGTATCAAAATTCCTATATATGTGGTCATCATCTTAAAAGTATTTTTCAATTTCAAGATGGATATACAAATGTATGAAGAGGTTGATGTTTTTGAAATTTTTTCCAAAAATACCCTCAATTTGATGCTTTACAATCATTTAAAAAAAGAATATTAATGAAGAACCAGTGATTATCTCTTCTTAAACAACCTATATCCTCCACACTTAATCAACATTTGATAGATTATCCAACCCCGAGCAATCTTAGTTATTGGTGGGGGTTCGGTTCGTTAGCTGGTATTTGTTCAGTCATTCAGATAGTGACTGGCATTTTTTTAGCTATGCATTACACTCCTCATGTGGATCTAGCTTTCAACAACATAGAACACATTATGAGAGATGTTGAAGGGGGCTGGTTGTTCCGTTTTATGCATGCTAATGGGGCAAGTATGCCTTCATTGTAGTTCTTGCTTCTAGGATTTATGGACCTTAGTTCAGGATCGATGTAACTATAGATAGATGCTGCTAAAGGGTCTTAGATATTGTTGGTGTCTAGATAGATGCCGCTAAAAGGTCTCAAATATTGTTGGTGTCTTTTTTCTCCTTCCCATTTCTTCTTTTATGATTTTATCCGCTTGAAATATGCTTACAGGTAAAGTGCAGAGAAGGTACCCGGGGGACCAAACGAAAGGGTACTGAAAGGTCTTCAATTAAAGTTTCGCCAGTACTGAAAGACGAGTAAAGATTGTTAAAGCAGACTAAAGGATAAGCAATACCCATGGGAATTAAATTTAACTTAATTAAACAAATTAGAAAAGCCAACAAGAATTAAATGTCTAACTCCATAAAAAATTATCCTACACAAACAACTAAAATGTTAATAAAACTTACCAATACTCCAACAAACATTATCAAAAAAAAAAAAAAATGAGATAAAGGAAAAGAAAACTATGTCAACTAAATCTCAAAATTCTCATATAAGAGACAATCATCTTAGACGTATTTGTTAATTTCAAGATAGAATTGGTGATTATCTTATTTTGAATTGGGAGCTTGATCTAACAAAATTGTCAAGAGGCAAAAAAAAAAAATTTAAATTTACTTTTAATTCAACTGTCATTAAAAAAATCTAGATGTGTCAATTAGAATTAATGTATAACCCAATCAAAAATTATCCTAAACAAAAAAAGTAAACTCCTAATAAAAAGTTAGAAACACTCCCAAAAACATTATCCAAAAAAATGATAGTATCAGAAAGAAAATTGTGTCAACTAAGTCTCAAAATTTCTATATATGTGACAATCATCTTAAACGTCTTTTATACACTCAAGATGGAATTGATGGGTATATTATTTTGAATTACAGATTGATCTAAGAAAATTATCACGAGGCAAAAGAAAATTTAAATTCTACTTTACAATCATATAAAGAAAGGGTATTAATGAAAAATAAAAAATTTGGAACTAAATTATACTTAATTAAAAAAATTAGAAAAATTATTTCTAAGAATCAAATGTCTAACCCCGACAAAATTCATCCTAAACTTATAAACTGAAATCCTAATAAAACTTCAAATAATCCAACAAACATTATCCAAAAATAAAGAAAATAAAAGTTTTGAAAAGAAAAATTGTGTCAGCTGAGCCTAATATATATCACAATCATCTTAGATGTAATTGCTAATTTGAAGATGGAATGGATGATTATCATCTTTGGAATTGGAAATTTGATCTAATAAAATTTTCAAGAGGCAAAAGAAAATTCAATTCTCTGTAAATCATCTAGGGAATATGTAAGTATGTAAATCCATAGAATACTGCTTTTCAATTTTGAGTTTTAACTGTTTTATGATGATTAATACTTTTATTTCACTTTGCAAAATGAGTACGAATCATCATGTATATTATACAATTTTCACTCTACAAAAACAAAAAATATTCATTTTTTTTCTTTTACTTATCTTGATTGTTATCTAACGTAACATAAATTGAAAAAGACTTATTTCTGTAATGAAAGCATTCCAAGTTCAAAGCATGAAAAACCTTTCTATTTACAGAGGTATAATTGTGGTATGATTAAGAAATAAAATGAGGTCCAACATGTTATAAATTCAATGCCTTTAAATTAGTTTACCCATAATAAAAAAGTTTTATATTTTAGTAACAATTAATCCATTAAACTAAAAGATATACTGGATATTTGCAAAATGTGTTCAAATACTAATCGAATAAAAAGTCACATGACTTTTTAATAAGGGAAAAAAGTAATTCGCAAACGTATGCCAAAATCCAAAACTAATATTAGCCGTGATTTTTAGTAATCCAAAAGTTAATATTATTTTATATGTACTTTCATTTATTTTTCTTCTTGAAACGGTGATCCTTGTACATTCTCATATATGATCAAACTAGCCTAAAAATGTAAATTATACTTTTTTTTATATAAAAAATGAGTTCATACATATTGTAATTTCCATTTCTTTCTTTGTTTAAAAATAATTTATCATATATAAGTGAGTTGGTAAAATGCAAATAAGCACTTTACCCCTTATAGTTATCAAATGTGCGTTTGACTCCCGTGTGCTTTAGCTTTTTTTGTGAACTTGACAAAAAACATTAAAACTAACACTTATTTGCGAAATGTCGTATATATCCCTAAGTGTCTTACATGTGTTGGGGCAAATTAAAATAAAAATAAGTCAAAAGTTTTTGGGGCCAAATTAAAAAATAAAAAAAAATCAATTTGGAAATTAGAAAAATCCTGACCCTAACCCTTTCGCTTTCCTGTCTCCTTCCCACAGCCACTCCTTACCTTTTCCATCCATTACCACAATAACAACCACCACCACTGCCTTCCTTCCTCTCCTCATCGATCTCATTACCCATTCATCCCCTCCACACTCAGAACTCGAACTCCCCTACCCCAAGCTCCAATTTTAGCCACCAATAACAAAAGGAAAAAGTTGTCCATAAAAAAGTTGTGCAAAATTGAGCAATTAGGATGATGGAAAATATCATCCATTCTTGAATGCCATGTACATACCTAACAATGACGATTAGAAAGATTACAAGTATGGTGTTTTTGACATCTTCCATAGCTTTAGATTTTTGTTCAAATGTTTGGATATCTCCTAATACAGTGTCTATGTAGCATTTTTTTTTTAATCTATACGGTATTCACTTACTAACAAAACACTCTAAAAAATTCCACATTTGCTGGCTGTACTTTTAGACATAAAATTAGTCAATTTGATATGCTCATTGCTCTTATCAAGGCATGATTCAGCACAATATATTAACCCAAAAATAAAACTGTCGATTGCAGAAGGTTGATGGTGTATGGAAAAAGGAGAGCTTAAGGCAGATGGTGGTTGGAGAGGAGTAGTGGCCGGTTGGAGAAAGAGGAGGAGATGGCAACGATAGGGTGCGGTTGGGTGGATTTAGGGTAGAAATCTTTAGTAGTGGTGGTGGTAGTAGCTAGGTGGCAGGAAGATGAGGGTCTGATATAGTGGTGGTAGTGGTTGTAGCTAGGTGAGAAGAGTAGTTGGTATAAGTGGCAGGTGGTGGGGTGGGAGGGATAAGAAGGGTTAGAGTTTTTGGGATAAAAATGTCAATTCTAGGCTTATTTTAATGTTAAATTTTTTTTAAAGAACAATCTGACTAGCAATATTGGTAAGTGAGCATCAAACATGGTTAATTTTGACAGTTTCCATATAATTTGCAACAAAATTTAAAACATATAGAAATCAAACGCACATTTAATAACTATAAGGAGTAAAGTACTTATTTCACTTATACATATCTAGATGTGTATTTTAGACTATATAAATAAATAAAAATATCTCATATTTCATATTTTAATCTATTGGACAAAAATATGCACTCTTGATATGCAAAAGGTCAGATTTTGATGATATTGCATTCATAATATCGATGGATTAAAAAAAGAAAGAATCTATGATTAACAAAATATTTTATAATTGGACATACATTTAGTACATTCTTGTCCGTCTTAATTAAGAAGTTGTGTAAGTGCAGTTTAGATGTCTAAAATACTTTTCAATAAAAACTTGATGCATTGACAAAAAAGACAAAGTGTGACAAAGAATTTGGAACATAGGGAGTACAAGAAGTAAGAAATTTCTTTTAAAAGAACTTTACCAAGGTGAAGTGTACTACTATTTCTTGAAGATATTTATATTGTTGAACCTTATTATTTTGCTAATTAAATTAAGTGAAATTTATGTCAAAATTTTGATTTCAAGATGGTTTGGATAAGAATCAATTACTTTTTAAACAAAATAGCTTCATTAATTATTGTCTTGGAAAGTTAAAATATTTTTGCATCGTAATATCATGTAATTTTTTCATAGGATTGCATTAATTGCATCAGACTTTTGTAAAGTGTCAACTATGTAAGTTATACAAAGGTTTGTATAAATTACAAAAAAAACAAATTAACAAAAAAAAAATTTTTTAGAAGAAAATTTTTATGAACACAATTGGTTGAATATCTTAAAGGATTGGAAAGTTTTGACAAGTATATACTAAATTGGTATTAATATTCCATTCTTTTAAGGGTTTTTATGTTTGTATGGTATTAATATAATTAGACCTTTACTCATTTGGGACTAATCATCTTAACTTTTTCAGAGCTCACGTATTTTTTTTACGTTATGGAAGAAGTTTTATTTTGTTTAGTCTTTGTATTTTTTGTTTCACTTGTTAAAAATATTAAAAGACCATGCATTACTAATTTAAATAACCCAAATCCATATTAAAGTATAGTTGATTGCAACTTATTTTAGATTTTTGAGAAAATTTTAAAATTAGATACCTGAAATATAAATGAACTCTAGTTTGTTAGGTAATATAATTAAGGGAAATTCTACAATTCTGTTGAGGGAACCATTCTCTTAGTTTTAAAACCTTGTACAGTATAAACTTTTAAAATATATAGTATTATACTGTATAAATATTTAAAATACAAGAAAATGGTTTCTTAAAAGGAAATGTAGAATTTTCCTATAATTAAGATGGTTTCTTTAAATTTCAATTAAGATAAACTTTTATCCCAACAAATGTGGTGTCAAAGCTTTAGAAATAGTAGAAATTGTATAACCCCAGTTATGTTAATCATGTTCTTGATGATGAAAAATGTGTATAATAGACAGATAACAAATGCAATTTATTTTAAAAACATTAGGTTCGTATTTTAAATATTTATTAACCGAAATAATACCTGTCTCTTATACACAAACTAGATGTGTATAAGAGACAGCAATATTAAAGGAGAAACTTTTTTATAAATGTAAAAGAAGACTTCTACATTGATTATAAACAATTCTTGAGCTATTTGGGAGAAATAGTGGGTACAAGTGTTGTAATAGTGTAGGTAGTGTGAAAAGAGCTTAGAAGTGTAAGAGTTCTTCAAGTGTGAGAGTGGAGAAATAACAATTGTAACAAAGGGAGGTTGTGAGTGTAAAACTCTTGGCTCAACTAAAGGAAATTAGTGTGAGCAAGAGTGATCCTCATTTGTGTACAAGAGGTTATTGTCTCACCTACTTTGAAGAGACTTTTAGTGGCTGAACTTCAAGTTGTGAACTTGGTAGTTGCCTTGTAAGAAGCTCTTGGTAGTTGTAAGCTCCAAGCTTGAGAAGCTAGGGAGTTTGGTTTGATTCTCTTAATCTCAATATTCTTATTTGTTCTTTAAGCTTAAATTGTTGAATATCTATTGTATTCATTTGTGCTTAAGTTTTCATTTGGTGCATAAAGTTTGAATTTCTATTAAGCACATAAAAAGGATTGTTTTTAGCCAGACAACCTAATTCACCCCCCCCTCTTAGGTTGCTTTTGGGGCCAACAGAAATAATATCCATGAAGGAATAAAAATATATTTTAATTACAATTTAAAGAAATAAATGTGTCATACATAAAATTTGAACTTCGGTTTCTTGTCTTCTATTTTAGCCCACACAATAGTTTAGCATGATCTACTGAGAAGATGATTCAAAAAAAGTCCCCTTCTACATCCTTAAGAATTTTATGTAGCTTTAATTACATGTATCTATGATATACTTTCACTATATTTATTACCTTAATTACAATAAACACAAATTAACCCGTACTTTTGATTTCTAAACAAATAATTGTATAATTTGAACTTATAGGTGTCAAGTATATAGAATTTATGTAGTGATCAAATTTGAAAATACAAATAACCAACAATAAGACGTTTAATAAGATAATAATAATAAAGAATGAAATATTCAAGAAATATGTAACTTAAATGGAGTTTTAAGATGTATGTGTATGAAATATTGTACACAACGTATTTGACTATGAAGGAGAAATCTAAACAAACATATTAAAAAATTATAAGCTTTCAATTATCAAATTGGGAAATAAGTCTGTGAGAAAATAAAATAAATGAATGATAAGAAAGATTTATATTCAAAAATCAAACTTGAATACAATTAAATGAATCAAAAAAATTATATTGATATGCAAATCAAATATTCCTATTTATACATCCAGTTCAAAATTTGTAATCATAAAGACAATAACAATAATGCACTACCAGAAAAATGACCTCTTTCTTTGCTGTTTAGAATCCTGCATTGCTTTTAGTCCATGAAACTTTGTAACTAAAAAACAAAAACGTTCTTCACCTTTAATAATATAATAAGCTCACAGTTATTTTTTAAAATTATTAATGGGGAGAAATCTATTAAAATTATCATAATATTTGAAAGATCTTGAAAAATTTACACTAGAATAGTATGGATATGGGAGGTCAGTGCTATTGCTTGGCCAGTGCCCCTGCTCGGAAAAATACTATCATAAACTTAATTTTGGATCTCATTTGTAAATCTTGCAGTCAAAATTAAATTTTAAAAAATCTTACTTCCATAAGCTGTTATCATAGGTTCAATAACATTTAATTTATACCATAAAATTTACAAGTGAAATCATATATCAGATCTACTTAAATATTCCCCTCTTGCCCCCATAGTGACTCTATCCAACAATCCCTTCTTTGCCCCTGTCCATTAGGATCTTTTGAACCATTTGACCTTTTTTTATCACTGGAACTATTTTTACCAATTCATGAATGAGAACGGTAACTCTTTTCTTGCTTGTTTCCTTGCCCCGTAACTTTTTTTTTTTTTTTTAATTGTTAATGGAGGCAAATATATTAAAATTGTCATAATATTGGGTAAATTACACGAAATTCTCTGTGATTTAATAAAAAAGTTTCAATATCACAAAAAGAGTAATATGTAAATTAGCCAATAAATATGCATTTTAATACTACAAAGAATAATATATAAGTTAAAAATGGTCAAATCAGAAAGGATTTCATGTAATTTATCCGAAAATTGAAAAATTTTAGAAAGTTTAACATTAGAATAGGAGGGATATGGAATGTCAGTGCTATTGCGGGGCAAATGCCCCACTGGCCCAATAGTGGCTTTACTCAGGATCACTTCATTTGACCTTTTTTTATCATTTGAACTATTTTAAATAGTTCACAGATGAGAACGGAATCTCTTGCTTTATTTGCTTTCTTGTCTTTTCTGTTTTGAAGCCGACATTTAGCTTATGGTTTCTTGTTTGTTCATCTATTTCCAAATATTTCTATTAAATCTTCTATATTATTATTTTCTTTTATTTCATGGTACATATTTTCATCAGATTCTTCCGTTAAATTTAATTTAATTTGTTCTTGATTTGAATTTTGCTTTTCGGTTAATGTATTTATTTTTAATTCTCCTAAGGTTTTTTCAAGTTTTAAAAGGCATTTTTCTATATCTAGATTAAATGCTCATGAGGGTAAGGGTGTTTAAACTGTTGGTCTAATAATAGATGGTATTATATTATTAGTAGATGGTATAACTGGAATACTAAATTTATTTTCATCTTTGTCTGGTAATTTTCCATAATTAAAGTATTGTGTATTGATTTTATTGATAATGTTATATATTTTATTTTCTATTTTTTAAAAAATATTTGCATGTGTACATACTTCATCTAATTGTTTGATATAGTGTGTAAACTTAAAGACATAAAATTATTTTGTTGAGTTATGTTACCTAAACTAGCACGATCTTGGTGATTAAAAACTATAGCTAAAGCTCCTTCATTACCTAATCTTATAGCATTAGTTAAAGGTGGATATATTGATCTATGAGTTTTATAATTTCCATAAGAATCTTTTTCCTTTAATACATAATTAGTAAATGTATTTTCTAATTCTAAAATGTCCTCTTCTTGATTTATTAATGAAGCTCTATATTCAATATAAAACTATTTAAAAAATTCTATATAACATGTAGTTTTTCTTATGAAATCGAAGCAAAGTCATAATAATTATTTTGAATTTCCTTTTGTTGCTTAATAGAATATTTTTCAAAAAACCATTTTCTGAAGTTTTCATAATTTTCTTGATTAAAATCTTTAACTGCTTATTTCTTTTAATTCTACATCAGATTAAAAGATCTTTTATTATTGCTGAAATATATATATTTGTTGATAATTGGACTGCTTTATGTTTCAATATGTAATGATTATTTTCTTTAAATTGTAACAATAATTAAAAAAATCAAATATGAAAAATAGATAAACGAAATGAATTACTGTATTTTGTGAGCTATGACATAAGGGTAGTTTAGATGTGGAAAAATATGGTATAGTTTAAATAAATTTTTTTTAGTCTTTTTAATTGATAAAAGAGGATAAGGGTGTGTAAGAGACTTTTAAGGGTGTGCAAATATCATTTGTCTTATTTAATATGTAACTCATTACATATTCTATTTAAAAGTTATAAGTAAATATAATAAGCTCATAACTATTTTTTAAAATTGTTATCAAATGAGACAAAAGAATCTTCTATTTAATACTTTGTCTCACCCCATGTCTTAGCACTAAATAAATTGTCAAGATCTTGTCCTATTGTCCTATTATCAATATTGTTAACGAAACTATAGAATTACTTATATTATGTATAAAAATAGCACTTGTCCTATTATTTTTCACGAAAAATGACCATTTTAATTCATAAACTTTGTTACTAAAATACAAAAATATCCTAATAAGCTCATAACTATTTTTTTAAAATTATTAATGGAGACAAATCTATTAAAATTATCATAATATTTGAAAAATCTAAAAAAAAAAAATTGCACTAAAATATGAGTATTACACGGGAGCTCGGCTATTGCTAGGCGTCCTCACTGGCCCTGTAGTATCACATTCCAAATATGGCATAATTAAAACAACCTGTAATATAGAGTGTGGCACCGGCATACCCTCCCAAAAGGATACAAAGCCGTCTATCCTGCTTACAAGTAACAATTGCCAAAACATACATACACTAACCTATATAATTACAAACCCAAATATTTACATAAATTCAAACCATGAACACCACAAACCTTCAACCTAGAAGAAAAGCATAACCACAACATCCCATTAAAATCACCATAGCCTTATATATATATACAACTACACAAGACTTTCTAAAAAAAGTGAAACATAACAAAACTAATTTTACTCGGTAGTATATCAAAACTCCGCCAGAAAGCGATCTAAACGTGATCACCTGTAAGGGCATAAGGTAAGTGGGATGAGCTTTCATTTGCTCAGTAAGTAACTCACTCATATCACCACTGGATTGAGCACGTTAAAAGTATATATTACATTTCATGAAAATTATTTCACAACAATCCAACCACAATCAAGCATCATATATGCATGGCATACACAACTATAATAGACACATTTTCTCATATTTTGTTTTATTTAATTCTTACAATCTATTTCTTTTTCATTTGCCTTCAGCTAAAGAATATGCTACGGTCACTATTATAACCCGTGATAGGCCGTAACCCACTATTCTTACCCGTGGTAGAGCTATATGTCGGTTAAACGTAGTTCCGGATATCATACTACGGTCACTATTATAACCCGTGACAGGGCCGTTTGTCCACTATTGTATCCCGTGGAAGGGCCATACCGACATTTTAACATAGTAATTTAATAGTCTTTCCCATTCCTTTACTAGTTTAATGAATCCAATGGTACCAAATATAGCATAATAAACAATCATTCACAGACATATAATCACTAAACAAATTATCCATATGCTCAATCCAATTTCATACACAAATAGATTTTCAAAGCATTAACAATCATTTAGTACAAAAGTACTTAAGAGATCGGTTTTAAAAACAATAGAAATATGAACAAGCCACTTACCAACTAATCAAAATGTTTCCAATTTGAAATCCAAGCTACTTGAACTCCCGTTAATCCTTCCTAAATAATAAAATCAGAACATAAACCATCTTCTCATAACCTAAAAGGTAATCTACAATAATATCGGGCTAATCTCATTAAATTCTAATAAGTCATGATATATAACATAACAATGCTAGCTATGATATTTTCAGCATTGACAGTACTGAACAAAAATGACCATAACTCAAGTTATATTCGTTCAAAAGCCGTAAAACTGATTCCGATAGAAACTGGACTCAATTTACTAGATGTTTCAAGAAGACAACATTTCCCAGTTCAAAACACAATTTGCTCAAAAATGGCTCGCAATTCAGAAAATACTCTGCTGCAGAACCAGATTTTCAGTCTACTTTATGGACGAAATTCTGTTAATATACTGAAAAACAGAATTCCATCTTTACACCATTTCGAAGGGCCGCGAGTCTAGTTTTCAACGCAACTAACGGTGTGTAATTTCAATATTTCTACGCTGAGATATGATCAATTTTCTAAAGTTACGCAGTGCTGTCTGCGAATTTTCAGCTATGAATTTAACATATTTCTTGCCTTTTTCTTGGTTATTAAACCATCCAAATCCTTTAAATTCAACACATACATCCATAGGTTTAAAAGAACAACATAGAGCAAGAAAATAAATCTAATTACACCAATTCTAACCATTAAATCATCACCACAAGCTAAGATTTTGAAACCCACAATATTCTTGAAAAATTCCTAAACCCCATCTCTTAATCTTTCAAATTAGCTAATTGAACTCAAGAAAGAATGAATTTCTTACCTCAATTATGGACATTTGTGGCTGAATTTGTTGTTTCTCCTCTTCCCTCAAACTCTTGGAAATGAAACCCTTGTTCTATGTGGAAGAATTGGGAAAATAGAAGAAGAAAATTGTTTAGTTGTATAAAAACTAGTTTAATTATTTAAACTTGACCCTCAATCTTTGCTCTAATTATAAATTGACTCTAAAAATTTCTAATTAGATGTATTAACATGGCTAAAGTATAACAAGGATATTTCGGTATCACATGTAGCGACTCTACCAAACCACACCTTGTCTACCCGTGTCCATTAGGATCGTTTGAACCATTTGACCTTTTTTGATCATTTGAACTATTTTAATCAGTTCATGGATGAGAACGGAACCTCTTACTTTGCTTTTGTTTCCTTGTTTTTTCTAATTTACAGTCAACACTTATAACTTTTAGTTTCCTGCCCGTTCATCTATATATATATGTAGCAGTTCATTTGCAGAGTTGAGAGTGAGGATAAGGAAGAGAAAATAATAAGCAGTATTGATCTCAGGGTTTATGGCAACGGAAGCTCAAAAAAATTTGTGGCCTCTTTGTTTCCCTATGAGTGATTTGGGGCTTTGTGAAATATCATGGTATAGGCGACCCCGGGCTTATTGTTGGTGGGAGCAGGATTTGTGGATTTTTTGGAGCACATACAATGATGAACTACGATGCTCAAATTCTCCCCTTGTTGCCTGTAAGTACCAATGAGTAGTCATTATTTTCATTTTTTATGTACCGAATCGTATATTTGTGATGTTCAAAAGCTGACATTATATACTAACGGATTATATATATATATATATATATATATATATTTTTTTTTTCATTTTTATGAGCAATATGGTAACGCAAAATTTATTATAAGGACATTGCGATTAAATCATTTTTTGCCTTTTGACCAATGAAATCCTCTAATTAGAAGGGCCTTATATTTTCAAGAAAATATGTTAACGACTTTAAATAACATGTCAAATAATTATTTTTAACTAAAATAAAGTTTTCTACTAAAAAAAATTGTTTAGACACTTTCAATTTTTTGCCATGAATTTTATATTGTGATTAAATATTATAAAATGTACGTATAACTAAGTCCGGGGCTAGTATTTTACTTCTAGTAATAGGTGAAACATTGATATTTTTAATGTAGGTGATGACACCTTTAGCGGCAATGATGTGATTAAACAGAAGATCAAAACTGTTCTGCAACATAGTAGAAGCTCATTTGATGGAGTGACATATCTATTTCAGTTTTGGGGGTTAGTTAAGATTGGAGACAAAATGTACTTAACAACACGCCCTTGTGACCAACCTTTTGCTCTATCCCACAACCGGAAAGATGGTATTAAGGGACTATGTGAATACAGGAAATTCTGTTTGGATTACTTAATACCATTGAATCAGAATGGTAATCAAGTAGTAGAGTTTGGTCCCCCTGGACGGGTGTTCACCAGTGGATTACCCGAACGGGTCGTTGATGCCCGCCATTACTCTACCAAAGAATATCCACAACTTGATCGTCTGGCCGGTCATGTCGTGGGATATTGGGCCATGCCCGTCTATGATCAACAACCTCCTAATCAGCTTCCCATCGGTGTATTTGAGATTTTATCTCCAAATCAGGGCCATCAGTACGGTTTTTATCTGGATTGGTCTGAGGTTCTAATATTCTCCTTTAAATTTTTTTAGCGAAGTATTAGCTTACTCATGAAATATGGGCATACCCTTTAATCCAGGCACTTTAAAATCATGAATGGTTCTTTGCAAGAATTTTTATGTTCGTGGATTTTCTATTGTAGGTGGCACGTCTCAGTACTAGGAGAGGAGATAACTGGCTGTACGACTTCCTCTCACATTCGGGTTAGTACCAGATGTAATTTTTTCTTTCAATATTTCAAAATTTCATCCCAAGATCTAAGCTGTTTAGCTTTACTAACACTTTCAAGGAAAACATCTTTAGGTAACCGCAGTGAGATCGACGTAATTGGCATAGTATTGAACGTGGTATGCAGAAAACATCAACTACCTGTAGCTCAAATTTGGATCAATGACAATTCCAGAGAAGAACTAGCAGCTTGGGAGACACAAAGTTATTGTCTGCCAGATTTTTCATCTTTTATACAAGCTTGTGGCAATTGTTTTCTTCGGAAGGGACACGGGGTAGTTGGAAAAGCATTTTCTTCCCAAAGTGCATGTTTTTGTAGGGATATAAGACAGTTAAGCATAACAGAGTACTCCTTAGTACCTAATGCACGAAAATTTGGATTCTCTGCCTGTTTTGCAATTTGTTTGCGAAGTTCTTGCCAGTAGCGCAACAATTACACTTACACATTGGAGTTCTTTTTTCCTGTGAATGAAGAAATCTCCGAAGATGAAGATCCGAGGACAGTTTTGGAAATGCTAATGGCATCATTGAAACAACAGTTTCGTAGTAACTTTTTTAACTTTAAGATTGCTTCTGGACAAGAATTAGGAGAGAAATTGTTTGTTGAGGTTATAAAGGTTTCTCCAGATGATAAACTTGATTCGTTTGAAATATGCCATACTGTTAGTAGCGAATCTACTCTTCAGGTTGAAGAAGTACAAAATGGAGGAGAACTGATGCCACCTGATTGGTCATTTCATACAAGTTGATGCTGTAAACAAGTCTATAAATGGTACCAATGTAACGCTAAATGGAGTTGCTGGATCTCATCAGCAACCAATTCCGGAACTTGATGCAGCAAATCAAGCAAGGGAGGGTAATAATGTGGAACGCAGTGGCAAGGAAGGGACTACTTCAAGAAAGCAATGCTCAGTAAGTACTTTAGAAAGGGAGCGAACGTGGAATTACTCGTGAGATTCTTGAACAAAATTCTACAAGGAAACTTAAGGATGTTGCAGAATTTCTTGGTGGTATGCTTACTAGATCCTGATTATTAGCTGTAGCTCTTCTTTGATCAAATATTGAATCAGAATTTAGATTAAAGCATCTTGCTTTGCTTCTACTCTGTATCTGTTTGTCGGTATTTTCTTACAGGTTGTTGTAAACGTGTTTCGCTTGACTGAAGTTTTCCTTTCTACAGTTAGTCGATCTACATTTAAGCGTATATGCAGGAATCACAATATTCGGAGGTGGCCACCTCATAAAGCAAGAAAGTGTAATCAAGCCTTTGCTCAACAGGAAATTGTTCAACCTTGTGTGGAAAATATTGGAAAACGCTCTATGTCTCTTATGCAACAAGATTACAGGATGATAGCAGAATAACGGTGAATTTACATACAAAGATGACATGATGAAAAGTTTCAACTTCCACTTCCTGCCCGGAAAATGGATTTGGAAGGAGATGGTGGAAAGAAAATTGAACTTATCCATTGGAAGTTTCATAAATCAAGTATGAGGATGAAGATGATGATTGGATTTTAATCACCTCTGATGAAGATGTAGATTTGAATACCTCTTTAAGCAAATTAATTTCACTGGATAGGACTACAATCAAAATGTCAGTCCATCAAATTACAGTTACATGAAATTGTACAATTAATCCGTTAGTATGTATGTCTAGATTTGTTCTAGTACGTAGTTATTTTTATTCAATAATCACATCTTCACGAACCTCTGTAAGTCTTGGTTTCTCTTGTAGTTTCGAATTTTCGTTCAATATATTTTCTGTGTAGTAGCGTATTTCTCAGCAAAGCATGCCTAAAACGTGCTTGGTCCCATGTAAGACCCACATCTTCATCAAACACGAATTTCTGAGGCGGAGGCGGCGACCACGATATTTCACAAGGTCCCAAATCCCTGATATGAAAACTAAAAGGCCACAAATTTTGATCAGATTACCGTTGCCATCAACTGAAAAGAGGCCTCGAGAGAGAGGAAAACGAAGTGATGTTAGTGGGAGAAGAGAGGAAAGAGGAAGGGAAATAAGAAATAAGAAATAAGAAATAAGAAATGAAATGGGAAAATGAAGTGACGTTAGTGGGGGTGCCGTTTTCGTGGAAAGGGAGGCAAACGGGAAATTAGGGATTAATTATTAAAACGAACTATGTCGTTTTTTCTTAGAGAGGCAAATTTTGGGTCTGGGAGGATTTCAGAAACGACGTCGTTTTTACGAAACAATAATTGTTTTGTGCGGACTCCGACTACTTTTTGGTTAAGGCAAATATTTAGGTAGATCAAATCTCTAGTATACTTGTAAATTTTGGGTGTGGATTAAATTTTAGATAATTTATGATATCAACTGATATAAGAAAATTTCTTTAATATTTAATTCTAATCACAAGATTTACATGTGGGGTAAAAAATCGGGTCTACCTAAGTATTTTTCTTTGGTTAAATGTCATTTTGGCCAAGTCCAAAATGAGTGAAAGTTTTGATATGACTCTTTAAACTGAACAAATCTAATTATTTTGATATACATATTAGAAAAATATTTAGGTAGACCCGATCTTTTATCCTACGTGTAGACCTTATGCTCAATATTAAACCTTCAAAAATCTTACTTACATCAGTTGATATCATAAATTTTCTAAAATTTAATCCACATCATGGCCTACAAGTAAAGTAAAAAACCGAATCTACCTAAGTATTTGCCTACCCTTTAAATAGGAAAAGTCTCAAGTTAACCTTCCAAACTGTAAAATTATTTCAAATATAACCCTTCAACTTAATAGAGTCTCAAATTAGTCCTTCAAATAATAAATTATTCTAATGTTATTATTATCGATTTTTCTCTTTATTTTTTATGCACAATCCTTATTATTTATTTTTTTTAAAGTACATACAACAAGAATAAATTGAGTATTTTTTTATAAATAAAAAAAATTTGGATGTTGATGTATGTGTTAAAAAATAACATATATTAAATATATATTAATTTTTTATCGTTTTGAAATTGTCAAAGTTTTAAAAATAAAAAAATGACCAAGAGAAAATTGAAATGGAAGGCCAAACTAAAACATTAAAAATTAATTGTTTAACAATTTCTTTGTAGACTTGGACTAACATGTTACAATAAATCAAAAGTTATAAAAGATTTGCGAAATTTTTAAAAGTTTGGGTTAATTATACCTTACTCCCTTAAACCAATATCTTAGTTGCACTTTACCCCATAAACCCTAAAAATATACACTTTACCCCTAATGAAAAATTCCATTATATATAAAATCTACATAAAGATTATGTAGACATTTATTTTGACATTATTATTTTCAAACATAATGGACAAATTATATTCCAGGTAAAGTATATATTTTTAAGGTGTATCCATGTAATATATTTTTAAGATCGTAGGAAAAATAGAATTTTTTATCACATTTTACTTAATAAAATTATATATTATATAAGAGATTTCTGACTAAATACTAATAAAGCAAACTTTTTCCACAATACTTTATTCAAATTTTTTACAGGATTTAATCATATTGAAAATAAATATGTTAAGTAGATCTCTGTAATTTATACATAAATCTAGATTTGTATAAGAGACTTAATAAAAAGGTATAAAATCGATGTTTATTTGCATTGTTTTGATGTCGTACAAAAAAAAAATGTATTCATTTTGTTAAAAGATATTCTTCTTGTACCTTATTATTAATGGTGAAACGATAATTATGTTCTTATACAAGATATCTTTTAATTTTAAAAAATTATTTAATAGTTTATATTTAACATGTTTAGTTCATACAAAATGAAAATGAACAAAAAATAGTTGTAAAAATCTCCTTTTAGTATTTAGTTTTATAAATAAACAAAATAATGTATAAAGTGATTAAAGAAATTTGACAATTCACAAAATTATCTTACAGTCCCGAAATAAAAAATTAATTAATAAATAAAAAGAATGTGTGCAATCAATAAAAATTAATTAAAAGTAGAATAACTTTGAACACATACATAATTGTTGGAGGACATTTTGTCAAAACAAATATCCACATCATCAAACAAATATCCATGTCATCTTTTTATAATTATTTATGTGATGGAATCTTTTAAAAGGGGACAAAGTGTATGTTATTTGGGTTAAGGAGGCAATGTGTAATTATAGTGTAGGTTCAAGGGGATAAAGTGTAATTAACCCTAAAAATTTGACAGTATCAAGTGATATTAACATTTTAAGATAGATTTATAAAATTATCCCTATTTGTTGAGAGAACTTTTAGCCGGACCTAACAAATTAAAGTGAGGATTAAGCCATATTCATTCATCTAGTCAATAAAACTATAAAATAAATATCATATGGCATTTACATGGGACTAAGCCAGTTATTGGAAGAATAAATAACCGGCCCCACATATATTGGTTCAATTGTCAATTCGAGTATAGTCCTACCCAATGAAAATAATTTGCTTAAATCTAGGTATTGAAATGTTCATCAATTTAGATCACCATAAATCCAATCAATTAAGCATAATATCCATATTGATATTGTTGATGCTATGATAATATCTAATAAGTAACATAATGAGTGAATCTATAGTAATTATCTCAATTTTTTGCTAAATGTTATAGTTACTTCTAATTCAATGAAATTGTGTAATTATGGTAACAATAGAATACAACAAACATTATATAATAATTTAATATGTAACTGACAATATTAATATTCTATTTACAAGCTAAATATAATAGGCTCATAACTTTAAAAAAAAAATTAATGGGGGCAAATCTATTAAAATTTTCATATGAACAATTATTTTTAAAAAATCTATTAAAATTGTCATAATATTTGAAAAATCTAGAAAATTTAACATTAGAATTGGTGAAAATTTTTTCCTACTCACTCTGTGATACAGAATAAGTATTAAAAATCGTTAGATGATTGAAAAATTATGAAACTTATGTATTTTTTAATTATTTTAACAATTATCATATATTGTTTTAATAATTTTTTTAAAAATTATTAATGGGGACAAATCTATTAAAATTATCATAATAATTGAAAGATCTAGAAAAATTTACACTAGAATAGGATGGATATATATGGAGGCCAGTGGTATAGGTCGGCAGGTGCCCCTGCCCACTGTTGCCCCCATAGTGACTCTACCCAAGCGTTTGAACCATTTGACCTTTTTTAATCACTTGAACTGTTTTAACCAGATCTTGTACGAGAAGGGAACGCCTTGCTTTTGCTTGCTTTCTAGTCTTTCCTGTTTTAAAGTCAACACTTTAGCGTATAGTTTCTGTCCGTTCATCTATATATATATATATATATATATATATATATATATATAAAAAGGAATATTTAGATAGATTTGACATTTAGTCTCGCTTGTAGATTGTGTATAAATTTAATATTATAAAATTTATGATATAAGTTAATTTACGTAAAATTTTATAAAATTTAATTTTGATCTGTCAATTTATAGGGTAAGGCCATAAATTGAGTTTATGGTAATATTTTTCTACAACAAATATTTAAGTAGATCTAATTTTTGACATCTCTTGTAGATTTGTAAAACTTTATAAAATTTATGACATGGATAAGTAAAAATACTCTAGAATGTAATATAAGAGACAATATATTATAAGGGCTGTATATATATATATATATATATATATATATATAAACTATGTTTATATTTACAATATATATATAGTAGTTCATTTGCAGAGTTGACAGTGAGGAAAAGGAAGAGAAAACAAAAAGCAGTATTGATCTCAGGGTTGATGGCAACGGAAGCTCAAAAAATTTTGTGGCCTCTGGACTTTCCTATGAGTGATAAGGGGCCTTGTGAAATATCATGGTACCCGCAGAACCCAAGTAATCTTTGGTTGCTGAATTTCTGGGTTTTTTGGAGCACATACGATGATGAATTACTATACTCAAATTCTCTTCTTGCTGCCCGTAAGTACCAATGAGTAGTCATTACTTTCATTTTTTTATGTATGGAAATCTTTGAAATGTTTAAAAGGTTAATAGTATTATTATTATTATTATTATTTCATTTTATGAGCAACATGGTAACAGAAAGATTTTCTATCAGGACATTGCAGATTAAATCATCTTTTGGTTTTTGACTAACGGAACCCTCTATTTAGAAGGGCTTTATATTTTCAAGAAAATATGTTAACAACTCAAAATGCTATGTTAAAGAATTACTTTTAACCAAAATAAAGTTTTTGATTAAGAACATGCTTGGTCTTAAATTTTGTGTTGTAATTAAATATTATAAAATATATTACACTAGTGGTTATAAAGTTTATTGATGACATTTAAATTCGAGTCTAGTATTTTAGTTCTACTACTAATAGGTGAAACATTGATATTTTTAATGTAGGTGATAACACCTTTAGCGGCAATGATGTGACTAAACAGAATATCAAAACTTTGCTACAACTTACCCACTCATTTAGGACAACAATGTTTCTGATTCAGTTTTGGGGGTTAGTTAAGATTGGAGACAAAATGTACTAAACAACTTGTGACCAACCTTTTGGTCTATCCCTCCATCAGAAATATGGTCTAAAGGGACTATGTGAATACAGGAAGTCCTGGTTTGGATTACTTAATACCATTGAATCAGAATGGTGGTACTCAAGTAGTAGAGTTTGGTCCTCCGGGACGGGTATTCACTAGTGGATTGCCTGAAAGCGTCATTGATGCCTGTCATTACTCTACTCAAGAATATCCACGACTTGATCGTCTGGCTGGTCGTGTTGTGGGATACTGGGCCATGCCCGTCTATGATCAACAACCTCCTAATCAGCTTCCCATCGGTGGACTTGAGATTGTATCTTCATATCAGGGCGGCCAGGACTGTTTTTATCTGGATTCGATTGAGGTTCTAATATTCTCCTTCAAATTTTTTTAGCAAAGTATTAGCTTACTCATGAAATAGGGGCATACCCTTTAGTCCAGGCACTTTAAAATCATGAATGGTTCTTAGCAAGAATTTTTATGTTGATGGATTTCTATTGTAGGAGTTGGGTCTCAGTACTAGTAGAGGAAGTACCTGGTTTTACAACTTCGTCTCAAATTCCGGTGAGTACGAGATGTTTATTATTTTCTTTGTATATTTCAAAATTTTATCTGAAGATCTAAGCTGTTTAGCTTTGCTAACACTTAAACATCATATGTATTCTTTTCTTTCTATATTTCAAAATTTTATCTGAAGATCTACGATGTTTAGCTTTACTAACACTTTTAAGGAAAACATCTTTAGATAAACTCAGAGAGATGGAAGAAATTGGCGAAGTATTGAATGTGGTATGCAGAAGACATCAACTACCTGTAGCTCAAATTTGGATCAACGAAAATTCCAGCGAAGAAGTAGCAGCTCGCGTGGCACAAAGTTATTGTCTTCCACATTTTTCAACTTTTAAAGATGCTTCTGTCAATTGTTTTATTAGGAAGGGACAAGGTGTTGTTGGAAAAGCATTTTCATCCAAAAGTGCTTGTTTTTGTAGGGATATAAGACAGTTAAGCATAACAGAGTACTCCTTAGTACCCAATGCTCGAAAATTTAGATTGTCTGGCTGTTTTGCAATTTGTTTGCGAAATTGCCTTTGCTCAAATTATTGCACTTACACATTGGAGTTCTTTTTGCCTATGAATGTAGCAAACTCCATGGAGCCGAGGACAGTTTTGGAAATGCTAGTGGCATCATTGAAACAACTGTTGCATAGTTCCTTCAAGTTTGCTTCTGGACAAGAATTAGGAGAGAAATTGTTTGTTGAGGTTATAAAGGTTTCATCAGATGATAAACTTGATTCTTTTGAAATATGCCATAGTGATTCTTATACACAAGTGATGCCACCTACAGATTGCTCATTTCAGCAAGTTAATGCTGTAAATAAGTCTAATAATGATATCAATATAGTGCAAAATGTTATTGTTGGATCTCTTCCTCCTGCAAATCAACCAAGAGAGGATACTAATGTGGAACGCAGTGGTAAGGAACCACTACTTCAAGATTAGTAAGGGGCAGTAACTACTTTAGAAAGCGAACGGGGGATTACTCGGGAGATTCTTGAACAAAATTCTACAAGGAAACTTGAGGATGTTCAAGGCAGAATTTCTTGGCGGTATGCTTACTAGATCCTGATTATTAGCTGTAGCTCTTCTTTGATCAAAATTGAATCAGAATTTAGATTAATGCTTCTTGCTTTGCTTCTACTGTTTATGTGTGCGGCAGTATTCTCTTATAGGTCGTCGTATCTAGTGTTCTGTTTGACTAAAGTTTTCCTTTCTGCAGTTATCGATCTACAGTTAAGCGTATATGCAGGAAGCACAATATTCGCAGGTGGCCACCTCATAAAACAAGAAAGAGTAATCAAGTCTTTGCTCAACAGGAAATTGTTCAACCTTGTGTGGAAAATATTGGAAAAGGCTGTATGTCGAATGCAACAAGATCACAAGATGATAGCAGAATATCGGTAAAGGCAACATACAAAGATTCACATGATAAAGTTTCGACTTTCACTTCCTGCCCGGAAAATGGATTTGGAAGAGAAAGTGGCAAGAGAATTGAGTTTATCCGTTGGAAATTTTAAAGTCAAGTATCTGGATGTAAGATGATGATTGGATTTTAATCACCTCTGATGAAGATTTGAATAACTCTTTAAGCAAATTAATTTCACTGGGTAGGACTACTATCAAAATGTCAGTCAATCAAATTACAAATGAATGAACCCTTGTATGTCTGGAGTGTTCTGGTACATAGCTTATTTTTATTCAATAATCACAGTTTCATGAACCTTTGTAAGTCTTGGTTTCTTTAGTACATTCTAATTTTCGTTCAATAATATTTGCTATGTAGTAGTGTATTCTGCGGCAAAGCTTGCCAAAAACAAACCTAGTCCCATGTAAGTGTTGGTCATATATATGCATAAAGATCATGCACAAGCTTTTGTATTCTTTCCTTGCTTCCTTTCTTCTTTGCTAGCCTTTCTTGGTCATAGTAACTTGTGAACAGCATCCATTATGAATCAAACAAGCTCTAAACTGTAAAGAGTGCATATCCTCTGAATTTAGGTGTTCAAATTGAACTGATATCTTGTGTCAGCTATCTAGAGTTAGATTGCACTGCTGCCTTGTTGAACATTGTCTCTTGTTGGACATGTATACGTTATTAGTCAAAATGCATACATTTCCGTAAAGAAAAAGCTTTCACTCTGGCAATCTCTTAAATTTCTAGTAACTTGTTATTTGTTTATGCTCCAAAATTTACTTCTATTAGTCCTCAACATGGCTTCTAGAATCCCATATATTTTCCAATAGTGTAGTCCCTCCAGACATGAATCTAGCTCCAAAACTAGATCGCTTGAGAAGGGTACTCATAGCCGTCACTAGACCAACTGAAAACACAATGACTTGATGCTCTCCCTTGTTTTGTTACTGCTTTTTGCAAAATTACCAAACCTACAAGTGATTTGATGAAACAAATCATCGCAAAGATTATGGCAGCGTAAATGTGGTCCATCCCCAAGAGTGTGTATTGAATTGCTGACACCGTGGAGGAGAAAAATACCATGCAAGAACAGGTTGCTGCAGACATGCATGAGGCGGCAAAGTTCTTGACGATAAGAAGATAGGTGGATGGATTTGGTTTACTCATTTGGAATGATCAAGAATTTTATAAAATGATGTACATAGCAGGAAAACAAATGAAGCTAAGGTAACAGTAAGTTTGGAATGGAATACAACTTGCTTCAGGAGCTATGCCGATTTGGAGAAGAAGTGGACTTAAAAGCATTCCACCACCAATTCCAAAAACTCCTCCAAGAAATCCTACTAATTAATAGCGCCATAAATGGGAAGATTAACATGTTTGAGAATTTGCTCTTATTCTCACATATGAATTCCTGCACAATTTAGTAGTGACGTTCCAATTCCTTCATAGAGAATTAATGGAAACAATAATTAAGACCATAGAAAGGGTACAAAGAAGACTGTTAATAAGCTGCTGATTTGGAATTCATTCTTGTTTGTTTGTATGCTATACAATATCCATGAACTGAATATTATAGCAAGAGGAATTTGGGTTGTTGTGATGGGCCAATATGACATCCCACATGCCTCTTTACATGGATTATTCCCTGTATACAATTCAAGTAGTCAAAAAGTTCTATAGGTAAGTTTGTCCCAAAACCATGAAACACATAAAAACTAGTTAAACTTTAGTTCTCTGCTTATGATCACAAAATTTGGCATAAAACTGTGATATAGGAATAAGAAACAAAATAAGAAAGTAGCATACTTGTGTATACAGATCCCCATGGAGAAGAAAGATGATGAAGGAAAACCATATCAGAACTAACATGCCTAACTTCATCCATGGTAAGTCCACTTTGTAGTCTTCCATTCTCTGGTCGGACCCTTTTCTTCTGTCACTAGATATCTCATTGTTTTCTGCCCCATTCTCCAATTTTTGGCAGCCATTTTGGCTTTTCTGTTCAGATTCCGGTTTCCAATATGTTATACCTGATGTAAAGGTCTTAAACGTCGACCAAGCAAGAAAAATAGCAAACAGGATTACGGTGAGCCAATGCGGGAGCATGATGTTGCAGATGACGCCAATGCTCAACCCCAACAAGAAGCATGGCTCTGATAAAAGTGCGATGTCATAATCAATCATTGGCTTACCACCATTTCTGTTGCTTTCCTTGATCACATTAAATACAATGTTAGCAATTGTCAGTCCTGTGACCATGGATGCTGTAAAACTTGAGTATAAAAGACAGCAACAACAGTGAGAATTGGTAAGAACAGCCCACCCCCTCCAATTCCACCAGCATCTTGATATTGATGCTGCTCTCCTTCTCCTAGGATACGACTCTTTACCTTCAATTCAGAGTCTTGGCCAGATTGTGCCTGCTGCTGAATCTTTCTTTCAAGTTTCTCTACAATGCGTTCTGCTTCTTCTGCGTGTGTAAAATTGATGGTGATCAGCAATATTTGGAGGAAAAATATCCATTTTAGTTTGCCTTGCATCCTTGTTGCTTGAAGCTCCTCCTGAAGTTTGTGCTTGGATACTTTTTACTTCTATTGGAGAGTAGCATATAAGTGGCTTAAATATGCAGGCAGAACGTTCCATTGCACACGCTTAGGACAAAATTGAGCACATAAGAAGATCTGCAATTATCTTTGTTATAATTTCCATGCAAGACAACTTCTTCACTGGAATCTTACACTTTGGCAATTAGTGCTATATTCCATAGCCCTTAGATAACAGTCATTTGCATCACTGTATTCCTATATTATTGGAAACAATTTTGACATGTTGGCAAATTGCAATTACTGAATAAAATAATCCAATGTTACAGATACAGCAGAATGAAAATTCTGTTTTTCTTGTTTGCAAGATTGACATTGTAAACATCTTAACTTGAAAACAAATAAAGAAAAGAAAAGATCGGAGCATTCTTTCCACAATGAAATTAACAAAAATTGCTACATTTAAAAGAAGTTAATTCATACTCACAAGATTAGGCATAAATTTATGGAATCTTTTTTAATACTTCCTTTTGTTCTTAGTTCTTACTCAGCTCTGTTTTTAATTAAGGACAGGAAGATAACAACAGATGTTATTTGATACAATCAAGAAAGTTCATTGAAAGAACAGACTAATATAAGAGTCAATTAGGGGCTCAGATTGAACAGATTCCCGTGTCAGCTAATCAGGAGTCAGGAGTGTGCTTTTGCCTTATTGAACACTGGATCCTTTTGGTTATGTAGCAAAAATCACTCATGAAATGCAAGCTTGTCTGTATTGCAATTTCTTTAACTCTTCATGCATTCCCACATAAATTTCTTGACCAAAATTTACAGCACACTGCTTTGTTTTTATTTTCAGCGGGGCTTTTTATATCCCATATTTTTTCCAGTGGCATAGTGTCCCTCAAGACGTCGACAGCTCCGAAACTGGTAATGAGAAGAGTACTCAAAGCAATCACTATACCAACTGAAAACACAATGAGGGATGCTCTCCCCTGTTTTGCTATCGCTCTTTGCACAATTTCCAGACCAACGACTGACGCGATAAAACAAATTATCGCTTAGATGATGGCAGCGTATACGTCGTGGTCCATCCCCAACAGACTATACTAAATACGGGATCATCAACATTGTAGAGGAGACATCTCCATTATAACATGTTGCTGCTGTTACCTGTACCAGGATACAACGTTCTTCCGTAAGCTGATTGATCTAGCTTGTTAGGATGGGAGGTTCGGGAATTTGCAAAAATTTCTTAACAAGCACTTATCGACAACAATGAATATAAACTAAGAGAAATATAAGAATTAAAAGAGAAACAAAAATTTTACGTGATCCAGTCAACTCAACTTACGTCCACGGGTGAAAGCAGAAAAATCCAGTAACTCAATATGAGGAATACAAATTGGAGAGATTTTTACAAACCTAAACAAGCTCCAATCAAATATTTCAAATCGAGATATACTAAAACATGTATATACAAAGAAGGTTTAGCCTTCACTGCTTCAGTTTGATCTACGTTTTCGGGGGTGCACAAGGAACTAGATTTCCTTCCTATTTATAAGAAAAGCCTCTTACATGCTTCCAAAACCAAAAGGAAATAATTTCGAAAGGCGTATTTATGAAGCCATGTCCCTGCAAAATCTTTATCCAATTGTGTATGCAAATTGGGAAAAGGTTGATCAGCAAAAACATATGGGAGGATGGAAAGTCATCCTCTTGCACCCATAATATAGCTCATTTATTCGCGGAGATTAGATTGGATGAGCAAGAATCATATAATGAAGATTAGAGCAAGTTAAAAACAAGACAAGATTTCAAGTCTAAGAAGCTAAGTTTAGAGTATGCATAAAACTACATACTTCAAGAGCTATGCCGACTTGCTCAAAAGAGGACTAATCAGCATTCCACCTCCAATTCCGAAGACTCCACCCAAACCCCCTGCTAACACCAACATATCTGGTCCTCAAAAAACAAGTAAATAGTTCAGTTGCTAAAATGGACTGGTATGATTTGATCATAATAATACAAACGAGTATCTTAGACGGTAATAAACAGGCTCGTATTTTTGAGTTATTTCAACATCTCCAAGACTCATTTTGGATAGGGAAATAAATTGTACGGGATTACTTCTACATCTTTATTTAAGAAGGCAGTCTTCAAATCAGCACAACCACTTTATTCGCTCTTGTTCTCTTGGCAAAAACAAAGAGTTGATCTAATAATAATAATAATATGGTGGTAGACTGGCTGCTAGCTGGCGTGGTATGCATCAGTGAAAAATAAAAAAAAGTCTTTGCAAAGAAAACACATAAGATTCTTTTTTAAGATGGGGAAAAAGATTCGTAAAATGTGGTCTCAGATGTGCAAGTTAGCTTGGTTTAGATATGCTGTAATGACCCCTGTATAAGAGACAGCAAATGGGCTTGTAAGTATCACCCCCCACCCTTCCCCAGCCCAAAAATTCTGCTGATAGCTATTCCAAGCACAAACTTCATGATATTAGTATGGAAATACTTGCACGTTTGAAAATATTAATTATTTGATTTTTATTGATATAAGTTAACAAATAAAGAATGTTTTCATATATTAACTGTTTGATTGTTTTAATTCACTTATAGTATAATTTCAGTTTCAACGTTTATCTAAATCAAAGAATTTTTTGTAATTCATATAAGTTTAGAAAAATATTTATTCATAGATAATTTTTGACATTTTCTTTAGATATACATTAATAGAAATATAAGAGATTTGTTTAGTTTAATAGTTAAAGCAATTTTCATAAAGTTAAATAACTGTTATGCGAATAACACATCTACTTTGCAATTTTTAAAATAAAAATCTATTTCCTTGATACTGAAAATTATTGAAACATTTTATAATGGATTTTGGTACTCTATTTAACTTTTAGAAATAGAAAAGTTTAAAGTACCATCAAATTGGAATACAATGTAGGACACATATACTAAAGTATATTATATTCATTCTATAGTTTAGTATTCAAATAGGGTAGTGTAGTTTTGAAAAATGTTGATAATTTATAGAATTTATTAGAACCCTTATTCTCTTCAATTATTCAATTCTATCCTAACAACTTTGGATTATCAAGCACATTAATGTATTTGATTCTTATTTTTGAATCCCTATATTTCTCTTGGAATCAACTTATTAAAAGAACTATTCCTATGCAAATACTAAATATTAATTTCTAATTTAGGAAACGAAATCTCTCTTAAATATATAATTTTCACAACTATATGGATTATATCATGAAAATAGAAAAAAGGGTGAAAATTTGTCTAACAATATTTAGTAATTTATGGCATAAAATTTAGTGATTAATTCATTGTTATTAAACTAATCATCTGTATAGTAGTAAATTAGAAGGTAAATATTTAATATTATAAATTTTATTTGATAGAATAAAATCAATAACACATAGTTGCATGGCTATTAACTTTTATAGTAATAATTCAAAAGTAACAATAAACATTTAGTACTTAGGTTTTATTAGACGAGGTACACTTTAGGTAAAATCTAATTAGTAACTAATTTGATATCTCTATTTTTTAAGCATGTAATTTATACGGTTACTAATATTCAATATTAGATATTTACAGGGTTAAAGACAATATAAATTTTTGTAGGAGGACAATTCTATTAAGAATTTTAGCTAATATAAGTTAAGAACTAATTTTTTATTATAGGAAAAGCATAATTTAGATTAAATATATGTAATTATTAAATGCATAAAAGGGAACTAAAAGCAAAGTAAGAATTGCAAAATAAGAATTATGTTCTTTAAAGAAAAATAAAATAGGTGTGGATCACATTTTTCACCCATTTTCTTCTTCATTCAATCAGTTTAACAATAATCGAAAGTGTGGATTCTACATTATATTTATTTTTTAGTACACCACACAGAAACTAAATTCTTTTCATATTATGGACAATAAATCTTTTTCATCATTACAAAGTTTAGACAACAATATTAAAAATAAAATAAATGGCATTGGTGGAAGGAATGTGAAGATATTGACAATATCTATGAAAGATAATGTCTTTGTTTATTTAAATTTAAATGGCCTTGAGACTATAATGTCTTTGTTTATTTAAATTTAAATGGCCTTGAGACTATAATCATTACTTTTATGCCTTCTTTTTTTTTTTTTTTGTATTAAAAATAAAAAAAGATTTGAATTATTCTCTCAAATAGAACTTTGGAAGTTTTATACTTGATAACTATCTACTTTTTTATTTAATGATAATTCCTACTATTATTTCATTTAATTCCTAATCCTAAAGAAGTTTTATTTAAGATACTTGTAGATTTGTAAAATTCATCATTGGAAAATGGATATCTTATGGAACTCTCTATTCTTTACAAAAATCTTATCCTAACAATAAAGTAATCATTAAAATTGAAAGTATATTTTAAAATTGTGTACTTTTAAAAGGTTAATGGTACTTTTTTTGTATCAGAATACTATTTGGAGGCTAAATAAGAAAAGATTTTCAATTTGGATGGTCGAATTTATAATCATTTAGTAAATTCCACATTGGAATATTTATTTTAGTTATGAGGACCAAATTGAGAGTCTCTGATTTTAGAGGATTATATTAAAATATTTTTCAATTTGAAATGTTAAACGTCTAGACCTTTCAATTAAAAAATCCATATTGAGATTTTTGCTTAGTATGAATGATCAAAGTGGTATAACCCTTTGAAATTAAAATAACCTTGTTTCCTTATTTTTCTTTATTTGTCAAACGAATTTTTCTTTTCCTTTTTTTTTTTTAAAAAAAAGACCCACCTCAAATATAAACTATTTGTATAAGAAAGTTTTTAATAGTTGTTAATGAACTATTAATTAATTAATTGTATATAAATATTGTCTATTCTATTAATGTATTCACAAATTATATATATTGATAATAATCATATATATCTAATTCTATTAAGGGAGAAATTTTATTTCATTAGGCTTTTTTTTTTTTTGACAACTTTATTTAATATTCACCTTCAATTCTAAATCCATCACAAAATTCTACTCTAGGTTTCAATCAAATTTAATTCTAAATGAAGCCTCAAAAATTAGTTTTTATTTCATGTATATCTTGGTAGGATTTTTTTTTTCTCTATAAGGGTTCAAAAGTGTATGGGTGAAACATGTAAACTTATTTTTCAAGTAAATTTTATATTTTTACTATGACATGATTTCTAAAACCCATCCCCAAAAAAATATTTCCTACTCTTCTTTAATTTCTAAAACTCATTCCTAATATTCTATAACATAAGGAAATTTCTTTCAATCAAATTTATTTCCTAATATGAAGTCTTGAAAATAGTTTTATTTATTCTTTTACTCTTTGAGGAATATTTACATAAATAACCTAAAAACTTACAAAAAAGGCATTCAAGTTAAGAACATAACAAAGTTATTAAATTTGGGTAACTTGGGAAAAAAATAAAAAACTAAATCAAACTTCTTCATTTATTATAGTATATTCAATTAATTTTTAATAACTTTATTATATTTTCATCTTTTATTTCTAAATCTATCCTAAGATTTTACTCTATGAAGAAATTTGCTTCAATAAAACTTAATTCTAAATATAATTTTGTTTTATTTCCTATGTATCTTTTAGGATTTTTTTTTTCTCACTAAGGGTCCAAAAGTATAAATAAAATATGTGTATAATTTTTCAAGTAAATTTTTATATTTTATTATTGCTTGATTTCTAAAATGTGTCCCATAAAAATTATTTCCTACTCTTTTAGTAATTGAACTAAAATTTGTATCTAATATTATATTATGATAAATAATTTAGTTCAATCAAATGTATTTCCTAATATGAAGGTTTAAAAGTAAGTTTTATTTCTTCTTTTACTCTTTGATGAGTATTTACATAAATAACCTTAAAATTACAAAAAAAGGCATTCAAGTAAGGGATATAACAAAGTAATTAAGTTTTATAATAAATGTAACTTCGAAAAAGAAAATTTAAATCACTAAATTATATTAATTTTTTTAATATAGTATATATATATACACATGACTCTTGTTGTCTTTTGCATTATTCAATTCAAATCATGGGACTAAGCCATGATATCATATGGCGTTTACATGGGACTAAGCCAGTTTTTGGAAGAATAAATAACCGGACCGGGCACACATATTGGTTCAATTGTCAATTTGATTTTAGTCCTACCCAATGAAAATAATTTGCTTAAAGAGATATTGAAATCTTTCATTAGAGGTCACCAAAATCCAATCATCATCTTCTTCTTGATACTTCATTTTAAACTTTCCAATGCACAAACTCAATTCTCTTGCCACCTTCGCCTCCAAAACCAATTTTTGGGCAGGAAGTGAAAGTTGAAACTTTATCACGTCATTTTTATATGTTACCTTTAGGCCCGTAAACGAATTGGATTCGAATCGGATCTAACATATTTAGAATCGGATCTGATTAATATAATTGGATCCGGATCCGGATCTCCAACGGGTCTACAAAAGTAGATTCATACTCGGATCCGTTGGATCTTATCGATCCCGATCCGGGTCTTAATAATTTTTTTATAACTTTTAAAATTATATATAAAACTATTACAATTTATAGATTTTTTTTTTAATTATACAAAAGTATTGAGTTCATAATTAATATTTATACATGTACATTTTACATTAAATATAAATTATATGGGCAATTTACACAACATATATGTACATATACATATAAAATAAAACTAACATAGAATAATTTTATTATATATTAAATATTTTGATAGGATTCGGGTCTTAATCGGATCGGAACACCAAGATTCAGATAGATCCGTTTATTAAAATAGTTAAACGGGTCTAGATCAGATCCCAATAATCAAAATTTGTTATAAATTTAGATATGAATAAATGAGTTCGGATATCCGGATCTAGACCCGACATATAGACAAGCTTAGTTGCCTTCACCGTTAATTTGCTAACTTCTTGTCTTTTTGCACCCCACGACATTGAGTGTCTTTAAATATTTTGCATAAAGGTTGAACAATATCTTGTCGATTGTAGAATCAAAGGGCGGATATGAGAGGAGACCGACAACTGCGGTTTTGTTCACTTGCATTTCAACTCTAAATACTAGGGGTATTTATAGGTACATAAAACACCTTTCATATTTAGGCATTACATTAACCTAATTAATACCTTATGCATGAATTACGTACATCCAGTACAAAATACATATACACACATTGAACTTGATTATAGAAAATAACTCAAAACATACTTCAACTTGGACAAATAGGAAAATTTTTAACGTTTGGAATTAGGAGTATTTGAGTGTATTTATACAAAGTAATAAAAGATATTGATATGTCACTTGATTCGAAAAGAAAAGAACAAAATTCGGCTTTAGATCTAAATTAGAGACTAGTGTTCGATATATCTTATTACGTTAAACGACTTTAATAAGTAATTCTGAATTTATATTTTCGTAAATCATATTTTTGTGTATGATCTTTTTAGTGCCAAGATGGTTGAACGTACCATTTCCTGTTGACTCTAAGTGTAAATATAGATTTTAAAAGAGCTGGTTTTGCAAATTAACCTGTACTATATGGTAAAAAGACAGGATTCATCACGTGCAAAATAAATTTGTATTTACATAAAAATTTCTAAAGGTAACGAGAGAAACCTATTAGAAAACGTTATTATGAAAATTGCCCGTCGGATCTGCCCTATATATAATGTTATCCACGATTTTGTCACAAATCACAGGCAAGGTTGTCACGGGCTCACTCTTTTTAGTGCTCCTAACCCGTGCGGCACTTAGGTTTTCACCCTAAGTCAGCATTTCTCACACTGTCAACAATAGAAGAGAGAGAGAATTGAGAGAATGAATCTTCGTATATTCAATTACTCAACTTCTGAGGTGTATTACAAATGAGGGGGTTGGCCCTTTTTATACTTGTAAGAGAAAATTCTAGAACCTACCAAATTAAATACAAATCTACAAGATTCTAGAGAATTCTATACAAAGAATATTCCTTTAGAGAATATTCCAAATCTACATGATTCTAGAGAATTCTATACAAAGAATATTCCTTCTAGAATATTCTGGAGAATCCAAGGTTACTTAAGGAAATTCTAAAGAATTCTAGAATGTTCCTTTATCTTCTGGGCCAATCATTTGGACTTACTTTACTTCTTATTTTGGGCCAAACCTCTTCGTCTAAATGGGCGGATCGTGTCATTCTCCCCCACCTATTCTGGCAACGTCCTCGTTGGCTTTGGCGGTATTGAATGCGTCAATTTGCTTCTTGAACTGCCAAAGGGCCTCGGCTCCCAACTATCCTTGCTTTCCATCGTACCTTGTATTTAATCATGGGCTTGCAATACCGTTTGCGTACCTCTCGTACCTTTAGTATGCAATCCACCTCATGATCATACGAGGTCTTTGCTCCCATAGGTGTCGGTTGTGATAGTCCGCGGTTGGGGTCCTAGTCGTCCCCGTGGTAGAGCTTAAACAAGCTTACATGGAACATCGGATGAAGTTTTAGTTTCGAAGGGAAATCCACCTTGTACGCCACCTACCCTACCCTACCCGTCTCACTACTTTGAACAGGCCCTCGTACCTTCGAGATAGTCCCTTATGCACCTTTCGATATCTAAGTATGGAGTGAATCTTGACTAACACCAGGTCGCCTTCCTCTTATTAGAACTCAAGGAATCATCTTTTCTCATCAGCCCATTTTTTCATCTTCTTAGCAGCCTTTGTATGGATGCCCTTGCCAAATCTGTCTCCTCTTGCCATGTCTTGGCCAATTTGTATGCTGCAGGGTTACCACTTTTTTGTCCAGCCACGACGGTGCTAGGAGTGAGTGGTTGTTGTCCCATCACTATTTCAAAAGGACTCTTCCCTGGATGGCCAGCCCACTTCGAGTCGTGGCACTCTTTTATTAATTCCCGCCTTAAGTTCCTATAGTGCGGCATGTAGAGGCGTCACCCTTTTGTGTAGAGCAACTCCTCCTCAACCCAAAACCTTCGAGTTTTTCCTTCCTTGGCATATTCGAGAAGGCTCCCAGCAGTTGCATCGTGTTTCAATCCCTCTTTGATCCTGTCGGGCAACAGACTCTCAAGTTGGCTACATGCCTCAAAATATCATCTTTCGGCTGTATAAGTCAGACAGTACAGAGTTGACCCTTGTCAGCTTATACTCCAGTACATAGCATCGAACTTAGCCAAAAAAACTTGCCATCCCACCTGCTTTCTTAAAGCTGTGAGCTCCGGAGGGCCATGCAATAGGGGACCATCGCAAGTGGCTTGGTGCCGAGGATCAACTCGATCTCGTGGTCTACTTCTCTCTTTGGAGGCAATTCCTTCGGCAGCTCTGTAGTCATCACATTCTTGTACTCATGAAGAAGCCTCGGCAACTGGGAGAGCTCCCTTGCGTTATCTCCCTCATCTACCTTTAGGGTCGCAAGGAAGGTTGGATCCCCTCGCTTGAACCCGCTGCACAGATGGATGGCAGATAGATTCTTGTGATTTTTTCCAGACTCCCACTTTAGAGGTACCACGCATTGGTATTGAGAATCCAAAATGTATATGCAGTCGGCGAAAGGAAGCAGCATGGCACTAATACGATCAAGAAAGTGAAGTCCCATCACAACATCATAATCATCAAGAGGAATTACCTCAAGTGAAGTCTTGCCCTTCCAGTGCCCAATAGCTACATCTACGTTGACTTGCCAACCCATGGACAGGGACTTCCTTGGTGTTGACAGTCTTCAAGGTGCCCATGGACCTAGTCCACTTGAAGGTTGAGTTTCTATAATTTCACATAAAATTTTGAAATTAAAAGTCAAAAGAATTTATACTCTATATTTTAGCTTGTGGTCCGCTATCTCCACGTCGGCGAACATCAAGCCCTCTTCTTTTGCGACTTCTTCACCTTGATGGTATTTAGGATCCGTAGTGCACCCAATTGCTTTTCCTCTGCTTTCTCCTCTTCCATGGCCATGGCTGCTAATTTTGCTTTCGCAAGACCTTCTCTGATACACATCTCGGTCCACACCCAAGAGAGACTCAGCCACCGACATTGCTTTGGATAGATTATCCACATTCCTTCTTTCCAGCTCCAACCGGGTCCATGGCTTAAGTCCATCCATAAACTGGAAGAAGGCATCCTCCTCGCTCATACTTTGAATTTGCAGCATCAATTGGGAGAACTCTTTCACGTACTCCCTGACTTCACCCTTCATCTCTAGTCGGCGAAGTTTTGCACGAGCGTCCCTCTCTGCATATTGAGAGTAGAAGTAGCTGCGAAACTCGTCCACAAATTGATCCCAAGTAGTAATGGCAGTGCTTCTACGATTGTCACTCCTGCGCCGCCACCATAGTAAAGCATAATCGGTCAAGTATGATGAGGCAAGATTTACCTTTTGCTCATCGATCCGAATTCCTACATTCCGAAAATACTGCTCCATGGACCACAGGAAGTTGTCCACTACCTTGGCCTCCCTATGAGCACTGCCACTCCTTGGGCTTTGGAGCCTCTGATCGAGGTGTAGGCTGTAGCATCACCGTCCCGCAGGCAACCGCTGTCTCAAGGCAATCAATTCTGCCTTGAGTGCCTCAAACTCCTCTCGTATAGTAGCAACTTGGTCTTGCTCAGTACGTAATGGCCGCAATCTCGTCTTTGATGGACACCAGGTGGATTGCATACTAAAGGTACGAGAGGTACGCAAACGGTATTGCAAGCCCAGGATTAAAGGCACCGCATTTCTCCCCTAAGGTCTTCGTCCCTGGACTCGACCCCGTCAATGCGTACGACTGCATCCTCAACAGCGTAGCGGGTTTCTGCCATGGCCAACTCGAGTTTCTCCACACAAGCAATGGCGGCTGTCAGCACATCTCTTGATGGTTCTCGCGCCTTCCTGTCCTTTTTTGTTTGAGAAATCTCCTCATGGGTCACGTCGGATGAAGTTCCAGCCATAGTGTCTTCTTGCCAAGCACTTGCCACAAAACTCGCTCTGATACCACTTGTCACGGACTCACTCTTTTTAGTGCTCCTAACCCGTGCGGCACTTAGGTTTCACCCTACAGTCAGCCTTTCTCACACTGTCAACAATAGAAGAGAGAGAGAGAATTGAGAGAATGAAAATTCTGTATAAATAATTGCTCAACTTCTGAGGTGTATTACAAATGAGGGGGTTGGCCCCTTTTTATACTTGTAAGAGAAAATTCTAGAACCTACTTATAAATACAAATCTACAAGATTCTAGAGAATTCTATACAAAGAATATTCCTCCTAGAGAATATTCCAAATCTACATGATTCTAGAGAATTCTATACAAAGAATATTCCTTCTAGAATATTCTAGAGAATCCAAGGTTACTTAAGGAAATTCTAAAGAATTCTAGAATGTTCCTTTATCTTCTGGGCCAATCATTTGGACTTACTTTTATTTTGGGCCAAACCTCTTCGTCTAAATGGGCGGATCGTGTCACAAGGTTCGAAGATAACTTCATTTTCTTCAATTATAAAATGTATAGTTAAAAAATTTCACAAATTAAATCACATTTTATTTCGGAGAAAGGCTAAATCAGTCAAGCTTTAATAATACACATCATTTATGTTTTTTTAAAAAAAATAAAATAAAATTCCTAGTCATCTAATAGAATTTGCATATTTCTTAGATTCATATAAGTACAAAAAGTATTGTTGAATGCAAGCTAGGTACATATATGAATTATGAAAATGAAAAAGTTTTCGTGCAACCTTCAATTCAATAAAATCACAATAGAAATCAAAAATCGACAATACTCTCTTCACATTATTTTTTTAAAATTTTTAAAAGTGGCAATTGCCACTGACAAAAAATTTTAAATAAATAAAATAAAAAGAACTCTCTCAGGAGTTTGGAATTATATTCCATTTTTAGAATTAGGAAGTTTAAAGGATAAAGCATAGCATCCATATTGATATTGTTGATGCCATAATAATATCTCACAACTATAGTAAATTATCTCAATTTTTTACTAGATGTTATAGTTACTTTTAATTCAATGAAATTGTGTAATTATGGCAACAAGAAAGTCCAACAAACATTATATACTAATTTAATATGTAATCATCATTCTATTTACAAGCTATAAGTAAAAATATAATAGATGTTTAACTACTTTTATTTAAAGGATGATGAATTTAAAATCACAATTTTGGTTTTAGGTAACATTAAATTTGGACAAAGTTTTGTTGTGATTTGTTAACTTTTTTATATGTTTAATCAGATTTTGAGCTTGATTATAATTTTTTATAGCTTAAAAAATCTGTCAACTTATACAAATTTTGATTTGTATAAGTAACATCATCAAGACCAAATTAAAAAAGAAATTACTAAATAATTTATTTTGACAAATTTACCCTTGTTACTTTAGACATGTAACAAATTTCATGTGTTTGTTCATTAATATTTATTATTTCTTTTTGGGATTCTTGGTTTTTTATGGCCAAAATAAATGGTGAAGTTAAAATGTTATATTTTAAATTAATTTAAAGATAGTTTAGTCCATTAACTTAGTTAGTACAGGAATTACTTAATAATATATAAAGATTTGAACTCTAATTTAAAGTAATTGCTATACATTTTTTTTATTAATTCAATAATAATGTGTTTATACATTTTTCGGCAAGGAAAAATGAAATAATATGGTTAAGAGAGATAATTGTATAATGTTAGTACAAAAATAGGGTATAAAATGGAACTTTAAAATGTGACATTTGAAAACCCAAAAAATGATCTAGAATAGGGTTTTTATAAAAATGAATAAACAAATCATGGAGTCGCTACCCGGTGTGTGAAGTGCATCGGGACACTAATCCTAAACCTAAAGGAAAGGGAAAAAACCTAAAGGTTAAGAGAGGTAATAAAGAGATTCAAAAATATTTAAACTGTAATAAATGAATAATCTATAAAAATAAATTAATTATAAACCCTATACTAGATGACTCATAGTCTACGAAAACAAAAGAGATAAGTTCGAGAGTCCTATTGAGGAAAAGGAAGGCTAGACTTGTCTTATGGGTAACTAAGGCACCATTTCATCCTAGTAAAACTGACATTGAGATTTAATTCATGTTTCCAAGAAATTACCCCATATTTATATCAAATTGGATAAATATGAAAACAAATGAATAATAAAACATGCATATAATGTGAAGGAATGGGAAACTCATTGTGCCAGTGTTGGACCGACATAGGAGGAAAAATTTTCTATGCTAGGATGAGACAATGCAAAATACGAGCAAAAGATTTTTACAAAGGATAGATGTTGTAGACAAGCTAATAACATATAAATACACGATGGACATAAGAAAATAAAACATAATATTCTAACATATAGGTCTAAATGGAAGCAATAAACACCTAGCCTATAATCCTATCTATTATAATAAACTTAAACTTTTTCACAATGACATAAGCTGCAATAAATAATCATAAAGTGAACAATGATAATAAGCTAAAGAAAACAATTAAACAATTAGCAAATAAACTAAGTATTGCACGTAGATGATTTAGGAATACCACTTGCGGTGTAGAATGGTACAAAATTATTCTATTCTTAGCTCAAAATATGAACGAACGGATCAATATAATATGTAAGTATGAATGAAGTTAAACTAACAAAAGAACATCGTTAAACTAACAAAAGTAATTCTAATGAGTAGATTGAGATAAACTATCATAAAAATGGATAAGTAACATTTATTGAAAAGAAAGAAAGAATGACTTAATTAAATAAAATCTAGACTTAAAGGATACAACTACAATATTCTTAAGCAATTAAAATGTCCGCATACCAAAGCAGAACGAAGTTCTAGCAGTAAAATAACATTTATTAAGAAAAATAGACTAATTAGGAACAAAATGAATTTCTAATGGCTTAATTACAAGAACTACAGAGTGTTTGGATCCAAATGCGATTTAAGAAGAGTTTAGGGGCCAACAAATGTCATTTAAGAAAAGTTTAAGGACTAACAAGCAATTATAGAAAATATCGAGGACCAGAGTGAGCGATTTCAAAAGTTTCAAGGACTTACAAATAATTTCAAAAAGCTTCTAAAAATATATATATAATTCTTACAAGTTATAGGCGCAAAACATAATTTTAGAAGGGTGCAAGGGATTAACGTGCAATTTCAAAAAAATTTCAAGGGCAAAATGCAATTACAAAAAATTTTTGAGGGGGGCAAAAATGTGATATTAAAAGTTCAGGGGTCAAACTGTAAATATTAAAAGGTTAAGTGCTCATTGCAATTACAGGAAATTAGCCATGACCAAACTAAAAAAATTTGCAAATAAGACAGAGTTCTTTTTGATTTTGATTTTATTGAAGTAACCTGTCATTAAACTAAATCTTTTACACATTAGATGTGTATAAGAGACATACCTGTCTCTTATACACACTGTTGCCCTGTCTTCCAAATAGCATCACTGGGCCCAAACGAGATGTGTATAGCCCAACTCACAAAACAATGAACAATTTAAAAGAAAAATAAACTATTAATCAAATGTAGAATAAGTCCATCCAAAAATAAAAGGTCCCAAAAGACTATAGCCTGTAACTTGATATCCAGATATCTATAATCCACATTAAACAGAAGCCCAAGAGACCTAAAATCCAAAACTATAAGTATATTCATCATAACAATTTACATTCAACTAAACCAAGGCCCCAAAGCCCATTAAATAAACCTACTACATACTCTAATTAAAAAAAGCCCAACAACCAAACAAAACCAATTAATTAGTTAAAGCAAAAATGCCCAAAAAAACAAAATCCCAAACCCAAGCCCAATTAAAAAAAGCCCAACAACCAAACAAAACCAATTACTTAGTTTGGTTATTTTGTAAGATCAGTAGAAAAATACATTTTTATTACTAAAAAAAAGAAATCTAATTCTCCATTATAATCGTGTTGGGGATCAGGGTAAAAATCATTTTTAATTAGGAATAAAATCCCTAATGTTTTTGAAGAAATCCTCATTTGCCCTAATTTTAGCTTACCAAACCAATATTAGTCTATTTTAGGTGATTTAGATGCTAACTTGAAGTTTTATTGGACTGGACATTGGATCCAGTTTAAAACTCTTTTTTTTTGAAAAAAAAACCAAAAAGCCCATTTAAGGATAAGTCCAAAAGGTATCATTTCTCTTCTTGAAGGTCCATCAGATTTTAAGCACAAAAAATCTGTTCAGATTTAAAACATCACGACCCAACTCAATACATCACAGGGCCAAAACAAAAGGTCTAAAAAGCAACTAAAACAAAAAACAGAACAAGTGGGCTGCCCTGGTGTTCAAAGAGCCACCGGCAGCCGGCGATGATTGTTGTGGTGGCGGCGCCACCCGGGTTACAACAGAAATTTTTTTTTTCTACAGCTGCCAGGGGGACGAAACACCTCTCCTTTCAGATTTAAAAGCCAAAAAATTATGTCCGATTCATCAAACAGTTAGATCCATAAAGATCTAAATAAAAATCATCATAGGATCTAAATGTCGCGAGGGATATAGCAGATCTCAGATAAAATATGAGCCAAAACATAAATATACCATAATACCCACGAGAAAGCAAACTGATCTGTATATCAAGGAGTGGTATTTGGTATGTGTTTTTTTTTTTTTTTTTTTTGGGAGGAAATGGTTAGGGGATACATTTAGGGTTGCTGGAAAGAACAAATGGAATTAAGGGGGGGATTCCGTCACTTTGCTGGACGTTGGGACTCCTTAAATAAGAAAACAAAGTAATAACATATATGAAATTATATTACTATTTAGCAGTAACTAGTAATAGTAGCAGTAAAAGTAGACTAGCAATGGCAGTATTAGTCGTCAAAACAGTAGTAGTAGTAGTCATTATAGTAGTAGGAGTGATAATATATATACAGTAGTAGAAACAATAATAGTATTGGTAGTAATAATACAAAAAGAAAAAATTGTTTTCTTCTACAAAGTAAAAATAACTGACTTGACATTTGTTTTTTGCGCGTTTTTTGACTAAAAAATTTTGACAAGACTACATATTTTCGGGTTCGACTTGCACCCGGACAATATAATTTATTCTGATTTTGCGCCAAATGATAAAATACGAGTTTACAAAATATTCTAATACGCAAACACCCAGAAGCATCGCAAAAATTTTGATTTTGATTCAAAACGATACTTGAAAAGCAATCATCGAAAGAACGCGTGTTCGGATCCTAAAAATTATTAACCTCAAAATGGTTTCCAAAGACTAGCAAAATTTATTGAAGTGTTCCAAAACCTTGAAATCAAACTTGACAACATTCAAATAAGAAAATGATATTGATGTACAAAAAAAAAAAAAAAAAAACCATTTTGTCCCTACCCCACAAAAGTGATCAAAATGTCATTTACCTAGAAAACGTGTATTTTTGTGACATTGGGACGTTATTTCGAAAAACACAAAATTCGAAAAGCTCACCCCAATTTGGCGCTTAGCAGCAAGAAATGAGTCAAAATTAACATCTAGAAAGTATAAATTTTGCAAATATGTATATAAAATGATTGATTATAATCTTTTTTTAGTTTAAAATGTAAAATTTGTTTGTAAAATGTAGTATGCTAAGCATTATAAATACATAAAAGTGTTAAATTAAAGTTTAATACTTTCTTATATAAATTTCTATTTGTTAATAAATTATATTATTATAGAATTTATTTATTTTTTCATCTGTTTAATTAAGTAGATTTTGATATTAAAGTAACTAGTAGGTAAAAATGGGTAAATTTGGAATTCGTTGGCTTCTCCTCATAAATTGAATTATTTAATATTTCTTTTTTGAATTAGACTGACATGTTATAACAAAGAAAAAGTTAAGGGAAGTTTGTAAGATGTTTAAAAATTTAGGAATACTAAGTGATATTAATATAAATCTTAGTGGAGGTTTCTGATATTATCCCTTTACTATAAGGACATTGCAAATAAATCACCTTTTGTTTTTGACCAATGGAACCAAAGGCCCTAGCTTCTGAAAAAAAAATATGTAGTCATATTTTCAAGCAATCATGTTAACAACTCTAAGTAGCATGTCAAAAATTTACTTGTAACCAAAATAAAATTTTCTACTAACAGGTAAAACATTGATATTTTTTAATCTAGGTGATGGCACCTTTTGCAGTCTACAATTATGTGATTGAACAGAAGATCAAACAATTTCTACAACTTTTATGCCCATATGTGACAAATATATTTCTGGTTCAGTTCTCTAGGATTTAGTTAAGATTGAAGACAAAAAGTACTTGACAATTTGTAACTAACCTTTCGCCCTATCTGATGATAGCAATGGCTGTATTCAGGGACTATGTGAATACAGGAAGTCTTGTTTGGATGACTTAATACCATTGAATCAGGATGGTTTTCACATAGTAGAGTTTGGTCCCCCTATACGGGTGTTCACCAGTGGATTGCCTGAATGCGTCATTGATGCCTGCCATTACTGTACTGAAGAATATCCAAAACTTGATCGTCTGGCTGGTCGTCTCGTGGGTACTGGGCATTGCCAGTTTATCAACAACCTTCTAGACAGCTTCCCGTTGGTGTACTTGAGATTGTATCTTCACATCAAGGTAGTCAGTGCGGTTTTCATTATCTGCCTTTGATTAAGGTTCTAACATTAACCTTTATTATCATAATGTTAGCAAAGTATTAGCTTAAGAAAGGTGATGCTAGAACTCGTGGGACTTTTGAAGAAGTTTGTGGTGTTACAAAACAATTTAGAAGAAAATTACTAGAGTAATTACTCGAACAGTTTCTTTTCACAAATCACTTTTCTTCAACAACATTACCCTTTAATCCAGGCACTTTAAAATCATGACTGCTTCGTTCTTAGCAAACATTTTTATGTTCTTGGATTTTACGAAGAATTCCATTTATTATCTATTGTAGGTGGTGGGTCTCGAAACTAGTGAACATACAAGCTGGTTGCAGTACATCATCCCATATCCATGTGATTACCAAATACATTCTTTTCTTTCTATATTTCAGAATTTTATCCGAAAATCTAACCTGTTTACTTGTAGTAATAATTTTTGAGGAAAACATCTTTAGGTAAAGGCAGAGAGATCGATGACATTAGCAAAGTATTGGATGAGGTATGCAGAAGACATCAACTACCTATAGCTCAAATTTGAGATCAGTGAAAATTCCAGAGAAGGACTAACAGCTTGGTGGGGACACAAAGATACTGTCTTCCACATTTTTCATCTTTTAAAAATGCTTCTGTCAATTGTTCTTTTAGGAACAGAGAAGGGGTTGTTGGAAAAGAATTTTCTTCCAAAGGTGGATGTTTTTGTAGGGATGTAAGACAATTAACCATAACAGAGTACTCCTTAGTACACAATTAGACGGAAATTTGGATTCTCTGCCTGCTTTGCAATTTGTTTGCGAAGCTCTTGCTGGAACAATTTCACTTACACATTGGAGTTCTTTTTCTCTGTGAATGAAGCAAAATCCAGGGATCCGAGGGCATTTTTTGGAAATGCTAATGGCATCATTGAAACGACAGTGGCGTATTTCTGTTAGGATTGCTTCTGGACAAGAATTAGGAGAGAAATTGTTTGTCGAGGTTATAAGGGTTTCATTAGATGATAAACTTGATTCTTTTGAAATATGCCATAGTGATCCTTCTGGGGAATAGTGATGCTACCTGCAGATTGCTCATTTCAGCAAGTTAAGACGTAATTAAGTCTACTAATGATATCAATGTAATGCAAAATGTTACTGTTGGATCTCATTCTGCACTAGAGCTCGTCCAACAGATAGTAAGCATAACAGATCAGCAACCAATTCAGGAACTTGATGCAGCAAATCAACCAAGAGAGGATACTAATGTTGTGAAAGAATTGTTAAACTTGTGTGTATTTGATGAATGATACAATAGTCTATATTTATAGACTTATAGGTACAATGAATTTAAACTGTACAATGAATTTAGACACGGACTAATAAGGTAACTAACACAAATTTAGGCACTAATAAATAATGTACATATACAATGAATTTAGACAATGAAATTTATGTTAACATCCCCCCTCAAACTCAAGATGGTTGAGCGTAGACCAACTGGAGTTTAGAACACAAGGCGAGAAAACGACCAGGTAGTTGAGCTTTAGTGAAAATGTCAGCAGTCTGATCCTGTGAGAAAAACAGGTTGTAGTTGAAGAGTACCACGAACCAGATGCTGGAGAAAAAAATGACAATCATTTTCGATATGTTTAGTATGCTCATGGAAGACATCGTTGTGAGCAATTTGTATAGCACTCTGATTATCACAACGAAAGAAAGTAGCGGATGAGTGAGTAACGCCCATATCTTCGGGTAACTACAGAAGTTAAATAAGTTCTTGAGTAGTATTAGCAACTACGCGATATTCTGCTTCGGTATTAGAACGGAAGATTGAGTAAGAAAGTATCCATCAGAAATAGAAGAGACCTCAAGACCAAGAAACTAACTTAGGAATCCCAAGTCCTTCATCTCAAAATGTTGATGGAGATGATGCTTTAACACAGTGATACCATCAAGGTCAGCTCCAGTAATGATCATATCATTCACATAAAGTAAAAGAATAATAGTACCACCATCTGATACTCGACGAAAGAGAGCCGAGTCTATAAGGACTAGAAGTGATCACAAGCTGCGAGATAGTGGATGCTGCTAAATTTAGAAAATCAAGCTCGAGGAACTTGTTCGAGACCATAAAGAGCTCGACGAAGCTTACATACCTTGTCTACTGGATGATCATAACCGGGGGGCAGTTTCATATAGACATCTTCAACAAGATCACCATTAAGGAAAGCATTCTTAACATCTATTTGAAAAAATTGCTAGCGACGAACAGCAGCAACAGTAAGTAAACTATGAACAGAAGTAAGACGGGTAACAGGAGCAAAGGTTTCTTCGTAATCAATGCCATGTTCTTAAGCAAAACCTTTGGCAACTAAGCGAGATTTATAGCTTTCAATTGTGCCATCTGAGTGAGTTTTAATCTGTAACCCATTCTACAGATTAAAACAGATTTTCCAGGTGGTAAGTCCACGAGACCCCAAGTATGCATCTTATCAAGGGCCTGCAATTCATCTTTCATAGCTTTCTGCCACACAAGGTTAGAACTTACCTTTCGATAAGAGGTGGGTTCTTGGAAAGATAAGACAGTAGAAAAATAACATAATGAAAATCACGAAGACGAGTAAGAATTTTTCTTACACAATTGGATCTATGTAAGGCAGGTGGAGACAATTCCGAAGAGACAACAGGAATAGGATCCTCAGGTGAAGCATGATCTTGGGTCAAGTCATCAGTCGGGCTATCATGAGAAGATTCAACAACAAGCTCGTTTGGAAAAAGATCACTAGATGGATTAGTAAAGAGAATTAGAGAAGAAGTGACAGGAAGATGAAATTTAGAAATAGAAGAGAACATTTTATGTTCCCAAAAGACAACATGACGAGATATACGGAGTCTTTTGGACTGCGGATCCCAACATTGATAACCTTTATGTTCAATCTTATAGCCAAGAAAATAACACAACTTTGCACGAGGTTCTCTAATTTGTGGTGCTCATGTGGTTTGAGCAAAATAATTCAAGCACAACCAAAAATTTTGAGTTGTGTATAATCAGGAGTAGATTGAAAAAGACATTCATAGATGAGTCTGATTATTAATGACAGAAGACAGAACCTTTTGTCAACGATTAATGGTATAAATAGCAATAAGTACTGCTTCGCTCCAGAACTGTTCGGGGCCAGAAGAAGAAATGAGGAGTGCACGAATAGTGTCAAGGATATGTCTGTATTTGCGTTCAACACGACCATTTGGGGAGGAAGTTTCTAGACATGATCTACGTACTACAGTGCCATTTTGATGAAGAAATTCGAGAAAGGAGTGTTCTTTATATTCTATGACATTAGCAGTACGAAATATTTTGATAGTACTAGAAAATTGAGTTTTGATGATGCTGGCAAACTCACGATAGATTGTAGACAAATTAGATTTATGATGCATTAGATAAATCCAAGTATATCGAGAAAAAATATCAACAAAAATAACAAAATATCGGAAACTACCCATTGTGGGTGTAGGAGAAGGTCCCCAAATATCTGAATGAACAAAATCAAATGGTGCACTAGAAATAGAACAACTTTTATTGAAAGGTAAAGCATAATGTTTTGCAAGTTGACATGAAGCACAATGAAAAGGATGAGTATTCTTAACAGAACCTAAATGACCCTTAGCAACTAAAGTTTTTAAACGACTAACAGAGACATGACTAAGGCGTGAATGCCATAAATCAATGGAAGAAGGAAAAGCAGCGGAAAGAGACGAAGAAAATAAATGAGAAGGAAGGCAGAGATGAACCAACTCGAAAAGATGACCAACTTTACGCCCGGTCCCAAGAATCTGCCCTGTCCGAGAATCCTACACAGAATAACCAGAGGGTGTAAACAATATATATAGGCCTAACTCACACAACTGACCAACTGATACTAGATTAAGCATGAGTTTGGGAATGAGAAAAGTATTAGGAATGGAAATTGTAGAGATGGATATATTGTCTATATGACTAATATGCAGAGTAGAACCATCAGCTGTATAAATAGGTGATGCAGAGAAATTTTCATGCTTAGAACTAAAAATGTTAGGGTTAGAGGTCAAATGGTTACTACAAGCAGAATCAAAGTACCAAGACAAAGTACCTGGAGTGACAGAAAGAGCAGTAGATGGAGTTGATTTAAGGCGAATGTATTTAAGCATTGATTCGATATCACTGAGGGAAACATTGGAAGACGAAGATGCAGGACCTTGATAGGATGATGGAGGAACATTATCAACATCAGTAGCAGCAGCAGCAGCACGATGTGGACCAGACTTAATTGGGATATATCCTGGTCATCCTGAAGATCTGTATGGATTCTTGGGACATTGTGCAATAAAATGGCTAGGGCCTTTCTTTTGATAAATGCGGCAGACACGGGCACGACAATCTAAAAGAGTGTGACCAAGTTCATGAAAAAATGGCATTCCCGTGGTTGAGATGGTGTTGAGGAGTCCTTGTAGCCAAAACAGTGTCAGTAATATGGTGACCAGAAGTAGGACCCAAAGCCTTAAGGGATCGAAGACGAGTTTGTTCAAAAATTTTCAGGTCCTGAAAAGTAGACTTAAGTGTAGGTAATGGATGTCGATGAAGTACGGATGCACGAATGGGTTCAAAATCATCATGTAGAGGTCATAAGAAATTGCATTAGACGTTGTTGATCTCGAAGAGCAAAATATTTTGCTGCATCCCCAGGAGTCTCCCATTGAGGATCCAAAAGTTCTAATTGATCACATAAGTTACTGATATGAGCAATAAAAGAGTGAATAGATAGGTGTGATTCTTGTTTCACATGATAAAAAGTAGTAAGAAGATGATACTGATTAGCCATGTCCTTGCTGGTGTATCGATAGGCAATGAAATCCCACAAATCTTTAGCGGAGTTGAAATGTCCAAATTGCTGACGTAAGAAGGGGATAGAAGTATTACAGATCCAAGTGATGATTTGGTAGTTTTTACTATCCCAATCTTCTAGACAATCAACAAATTTTGTAGACAAATCTTCAGTAGCTTGAATTGGAGCTAGAATAGAACCGTCGACAATTTGCCATAATTTACGACCTTTAAGGAAACTTTGCATTTTTTTGAGCCAACAAAACATAATTAGATTCATCTAAAATAGTGAAAATGGGATGACTGAAATATCTGAGTGGGTTGTGGAAGTATAAAACCGAACAAGAAACCAAGAACTAAATTAGTAACCAGTCAACTTTGAAAAGAAAAGTCTACTGTCAGAGCAGAATCAGGAAAAATTGAGTCTACAGTTGAATTTAGAAGGCCAAAAATAGTAAGGAATCGGGTCAAACTGGAATAGATCGGAGTAAAACAGACCGAACCGGTGCAAAGAATGGTTAAATAGTGAACTGAACTGAACCATTGATGAAGAGAACCATAACAGAACATGTGGCAGCTGACGTGGCAGAATTGATGGCGTGAAAGATGATGTGGCAGAATTGATGGCGTGAAAGATGACGTGGCAGATGACGTGGTGGCTTATGTGGCTCAATGGTGATGATTGTGCAGTGACGTATCGTTTGATGACGTGACTTTTTTTTTTTGGTTCTTCTTCAACCTCTGGCGGACAGACCCGAATATTAGTTGGGTCAAAAAAAGGGTCGAGCACGTGAGAGTACGTGGATTGGTTTCTGGACGCAAAAAAATCTATGAGATAAATCATAGGAGCTTAGGAACAATTTGGATGCTTTCTTGGGATGTGGGAAGGATTGAAAATCAATCCAATAACTTAAGAAGGCTAGGAAACAAATTCAAATTATAAAACTAGATTATGGAAGAAATATCACTGGAAAAACAAGAGGATTCCAACCCCAAAACGGGCTCTGATACCATGTCAATGTTGTGAAAGAATTGTTAAAGTTGTGTGTATTGGATGAATGATACGATAGCCTATATTTATAAGTTTATAGGTACAATGAATTTAGACTGTACAATGAACCTAGATACTGACTAACAAGGTAACTAACACAAATTTAACTACTAATAAATAATGTAAAATTTATGTTAACAAATGTGGAGTGTTGTAGCAAGGAAAGGACTAATTCAAGAAAGCAAGGTTCAGTAAGTACTTTAGAAAGCGAACGTGGGATTACTCGTGAGATTCTTGGACAAAATTCTACAAGGAAACTTAAGGATGTTGCTGAATTTCTATATTTTGGCGGTAAGCTTTCTAGATTGTGATTATTAGCTGTAGCTCTTCTTTGATCAAAATTGAATCAGAATTTAGATTAATGCATATTGCTTTGCTTATACTCTATATCTGTTTGCCAGTATTCTCTTACAAGCTGTCATAGTCAATTTTGCTTGACTTATACACATTTCTGCAGTTTGTCGATCTACATTAAAGCTGCATATGCAGGAATCACAATATTCAGAGGTGGCCACCTCCTAAAACAAGAAAGAGTAATCAAGCCTTTACTCAATAGGACATTGTTCAACCTTGTGTGGAAAATATTGGAAAATGCTCTATGTCAAATGCCACAAGATTACAAGATGATAGCGGAATAATGGTAAAGGCAACATACAAAGATGACATGATAAAGTTTCAACATTCACTTCTTGCCCTAAAAATGGATTTGAAAGAGAAGGTGGCAAGAGAATTGAGTTTATCCGTTTGGAAGTTTTAAAGTTAAGTACCACGATGAAGATGATGATTGGATTTTAATAAGCTCTGATGAAGATTTGAATGCCTCTTTAAGCTCAGTCAATCAAATTACAAATGCATGAACTATTCAATAATAACATCTTCATGAACCTTTGTAAGTCTTGGTTTCTCTAGTACATTCGAATTTTTGTCCAATATATTTTCTATGTGGTGGTGTATTCTGCAGCAATGCATGCCTAGTCCCATGTAAGTCTTGGTCATATGCATAAAGATCATGCTTTTGTATTCTTTCCTTGCTTCCTTTCTTCTTTGGTAAAATTTCTTGTCCATAATAGGGAACTTGAGAATAGCATCCATCATGAATAGTGGCACGTGGGCCACAAATGCAAATTGCAGTATGGCTTAAATCTGCTAACTACAATTCATTCTCCAATTCTACACGGGATATGGCATGGCTTTGTGTAAATTGAAGGACTTGTCTGTTGAAATTCAACTCACTCATTTGGCAGCTTGTATCTTTGCCTATAAATAGCAAGGCATTTGTAATTTCAAAGAGTACCAATAAAACAAAAACAAAAACACAGAGTTCTTAACAAGTCTTTAAAACTTGTTTTCGGTCTAGTTCTCACGTATTCATTTGCGATATTTTTCTTTCGGTCTTTTGGGATTTTTTTTCCAAAACTTTTGTATATTTTTCGTATAGTGAAATATTACTTCCCTCTGCCTGTGGACGTAAGTCTAATTGACTGAACCACGTAAATGAGGAGGAGGGTTGCGTTAGGTAGACAACCAGCGTAAAACTTTGTTAATCTTATGAGATGAATCCACTACGATATTGTGCTAATGCTAGGGCGTTCAACGTAAGTGACCCGTCGGATTGCCTGAGTGCTGCGAATAGTGGGCAAGGGCCGCTACATCTCCATGGGGGTCCAAGTGTAGTGAAAAATATGCAAGGGTCCTTACATAATAGGGGGAGGGTAGTGGGAAGAAAAATGTTTTGGAGAATAGGATTAGAATAGGAACTTGTAATATTGGAACTCTTACTGGTAAATCAATGTGAGGTGATAGATACAATGATTGGGAGGAGAATTAATATTTTGTGTTTACAAGAGACAAAATAGGTAGGAGAAAGGGTTAAACTACTAAATAATTCAGGATTTAAACTTTAGTATTCGGGAGTAAACATGACTAGAAATGGGGTAGGTATTATTATAGGTTTACACCCTATTAAGACATTCTATAATCTTATCTATTTACATTGGTTATAGATGAACTTACAAGGCACATACAAGATGTGATAATACTATAGTGTATGTTATTTGTAGATGACATTGTATTAATAGATGAAACAAAAGATGTGGTTAATGCTAAACTCGAAATTTGGAGAGAGACACTTGAGACAAAAGGGTTTAGAATTAGTCTATCAAAAATAGAATATATGAAATTTAAGTTTAGCAAGGGTGCAAGTAGGAATGGAATAGGTGTTAGTATCGGAGATCAAGAAATACCTATAAGTGAAAATTTTGAATATTTAGGATTAGTTCTTCAGAGTAAATGAATTCTATAAATCAATCTTCATGTTATAATCGGATACAAGCAGATTGGACTAAATAGAGAATGGCATTGGAAATCTTATGTGACCACAAAATTCCTTTACGACTTAAGGGTAAATTCTATAAAACAGCAATTAGGCCAGCGATACTCTATGGGTTTGAGTGTTGGGCAGTGAATTACACACATGAGCAAAAGATGAGAGTAACAAAAATGCGAATGTTAAGATGGATATATGGGTACACTAGGATGGACGAGATATGCAATGAGCATATTCATTAGAAAATTGGAGTAAAATCTATTGATGAGAAGATGAGATAAACACGCTTAAAGTGGTTAGGTCATGTGTTAAGATAACCAGTAGAAGCGCCTGTCAGGTGAGTAGATTTTAGAGAGAGTAGTCAACATAGGAGGGGTAAAGGAAGACCGAAAAAGACTTGGTGGATAACTTGTAAGAAATATATAGCCCACCTAGGAATTGAGGAGGATATGGTCCATGATAGAGTACAATGGCGTAGCAGGTCTTCCCATTCATGCAGTCGACCCTACTTAGTAGGATTAAGGCTTGATTTGTTATTTCGTATTTTTGTTATCGTCGTTAAAAGGATTTGCTAAAATTAATTTAATTAAATTCCCAGGACACCGATTCTAACAGCATCCATCATGAATCATACAAGCTCTAAACTGTAAAGAGCACATATCCTCTGAATTTAGGTGGTTCAATCTGAACTGATATCTTTGTGTCAGCTGCCATGGATTGCCCTATTGCCTTGTTAAACACCGACTGTTCTCGGACATGTACAAGTTACTATCCAAAGTGCATAGATATTTTTTAACAAAGAAAAACCTTTCACTACGCATTTTTGCATTAACTAATCAATCTCTTAAATTTCTAGTTTCTTATTTATTTGTCCTCAACATGGCTTCTTGAATCCCATATATTTTTCAGTTTTGTAGTCCCTCCAGAGATCAACAGCTCCAAAACTAGTAATGAGAACAGTACTCAAAGCCATCACTATACCTACTGAAAACACAATGGGGGATGCTCTACCTTATTTTGTTACTGTTTTTTGCAAAATTTTCGAACCTATGAGTGACCCGATGAAACAAATTATTTCGAAGATTATGGCTGCGTAAATGTGGTCCATCCCCAAGAGTGCGTATTGAATTGCTGACATTGTGGAGGAGAAAAATACCATGAAAGAACAGGTTGCTGCAGTCACTTGCACGAGGCGGCAAAGTTCTCGACATAAGAAGATAGGCGGATGGAATTGGTTAACTTGCTCATTTGGGACGATCAAAAATTTTATAATATGATGTGCATAGCAGGAAATCAAATGAAGCTAACATAACAGCAAGTTTGGAATGGAATACAACTTACTTCAGGAGCTATGCGGATCTGGAGATGTGGACTTAAAAGCATTCCACCACCAATTCCAAAAATTCCACCAAGAAATCCTACTAATAGTACCATAAATGGGAAGATTAACATTTCTGGTACTTTGTTCTTATTCTCACATTTGAATTCCTGCTTCACAATTTATAGTGACATTCCAATTCCTTCATAGAGAATTGATGGAAACAATAATTAAGACCATAGAAAGGGTAAAAAGAAGGCTATGTTAATAACCTGCTGATTTGGAATTTCACTCTGGTTTGTTTGAATGCTATACAATATCCATGAACTAAATATTATAGTAAGAGGAATTTGGGTTAGTGTGACGAGCCAATATGACATCCCACATTCTTCTACATGGATAATTCCCTGCATACAATTCAAGTAGTCACAAAGCTCTATAGGTAAGTTTGTCCCAAAACAATGAAACATATAAAAACTAGTTAAACTTTAGTTCTCTGCTTATGATCACAACATTTGGCATAAAACTGTCATATCGGAATAAGAAACAAGATAAGAAATAGCATACTTGTGTATGCAGATCCCCATGGAGAAGATAGATGATAAAGAAATAAAACCATATCAGAATTAATGTGCCTAACTTCATCCATGGTAAATCCGCTTTGTAATCTTCCATTCTCTTGTCAGACCCTTTTCTTCTGTCACTTGATATCTCTTTTTTGCCACCCCATTCTCCAATTTTTGGCAGCCATTTTGGCTCTTCTGTTCAGATTCTAGTTTCCAATATGATATACCTGATTTAAAGGTCTTGAACTTCAACCAACCCATAAAAGTAGCAAACAGGATTAAGATGAGGCAATGTGGAAGATGGTGTTGCTGATCACTCCAATGGTTACCCCCAACAACAAGCATGGCTCGGATAAAAGTGCGATATCGACCAACAACAGTGAGAATAGGTAAGAACAGCCCACCTCCTCCAATTCCACCAGCACTTGATATAGATGCTATCTGGATATGACTCGTTACCTTCAATTCAGAATCTTGTCTAGACTGTGCCTGCTGCTGAATCTTTCTCTCTAAGGTTTTTTACAATGCATTCTGCTTCTTCTGCATGTGTAAAATTGATGGTGATCAGCAATATTTGGAGGAAAAATATCCATTTTAGTTTGCCCTGCGTCCTTCCTGTTGCTTGAAGTTCCTCCTGAAGTTTGTACTTAAATACTTTATACTTCTATTGGAGAGTAGCATATAAGTGGCTTAGGACAAAATTTCACTGGACAGTAGGCTTAGTACAAATTTGAGCACATCAGAAGATCTGCATTATCTTTGTTATAATCGACATGCAAGACGATTTCACTGGGATCTTAGACTTTGGAAATTAGTGCTAGATTCCGTAGCTTTTAGACAACAGTTATTTTATTGCAAAGATTTCTGACATGTTGGCAAATGAAAATTACTCAATAAATCATCCAATATTACAGATACAGCAGAATGAAAATCCTGTTTTGCTTGTTTGCAAGATTGAAACTATAAAGATCTTAACTTAAAAACAAATAAAGAAAAGAAAAGATCGAAGCATTCTTTCTACAATGAAATTGACAAAAATTTATACATTTCAAAGAAGTTCGTACTCACGAGATAACACGCAAACACCGAACATGTTGTCATATTTCGGTAGGAAGCCGGACATAAATATTAGGCTAACTTTATGGAATCTTTTCTTACATCCTTTTTCTCTTGGCTTTTACTCACCTTTAAATTGTTTTTAACAAAGGACAACAGGATCACAGCAGGTGTTATTATAATTGAGCAAGTTAACGAAGAACAGACTAAAATGCTTGCAATTAGGGTCTCAGATTGAGCTGATATCCATATGTAGCAAAAAGTCACTCATGAAATGCAAGCTTTCTGCAGAAACATTCATGTTGCATTGACACACAGATTTCTTAATCTCGTTAATTTTCTCTTCTCCAAAATTCAAAGTACACTTCTTAGAGTTTATGGTCCTATTCATCCTAGACCAGATTATAATGCAAGGAACCACAAATTTGCTACTTTCTCCTCTTTTTCTCATTTTTCAGCATGGCTTCTTGAATCCCATATATTTTCCAGTCGTGTAGTCCCTCCAGACATCAACAGCTCCAAAACTAGTAATGAGAAGAGTACTCAAAGCCATCACTACACGGCAACTGAAAACACAATGAGGGAGGCTCTACCCCATTTTGCTATTGCTCTTTGTACGATTATCAGACCAACAAGTGACGCGATAAAACAAATTATCGTGTAGATTGTGGCAGCGTTTACATGGTCCATCCCCAACAGTAAATACTGGATTGCTACACATGGTAGAGGAGAAGAATACCATGAATGAACATGTTGCTGCTGTTACCTGTACCAGATGACAAAGTTCTTCTGTAAGCTGATTGACCTAGCTCATTTATTCACGGAGATTGGATGAGAAAGAATCATAGAATGAAGATTACAGCAAATTAAAGATATCAGAACTAAGTTTAGAGTATGCATAAAACAACTTACTTCAGGAGCTATGCCAACTTGCAGAAGAAGAGGACTTATCAGCATTCCACCTCCAATCCACGCTTGCTCCACATCATGAACCCCTGCTAACAGTGCCATAAATGGGAACACCAACATATCTGGTCCTCGATTTGTCATGTCATACACCTAATTCCTATAAGTAAAACATAAGGAGACTCTGTCAATTTCCTCGCATATTTAAAGAGGAAACGATAAAAATTGGCATTTACTCTATATATATATATATATATATATATATATATGGACCTATTTTTTTTTTTGAAACAGCATTTACTATTAAAAGAAGTAGCAAGAAGACTGATAAGCACCTGCTGATGAGCCTGACTAGTGCTGCTTTTTCTTCTGCACAAAATCCATAAAGTGAAAATTATAGCTAGAGGAATTTGAGTTGATGAGATGATCCAATACCCAACTCCACAAGTCTCTATATCAATGATACCCTTTATAGAAGTAAAACAATTAGAACATTTTTTTAAATTTTTTTTCAGACAGTCACTACCTTATCAATTAAACTGCATTGCAAACTTTTCTAAAAGGCATGAAAGATATAAAAATTGCCAATTTAAAGTTCTTATATGGACAAAGTTGCATGTGCAAGACACAGAAAAAAAAAAGAGAAATTCTATCTCACGTGAGCCCAATTTAGACGTCCCCACAAAGACCTGTATTTATTGTGTCGAAGTGTAGATAGATCTTGGACCATAGAAGAATGCACCACCTTAAAAAAAATTTAAAATGCATATTCAACTCCAACTGGTTTGCCTTTTCATACACTATAACTCAAGGAAGGCCAATTCCTCCGGAAAAGTTTGCTTAAGTCACACTGTTTGTTAAATCTTTACCGGATGATGAGACATAACTAGCCATAAAGTTTGCCAAGTCTGAACAAAACAGACAAAGACAAACAACTAGTTGAAACAGAAAAATAACACAATTGTCATTTGTACTTTATACTACCTATTTGTCCTATTCCATTTTTATTTATTTTCCCTCTTTCCAACACAAATCTGTCTGTCACAATTTCACTAGTACTTTTCTTTCTCAAAATTAAGATTGCATGCGGTAGAAGGTGGTGGTGGGTGGGGGACCTTATTCAAGACTGTCTAGGTTCACTGTACCAGTTATTTTGTTTCAAGGACAGAACTAATGCTATGCAGAAACCCCTCAAGAGTCAAGAAAGATTTTTCCTCCACTACATGGAGATTAATTACCCTAACATTGTCCAATATTTAGTTCTACAAATATAATATTTTCCCAGTTGTCTAAATTTTGTTAGTTTTGGACCATAATTGTCTAATTTACTAATCTTGCAAATTGTATATACCGAAATATCACCTATCGAATATAGATTTATATCGAATACATATATATTTATATTTGTAATAAAGTGACTTGTAGTACTTATACCACGCACTAACAAAGAGTAGCACATATTCGATAACAACGGGTTAAAATAATATTTAGTGAAATTAAAAGGCAAAAAGAAATAAAACAGAAGATAAGGAAGTAGCCTGACTTGTCCATATCGATTTCCCCGAAGGAGATAGAGAATGTGTATAAGAGACAGACAACAATCAACATCCCCACCTTCATCCATGGAACATCAATTCTAAAACTTGTCTCTTATACACATCTAGATGTGTATAAGAGACAGATGGTCTCTCCACTTTTCTCATCATCCTCACTTAACATCCCATCTTCCAACTTTTGACAGCCATTTCTGCTAAGCCCTTCAGATTCCAATCTCCAATATGACATCCCTGATTTGAATGTCTTAAATGTAGACCAAGCAAGAAAAACAGCAAACAATATTGTAATAAGCCATTCAGGTAGCATAACATTGCAGATCACTCCAATACTAACTCCCAATAACATGCAGGGCTCTGATAAAAGTGCAATATCATAATCAATCAAAGTCTTTTTTCCACCATTCTTTTTCCCTTTGATCATTAACATATTGCATGCAACATTAGCAAATGAACCTCCTGTGACCATAAATGCTGAGAAACTTGAGGCGGTTTTGAGGTCTAAACCAGCAAGAATTGTCAGAATTGGTATGAATAGCCCTCCACCACCTATTCCACCTGCACTTGATATTGATGCTGCAAGAAAACATAAAACTCCTGATATCATCAGAGTTAACTTCAGTTTGGAATCTGTGGGATTGAAAAGTTGTACTATTCAAGAAGAATTGACTTCAAGTTGTTCTATAATGGACTGTTGATTTCAGAGCATGGCAAGTTATTGAAGTTGGCCAGGAAAATGAAGAGGAAAAATATCCATTTCAGAGTGCTTTGAACTTCCATTTTTTGGGTTTTTAATTTCTAATATGAAATTTTAGAGTTCAGATAAGAGGCTTGTATTTATTAGAGATGGTGGAAGAAAGGTAGGATTGCACGGCATTTTTTTAAAAGAAAAAGTATAAAATTGCATAAGACAAAATTGGGTACGCTAGAAAAGGTGCAACCATATTTCTTTATACTATATTTTTTTCATCAGCAATGCGGAAAGAAAGCATATAACAGTAAAAATCATTACCAGACCATAACAAATCTTGGGGTGATTCTTACATAGAGCGGATATATCATGGACCTTTTGGTCTCTTGGTTCATGATGTGGAGCAGCGTGGATCAAAGGGTCCATAACATTTGTTATGGTTTTGTGTTATCCATATAAGAATTTTTCCAAATCTTGTATGTTTTCTATTCACAAGCCTACCTTAATTTGCATTATTTAACTAAGACTTTTGTCTTGAACCCGATTCATGCAAGAATTTTATCAATTCTTGTATGTTTTCTGTTCACAAGCCTCAGGTCCAATAATTCTCCATCATTGTATTTAGATAGGGAGATTTGGGTAAATTAATTATATAAAAATTTGGATAAATTAAAATTTTATTCAAATCGATACTAAATTATCCAAATAAATTTTGTTTAATTCAAAAATTAAAATCAATCAATAAGTGAGGGTGAAAGTTTAATGTGAAATTTTGATCCCTTAAATATAAATTCGTCCGAATTTTATTTCATTTCAAGTGAACCAATTTCAAATCAGTTTAGTTTTATTTTATTTTATTTTTTTGTATAATTTAAATCCTTCCATCTAGATGCAGCCAATAGGTTCTCTTTTTTGTGACAGTTATGGTTTATGGTTTGAATTGCAATCAGTGCATCTACAATCCAACAAGTTGGTCTGCAAAGATTATGCATAGAAAAAAAAAAAAAAAAATATATATAATTGCATATTTTGCTCCTACAACAGTTTACCATTAGCACTTCACCCACGAAATTATTGACCATACATATGCTTTTAATTTCTCCCAAAAAAATGCACGCCAGTGCAATCTGGCCTTACACAATTAAAATGACTCCAAGGCATAATTAAAAGCAGCATGTTAATTCCATCAGCCTTTTAAATCATTGACAATTTTCGTGAGAAATTGAAATTTAAAGTACTTTATTGCTACAATCGATAGATTAGTAAAACTGTAAATGCTAATATTAAATAGTTCATAATTTTGATTAAAATATTTTTTGCCTGTGGAAGCATTTTTGAATTGATTAATGGTAATATGCACAAGAAAAACAAAAAATATATAGAATGTTGTAATCACTACTTAAGTCACACTTCTAGTTCTTCGGATGATTGTCTTCTCAAGTTGCAAAATTTGGTCTTATGTACGAGGGAAAGGGCGGAAAAAACGAATACGGACACCTACATATATTACATAGACAAGCAAACACACTGACAAAAAATTTTTATATGAATCGAATTCATAATATAATATCATGAATCTCTTAATTTATGTTAAGCTACTTCTATTTGTGTATAAGGTGACTTAATATAAATCAAGAGATCCTGACATTATCTTATAGATCTGATTCATATAAAAATTTATAAAACACCAAATACTTGGTAAGAGTTGGACTTGGGAACTACCTATTCTTTTGAGGGTGTTATTGATTTTTTTTTTTTTTAAATCAAGGAAATACTATAGAAATTTTTGGGGATAAGGCTATATAAATTTATATTTGGGGATATTTAGTCTTTTTTTTTACAATTTTGGTAGCAGGATCTAATTTTTATAAGAGTATATTAAAAATTAAATATTTTATATAAAAAAAAAATTTAAAAACTTTTGGGACGGTAGTCCCTCTCTTTCCCTTGGTATGTCCGTCCTAGTCGAGTCGGTGACTTATCTGATTTGGTTTGGTTAACGTTAATTAAGTCCGAGTCCAATTTGAACTGCTCAATTTTGCCCAAGTGACCGACTCAAATAAATTGATAAGAAACAAGAAATTTGTGAGTATTGGTGGGAATCAGCACCTTCCGAATTTTGTGGGAATGTGAAAGATTACTTTGTCACCAACTGGATAATCCAGTTTGCTGTAATTTTATAATTCACATAAATTATCTTGGAAATTATCCCATTCGAAATATACAAGGATATATATATATATATATATATATATATATATATATATATGGAAAATACTTAGATATACCTGATTTTTGACTTCACCTGTAAACCTTGTGGTCAGGATTAAAGCTTAAAGAATCTTGTTTACATCAGCTGATGCCATAAATTTTCTTAAGTTTAATCCACATCAGGTAGTCTACAAGTGAAGTCAAAAATCGAAATCGAGTCTACCTAACTAATCAGTAACTGTTACTCTAAATTAAATTCTCACGCCTCTTTAAAGTAAAGCTTTTGCTCTGAAAAGCGCTTTCAATTTCAAAACTTACTTAAAAATTGGTGTTTCTACATCAGTTTTTTTTTTTAATAGTTGAAAATAAAATTTGACTATTTTATCAAGAATTTAAAATTGAATAAAGACAGAATGGGTCCGTTTGGATTGCAAATAATAGAGAGTTATTTGGTAAATATTATTTGACTTTTTGACTTTAGTAGATTTTGGAAACAATGTTAACTTTTAGAATAATAAAATAATTGTTTGGATACGAAATAATATTTCAAAATAAACATTTAGATTGGAAATAATGAATACCTATTATTTTGTGAACTCATTTAGAGGTAGGCCTATAAAAGAATCGGGTTTATTTATTTGGGATTAGATCAATATATAAATTCGATTATCCGAATCCTATCTGGATCTATTTTTTATAATAAACACATCGTATATGGATCCGATCTAATTAAAATCCAAATCCGACTAAAATATTAATATACAATAAAATTATATATATTAGTGGGTGTTTGTATATTTATTTATTTATTTCCAATATAGTATTTATACTTAGATGTAAAATAGATACATAAATATTAATATGAATTAATATATTTTTTAATTTTTTTTTAAAAAGAAAATTTATAAAAATTGACAGTTATTATACATTGGATTCAAATTTATAAAATAAAATCAAGATCAAGCGAATTTGGATCTAAATCCGACAAGATCCGATGAGTCCCGATATGGATCTCTTTTTATAGACCAAAAAGGTATTTGGATTCAAATTTAAAATGGATAATATTAAACGGATCCCGATTTGAATATGCAATATCTGACCCAAATTTGATCCACCTAATCGGAGGCTCCACTCCAGTAAAAAAGTTTACAAAACAATGCAAATAGAAAAGTAGCAATTGTGAAGATTTTTCTCTTAATCTCACCATACTACATTTGATGAAGATATGCTACTCTAAATCATTTACATAATTATGAACTAAATATTTTTAAAATATAAATAGTGGATAGAAGATACTAAGATAGATCCAATTGTTAGTCCCATTTGTATGATTTTGTATCCAAGATTTACTATTATGGAATCTTGCTTACATCAATTGATATTATATATTCTTTAAGTTTTAATCTACACCACAAGATTTACAATTAGAGACAAATATAAGATCTATCTCAATATTTACCATAATAAATAGGACGTGAATAGTACAGATAATGAATTATGTGTGTAATGAATAAGACAAAATATAAATAGCATGAAATATTATTTGAAAAATAATAATATTTGCTTGTTGGTATTCTGATCAAATAATATTTGGCGAATAATGAACATTAATTGCAATCCAAACGGAGATACATTTTAAAATTCAAAGTCATACATTATCCAATATAAAAGGTGCTTGTACAATTTTGCACCCAAACAACAAAAATCAAGCATTTACTAAGCATTTTTTTAAAAGTTTTACAAAATAAAATACTTTGTGATAAACCTCTACAATCTCAAACAGGACTTTAACATAGTACAAGAATAAGAACAGAAAAAAAAAAATCAAATAAATATGCATGTCCAATTTAACGTAATAGCTGATCTTAATTTTCAATACTGATTAAGCAAACAAATCTTGAGTTAACTAGATAATCTTACGTCTGTATGCATCTTTGTCAGCATTATCTTGATTATGCTACGTACATTTCTACTGACATAATGGATCTGTGCTGTCTGCGCAATAAGGACCAAAAAAGAGTTTTAATAATTTTATTATGTATAACACATTGAATCGATATATTTATATTAAATAATATAAATTAATTATGTATCATTAAATTTAAAAAAAAGATTAAAATTTATTTGAATATTTAAAATGAAAAGTTAGTAATTTATATAATTTTATTACAAAATTATTAAGATAAATAATTTTAAATTTATATATTTATAAATCGTTTTCTCACATTCTAGTAGCCAACTTATGCATTGAAAATCTTGAATGGTAGGCTTAGATTCTGTACATCCCAAAAAGATCTAGATGATTAAAGCATTAATTCTTGTATAAACAAAATTCAATTAAGAATGTTTAAAAAGGACGTTTGATAATAACCATGTGGACCTCTGGTAGAATGATTGTCATAACAATTTTTTTTTTGAAATTTAGTTCAAGTGGTAGACTGTGTGCATAAGCTAGTTGGCAGCCGAACTCTCTGAAAAGCAACCAACGAATTGTTTAAGATTACTTTTAGATTTGGTAAATTAAATCGTTTAAAATTAAGAAAGATTATACCAGCATGATCAGTAATTTTTGAGCAAATCTCAACGTCAAATCGGAGTTTACTTTTCAGAAGTGTTCCAATTAAAGGCCATAATGGAAAGAAATTGGGATTTTTTTTTTTTTTTTTTTTTGGGAGATGGTTCACGTGTTAGTTTTTCAAATATTTTGTTTATTAATTAAAAGTGTTTTGTGCTAATATGCAGATAACCGAAAAAAGAAAAAAAAAATGCAAATAACAACTGTTATCTGAGACAAGCCTTTACTATTTATGGCAAAAGAATTTCTTTCCAAGCATATTTTAGCTGTATCATATATTTCAAAATGTATTCAAATATAATACACCTTGACGACTAATTTTACTCTGCGTTGAGGGGTCTCACCATAAGGCTTCCGGAATTATGATTGAAATACTCTCTATTTAGTTTTATCTATATGTAATAATTAAAATATAAAAAAATAATTTGAATATACCGCTATTTTTATTTCACTGGTCAAATTATTATTTTCTAAAATCAATTCAAATGAAAAAAATAAATAACCTTAAATTTATATGTCACACTCAAATAGTGTCGAAATTTGAAAATTTTGATGAAACATAAAATTATTTAATTAAATAGTAAAAATTACTATTTACTTCTGATTTTTTATATGAAAAAATAGGAAATTGCATGAATGACTGTAACTTATAGACAATACTTATATATTTACAATAAACAATATCAATTAAATTCTTTTTACGAGAATTTAAAAATTTGTTAGAGTTAGAACTAGAATTTAATTAGGTATTGATGACGTTCAAAATCATAGTATATGTCACACAATTATTACTCTTTGATAAGGCATTTATATAAAATAGGATTTGATTTATGATTGGTTTTTATTTTCAAGGATATTTTTCTAATTTTATATTTTAAGGTAAATGGAGGTGAACCCTTGTTACGCATTGAGGTCTGGAGTTCAAGTAAGGTAGGTTCAATCTCAAATCTCAATGGATGACATTACAAAAAGTCTAAGGTGAGTAATTCAACCAATTTATTAAACCTTTGCTTTCAGTTTGCTAACAACCCATGCCAAAAAAAAAAAAAAAATCCAGGCAATACAAGCAATACAAGTCACAGATGTGTTTTACATAGCATGATGCTGGTGTCACTTTTTAGTGATCAAAGTCACACTCACACCTCGAAGTTGAGCAATTGAATATACGAGTTTTCATTCTCTTCTATTGTGAGTGTGAGAAAAATAACACTAAAAAGTGAGTGACACTAGGCTACTAGAATAAAATATGAAATTGAGAGCCATCCTTTTTTTTTTTGGTAAATAAATTGAGAGTATATCTTTGTTACAAAAAAAAAAAAAAAAACCCACCTTATATATTAGTGTTGGCGTGCATGTGGCTTTGGCTCTTACACACACAATCCAGATTCAATTCCTCAATTCCAAGGAATTGAATTTAGCATTTCAAGGCGTGGCATGATTGTATTTCACTTGGAAGTTTTTGAAATTTTTGCCTATAAATTGGAAGCTCAAGAAGGTTATTCAGTGCACCAACTGAAAAGAAAAACACAGAATTTTACAAATTCTTAGAACTTGTCTTTCGATTTAATTCCCAGGTGCTTATTTGAGATATTTTTCTTTCGGTGTTTCAGAATTTTTTCCAAGACTTTGTATCTTTTTCATATAGTGAAATATTGCTATTCTCCGCCTGTGGACGTAGGTCTAATTGACTGAACTACGTAAAATTTTGTGTCACTTTCCACTTATATTTTCTTTGCATATTTTCGTTATTATTTTTCGTTATTGTCATTAAAGGGTTCACTAAAATTAATTTAACCAAATTTTGTCGAGATACAAATTCAAATAATTAGGTTCACAGCTTAGCAACATGGTTAAAATATCCCTCCATCTTGCATAAACTACAGTCATTGATGCTCACTGACTTGGGTGGGCATTGCCAAACTTTTGCTCAATTTGGCATTTTCTAAGTTGTGCTATGACAAAGGAATGGAGGGTTATTAGGTGCTGGCAAGGTAGCAGAGTAACTGCTTCGCATAAGAACTACTGAAGCCATGTTGTCTCTTATTCTGCATCTTCTTGAACACATAGTAAGCCAATATGGATACACTGAATCACTTCATTTCTCACATAGGAGTCTCCTATTTTCGGATCCAATAACGCGAATGGCATTCCATCCCTCCATTGTTTCCAAGCCTGCAACGTTATTGCAATTAAGAGTGTGACATCGAAGCACAAGAGAATTATCAAATGAAGGCGGCAAGTATTTGATGTTTATTTGCACTAACATAGCTTAGAAGGTCTTCCGCGGAGCCATCTGATTCGTGGAAGTTATTGTTCCTCTTGCCACTTATTATTTCGAGAACCAAAACACCAAAACTGAAAACATCTGATTTTACTGAAAACTGACCACGCATTGCATATTCAGGATGTGTGTAACCGCTACCAGCCAAATCAATTAAACTATTAGTAATGTACAATATACCATATCTTTAGATTATATTTCGTTACCAGGCAAACTACTTAGGCTAGATTATTGCTAAGGAGAATGACCTTGAGATAAGGGGGAGGAACTTACTATGTCCCGGCAATTTTACTCGTGCTCCCTTCAGATTGATCAACTAAAAAGAGCCTTGCCAAACCAAAATCTGTTATCTTGGGGTTCATATTTCCATCTAGTAGTACATTGCTAGCTTTAAGGTCGCGATGAATAATCCTAAGTTGAGAATCTTCATGAAGATAAAGAAGTCCTCTTGCTAATCCACTTATGATCTTATATCGTATTGATGTGTATAAACAGCAGTTGCTGTTCTGGATCTTTAAAAAGATCAATCTTCTGGACAATTTCACAGATCAGTTAAATAAATCTACATTTCTTAAAGAATCAGTTTTGTAAATCTGCATGTCTTGTGACAAAGAAATGAAGTTAGCAGATTAAATTTTAGTAACAAGTTTAAAGCTAACCAAAGAGGAAATAATCAAGGCTTTTGTTGGGAAGAAATTCATAGATCAGTAATTTTTCTTCTCCTTGAAAGCAATATCCCAGAAGTCGAACTAGATTCCTGTGATGGAGATTGGCAACCAGTACAATTTCATTTCTGAATTCTTGAAAACCTTGAAATGAGCTGCTAGATAGTCGTTTCACGGCTATCTCTTCTCCATTAGGAAGTGTACCCTGAGTGTCCAAAGATAGTAGAGAAACCATATATAGGTTCATACCAAGTACAAAAGAAGAAACACTAACAACAACTATATATACATATCTTGCATTCTTGAAATCTCTTAGTACCGTACCTTGTATACAGGACCAAATCCACCTTACCAATTCTGTTACCGATGTCAGCAAAATTGTCTGTGGCTACTTGAATGTCACTAAGATTACATTGTAAGGATTCCTCATTTGAGACTTCATTTCCTCCTACACCAGAAATAACACATAAATTGGATTAGAACTGTTTTCTTCTGATGCTATGTAAATTAATGCTTATAATATACCAGTTGCTTCCTCCACACCATCATTAATTTTCTTACTGAATCTCCTCCTTAGGAAAAATAAGGCCACAAAAAAGAGCAAAACAGATACTATGATTGGGGCAATAACTACGGCTCTAGAATTTCGCCCTTTTTCTGCATAAAAAAAATTAAGTTTGTTCAGCTCAAATACTCCACAATTATAGCAAAGTTTGCACTTCATTCTCAGAATGGAAATTGACAAAGTTTTCAAGCTTCAATTTTACCATATATTTATGGGTGTTAAGAGCCATAAGGCTTTTAGAGAGGATAATTTAAGAGGGCTAGTTTAATTTCTTATACAATCCATGATACCATTACCATTGACATAAAACTCCATCAACAGAACACGATCAATATGCTGAAAATCTATCTCAAGCAACAGAACAGGATCAGTACGAGTAGAATGATGATATAAGCTACCAGAGAACTGTCATTGGATGTTTGAATTATTTTCTTGGATACAAATTGAACTGCATATTGCATTCAGCAGGCTTTGAAGCTTACCTGGAGAGCTCGAACGAGGTAAAGGAGGAATTATATTTGGTGTAGGCAATGGTGCAGGTGTCACAGTACTATCGTAAAACTTGTAGACTTCATACCTAACATTACAGCTTGGATAGACAACTTGCCCTCCTTGACGGTTGTGGCAGCAACTTGGCAGAAGTGACATTGCATTACTAAAGCATGTCATGCACTCAAAACTGGAAAGATCAGGTGTGCACTGTGCCAGAGTATATAACCTCTGAAATGCGGAAAAATTGGCATCTCCAGTAGCAAACTTTTTGCCTGATCCTTCATTTGCTGCTTGAGTAGTAATCTCATTCATCAGTATTTTCCAGTAGAGGATTGAACAGGTCTGGTTGGGTGACATTATTTGTGTTCCAAAATGTAATCCAATAGCTCGTATCCCTCCTGGAGAAAATGGATTCATTGGAATACCGTAAGAAGCATTCATTGTACCAAACAATCGCAGTCTTTTCATATGAGCATTGCTGCCGAATTTTAGTACGAGCATCTGCCACACATTGTTTACAAACATCATTGCTCACATCGCCACGACAAAGAAAAAGGCCATAGATTTTGTTAGAGATGTCACGGCCAGCAGTGGAATTAAAGAAGCCATTGTCTGTATTAGTAGCATTAATAGAAGAAAAACTGTCAAGAAGGAAGTTCAAGTTGGCATGATAAGCACTATTAGTCCTAGGATTGTAGGTTGTATTTTGGCAGTGATATGCAGCAAAAGTCGAGCTTGTCACGCTCTTGCTGAAAATAAAAAAACCAAGAATGCAACATAAAAATAAAATATTTCTGGAGATCTTGTTCAAGGCTGTGCATCATATATTCCTCAGTATATGAATGTAGTCCTTCAATTTAGAATGGAGATTGGTGTATTCAGCTGTCATTAATTTATAATAGCACTATATAACTATTAATCATATTAGTCAAACCAATAAAGAATGTTGGAGGTAGGCATGTAAACGGGTCGAATCTAGTATATTCAGATTCGGATCCGATTAATATAATTGGTTCCGGATCTCCTGTGGGTTTACAAAAGTTGATCCATACTCGGATCCAGTGAGTCTTGTTAGATCCGGATCCGGGTCTTAAATATTTTTTTTATAACTTTTACAATTATATATAAAATTACTATAACTTATCAATTTTTTTTTTTTAATTATAAAAAAATATTTAGTTCATAATTAATATTTATGCATGTATTCTACATTAACTATAAATTTCATGGGCAATTTACACAAACATGCATATATACATATAGAATAATACTAATATACAATAATTTTATTATATATTAAATATTTTAATTAGATCTTGGTTTTAATTCGGATCGAAATATCAAGATCCAGATCTGACCCATTATTATAATATCTAAATGGGTCTAGATCGAGTAGTGTCCGGATCTAGACCTGACCCATAGGCCTAATTCGATGATGTAATGCTATAACTAAATTAGATTTTCATTGCCAAACATTTTGTTCCGATTTGTTCTATCAATAATTTTGACGTCTAAATATTGGATAACACCAATATAAAAAATAGTGTGATTATAATTTTAGATCCAAATACCAGTCTAAATGTTGGATAACACCGACATAAAAAATAAAAAATAGAGTGGCTATAATCTATCTATCTATAATCTATCTATAAATGTGAGTTGTTTCTCCTTTTTTTTTTTTTTTTTTTTGTTTAATTATCCCTTAAAGTGTTTCTCCCTTTAATTGTTTCTCTCCTTTATTATGATGACTAAAATACATGTACTCAATGAAATATAATTACTAGAAAAATATAATTAAATTACTACACTTATAATCTAACTACCTATTTTTTAGTGACATTACCACATATTTTTTAGTTATACAATCCTACTTGAGATATATAATTCATTATTTTTTTCTTTTGTGTCCTGTCAATGTACCTGTAATTTAATAAGTATAATTAAATTACTTCTCTTCTAATCTAACTACCTATTTGTTAGGACACTAACACCTATTTTTTAGTCATATAATCGTAGTCGAGATATATAATATGTTATTTTTTTCTTTTTTTGTCCCGCCTAACACGCCTTATTTAATAGTTATGTCTTTATGCCCTTCATAAAGTATAATTGACCTATCTAAAAGGAAGTAATCTCTATAATCTTATTATAAGATTATCTATCTTTTATAATACTACTTTTATATATTAATATATATATATATTTCAAACTGCTCTTATATATAAAAAGATGCAAAAATCTATGTTGTATTTGTCTCTTATACATAATAAGAAGGCAAAAATTTTACTTGTAGAAAATAATTTATATTTGAGCAAAACTAAAATAAAAGTAGTTTTTATAACTATTATGTATGTTCAAATGGTTTCTTCCTTAAGTTATTACTAAATTTTGTCACAAATACATAATAAGAAGGTATCAATTTTTAAGATTGGAAAAATTATTTATACTTGAGTAAAGAATAAATAAAAATGTTATTTTACAACTATTATATATCTTCAAATCATTTTATTTTTTTTATTCCTAATAAAAATAATCTTTTATAACTATTTTATATATTATAAATTCACAAATAATTATTTTTTTCTCTATCTTTTTATTCAAGTATGCCCTTGTATGTTAGTTAATTAGACTCAATTTATATATATTTCCATATACCAATAACATATATAACTATCTTGAATAAAAGTTTAAACTTTTAGCTCTATTATTATGTGATTAATCATGTATTTGTTTCAGTTAGAAAATATAGTTATTGTAGTTTAGGAACAATGTAAAATAACTAATTAGTTGTTCATTGTAGCAGATAAGTTAAATTGTTAGATCGACTTTTAAATTTATTAGTGTTAATGGATTTCTTTCACTTTAAACTTACCTTTGCCTTATCAAAGTTTTCCTCTGTCTCTTATACATCATCTAGAATTATATTATCATAGGTGTTAAACATCTAATGTTTATAAGAGTGAAGCTAATGGAGTATATAACACTGTTTTTCACATTCATTTAAATTTTTATTACAACTAATTTATATTATTTTGTTTCCTTTCCTTTCCTACATGAAGAAAAGAAAATTAACCAAGTAACCAAACTAAAGTTCAGACCGAAATAGAAAACTCATGATTTTTTATTGAGATAAAATAAATTCTACTTATGATATGGTGCAATACTCAAAATATTTCAAAATAATTATTGTAACACATATAAGAATTCTACGCTTAATTTGTGATGCTAGTATAGAAAAAAATACTTAATAAGTAATTAATTAATATAGAAACAATACATATTATGTAAATAAATCATAGTATTGAGTACTCTAAATATTTACTGGTATATGTGGAGTTTAAATGCCAATTTTGGACACCAACTATAATTAATGCCAATTGTTACAGTATTTGATAAAATAATATTGATTTAGATTAACTATTGATGAGGTAAAAAATTTCGACCAATGGTATGATGCATGCCAAAAATAGTCTATAATAATCATTGCGAGACCTATAAGAATACTACGCATAAATTGTTGGAATGACATTATAAACAAAATAAGTAGCTAAGTATGTAAAAGACAATATAAATTATTCAAATAAAATCATACTATTAAATATTTTAAAATAATTGTAGATATATATTGCATTACACATCAACTTTGAAAATTATAATGCAATTTTTATACTATTTAACAAAACAATAAAAATGTAGATTAATATCTCAATAAACGATATAAGGAATTAATCAGAAAAAAGTATGCAAAAGAATTAAAATTCGCCCACTTTATTAGCTTTAATTTTGTTTATATATTTCATAAACACAAATTTGTCTTTCATAGTAAAATACTATATACAATACAGAGCTCGGAATTAACGACGTACTCGATACCATACAGGATAAAGGCAAAAGTTTAGAACGTCTATGAAGTCCCGAATAGAATGTTATCATAAGGTTATAAGAAACATGATAAAATCCCAATATATTTTCTATTTTAATACATAATTTACACAATTTTTTAAAAATTAATTGGTATAGAAATTATGTGTTACTTTGGATATCTTTAAAACTATATGTTTTTCAGTGGAGTTGCATGCAGTTTAGAGTTAGATAAAGGATTTTTTTTTTCATTAATATCTCTACATTTTAAAGAAAGATAAAAGAACAATCTTTTATTTTTCATATTTTGATAATAATCTTAATATATTACATGATATTTATCCATATTATAGAGAATATATTAGTATAATTTGTTTAGTTTGATGTATTTGTTCTTTACATTTTACTTAGGTTCATTTTTTTTCTTATTTTTTGAAATTTTAATTAATCAATTTGTAGTTATTACCATATACTATTTAATCTCATGTAAATATTTTCCCTAATAAATGGCATTTAGATGACTAGCACAATATATTCTATATACATACATACATATACACACACACACTCACTTTGCACAATATATAAATGATAATTAATTATGATAGAAATTTATATAAAATCCAGTTAAAGTAACGTGTTATTTTAGATGTCTTTAGAACTACATGTTTTTTTTTTTTTTTTTTATATTAGCATTGTGTGTATTTTATAGTAAGATAAAGGATTGTTTTAAAGCAAGATTCGGAGTAACATAAAAAAACAACTTATTATTTTAATTTTTATAATGATTTTAATATACTATATAATACCTATCAATAATATGGAGAATATATTGGTTTAATTAGGTTTTAATTCTTTATAATAATTTTTTTTATGTATTCGTCCTTTACGTTTCAATTAGATTCATTTTTCCTTTTTTTGAAATTATAATTAATTTTTGTAATTATTATCTATATATCATTTGATTTCATGTAAATATTTTTCGCTAATAAAAGAATATGAATACTTCATCTATAAAATTATGTTTGATATTGATATTACAGTGATAGTGATTTTGTCTTTTATTAATGGTAAACATATACAAAAATATTTGAAAAATTCAATATTATAGAAAATTTCTTTATCTTTAACTAATCAAGTAGTTACAGTGTCGCTGTAAGAAATCATTATTTAAGCACCTACAAGAGAAGTAGAAATAAAATGTAAATAATATAATATATTATTCTCATAAAAGAGAAAGTTTGTTTAATTATTTGAGAAGAAATAGAATTAACGTATAATGTTGTAATAAATAACAAACAATAGTATATTGTATAAAAAAAGAAACTTCTGAAAATAATTATGAAATAAAATAGCAAAAATATTAAATATATATTTTAAAATATATACTTTTTGCATAATTAATTCAACAGATAAAATATTTACATTTTATGATCTATTATAACATTTACTAATTATTTATTTTTTTAAAAAATAAAAATTTTCAATAAAATTAGAAATATTATACGTACAAAACACACATATTTTTTCTAGTTTTAAATCTAAATGCCACGTATTTCATTGATGCCCTGAAAATGTTGGCAGCCGCGAAGACCTCAGTTGGAGACTTGTGCAACAAAGTCAACAGTCAACCATTCAAATTCCAGGTCCGTCAACCCAGTAGAGGAGAATTTTCTTTGATATTAAACCTCTGGGGCATTATTATGGCAAAGAGTTAGGTCAACCCAAATCTAGTCTCACTTATATATCTTTTGGTGTAAATTAAACTTTAAAAAATTTATAATATAATATAAATAAAATTTTTTAAAATTTAATTCTAACTATAAAATTTATAAATGGAACAAAAAATCGGGTCTACTTAAATTTTTTCCTCAATATCATTACAGGGGGTAAGAGGAGTGTGAGACTTGTGATGGATGAATTAGAAGTTAGCGGTCGTTAGCGGTCAAACACATCATAGATTTTATAATGACAAAGATTTAAAAGAAAATATTTGTAAGCCGTCCTGTTTACGTTGAAAGTCTTAAAATTTTTACATTACTTTTTTTATTTTTAGGGATGTTTAAATTTTGCATTTTTTTTTTTTTTGATAAACTTTACATGAATTTTGCACAATTTTTATAATCTATAATTTTATTTTCAATATTTTTGTGTTAATAGCCACGTGCATTTCTGTTAAAAATTTTAATTTTTAAATTTCAGTCAACTGTTGTAACTTTGATCAAATTTCCGTACATCAAGACAAAATTTGTTTTGTCCAAACTTTTGGAGACTAATTTGCTATAAATACCCCCAACAAGAAGACAAAAATGCATTTTCCCTTAAATATTATATAGTTAAGTGTGATATGAAATTACCCATGTAAATGGGTCAATTGGAACATTTACAAGTATAATTTTTGAATTCATGAAAAATTTCGATTGCTCGAATCCAATTTGAATCCGTTTAACTATTATAATAAATGGTATCATATATGAATCTTGTTGTTCCAAGCCGATTAGAATTCGGAACCGATTAAAATATTTAATATATAATAAAATTATATAAAATTAGTGTTATTTTATATGTACATATACATAAATATTGTATAAATTGTCAATGTAAATTATATTTAGAATCCATGTATAAATATAAATTTTGAAATAAATATTTTTTATAATTACAAAAAATCAAAATTTCTATATAAAAATTTCAAAAGTTAGAAAAATATTATAAAACCCATTATATAGATCCGAATTCGACAAGATTCCAAATATTGAGATTTGAATCTAAATTTAGATATACTAATTGCATCCAGATCTTATCTATTAGTTCCGATTTGAATCCAATATATACACATTACATGGGTGAAGAAATTCAAGTATTTCTCTAGCTTTTCATTCTGTAGGCAACCAATTTTGCAAGAATTTTTGAGTAAAAAGTAATGAATCTATAACATCTCAACATCCTTCATAAATTGGTTAACTATTAATAAAATCGGTCAAAATTCAAAAAAGGATTCTAAAACTTTTAATTAATTTCGATTTTAAATTCAATTTGGTAGAAATTTTGGTTAACCAAATTCGAAGTTCGGTATTCGATTTTTAATTCGATTAACCAAATTCAACTGAATTAATTGGACCCTTAACATTGGGCTAAAATCCTATACACAAACCTATTTTCATGCAAAATTTTCTTAATTTTATTTTATTTTTGCCACGTTATTTGATATGTTGTGTAAATTTTTATTGATAAATGATTCAAAAATATAAGCAAAAAAACTATATTGTGTAACTTAATTGAATAATAAGCAATATAATTACGTACAATACTATAATATCTTGTAACTTGCAAATATTAATAAAATACGTTTCGCAAGATATATTTAATGTGGTCTATAGATACCAATTTAATAATACAATTAACTATGAATTAATGTATAAGAATATAATAATTGTACGAATTATGTAAAAAATAAAGAAAATTATAATAATTATCAATAAATATATTTTTAGTTGAATAAGTAACTTTATATTTTTAGTGATGTACTATTTACATATCAAAATTTTTTTAATAAAACTTTATTTTTATGGTATTAAATTCGGTAATCGGTTAATCGAATTCAAAAACCTCTCTATAATTTTCAAATTTATTAGCCATATTCATAAATTCGGTTAACAAATTTATGATAAAATTCAAAATTAACCAAATTTATTAACTGAATTAAATTTAAAATCGATTACAAATTCGATTAACCGAAAACTTACACACTCCTACATATAATGGAAGCATCCTCTTCTCTGTAGACCATTTTGACTCGCATCTATAACTATTAAACCAACGCCATATGGTGGAGTTTGTCAGGAGATGCCTTTTAAGGAATTCTCTGCTGTGAGGTCTAGGGATCGAACCCCAATTTTAGCAGAAATTCAAATAGGTGCCAAAGCACCATTGCCTAATTTGGAGGATTCTCTTTCTCTCCAATCCCTTAATAGTGGCCAATTGAGCATCCTTTTGTAGAGTAGATTAGGTTTGGATGTTACCAATTGACAATATATATATATATAACACTATTAGTACCATTTAAGATTAAGAATTAAAGGCTATCAACACTCTTACCCCTTAAAATTGGTACAAGTACATCAGTACATCATATAAAAATTGGTTTATGGTAAGGGTTAATTATACTTCACACTCCGACTGTACTTTGTCCTTTGAACGTAAATTAATTTAGGCTTTATCCTAATAAAAAATTCTATATTAAATAATTATAAAAGGATACTGTAAATGTTTATTTTAAAAAAATACCCTTCAAATAATGTGATTGAAGCTACACATTTAATTTGATTCCATATGATCTTTTTATTTATTTTGTGACAATGGCAGGAATCCTTCATGTACTCATTTAATATTCTACATGGCTGCCTCTTCGATTTCTGTTGCTTTCTCTGTGATGTCCGTCCGCCATTGTCTACAATGGAGAGGTGGCGGCTTTCTTTCATTTTGGTAGTTTCATTTTTCTAAAGCCTACTTAATAGCCGCATTTATTGAATGTCAGCTCTGCATTTATTGAATGTCTGCTCTCATTTAGTAAATTCTACATATGTACCCCTGTTGTTGATTCCCACCTCAAAATCACCCTTTATCTAGAACAATTTTAAAATTCATAATAATAGATGATTTTTTTTGTTTTGAGGTAGTGAGTTAATGTATACATCAAGAATTGTCTCTTTAACATAGAAAAAAAATGCAATTTTCACCCCCTATCAATTCTAATTGTGGTACATTTTGGTTTTTAAAATTCCAAACAAGATGCATTTAATCATCAAACTTTTTAATTACCATTAATTTGTGACAAATTTGAAAATTCTGTTAGTTATAGAGGAAAAAAGTATTGCACGTGACTAATAAATCTCACAATTCAAATGTTAATTACATAATTCAAAAAAAAATGCAATTTTAGCCCCCAAAATTTGGTCGCGGTCCATGTTGGTTCCCAAAATTTCAGATAAAACGCATTGAACTCTCGACTTTCCAATTGCTACTAATTTAGCAAATATTTGACTGTTAAATATAACTTGGCTTATAACACTATCCCAATCGATTTACTCCCATTTAAAAATTGACAAATTATTATTGTAAATTTTTACAAATAATAAAAATGTAATAACAGATCTTTATATTAAATATAATTATTTAATTCAAGGATTTATACACAACTAAAACTATGTTTTATGAGAATAACATTTTATATTTGCATCTGATTTCTATTTCTCTTCTAGGTGTTTAAATTATGATTTTTTATAACAACACCATCAATTATTTGATCAGTTAAAGATAAAGATATTTTCCATAATATTGAACTTATTAAATATATTTGTATATTCTTTGTCATTATTAAAAAATAAAATCACTATCAAGTACCAAACATCATTTTGTAGATAAAGTATAGATATTTTTTTATTGGCAAAAAATATTTATAGGAAATTAAATGATATATGGACTATAATTACAAAATTAATTAATTATAATTTCAAAAAAGAAAAAGAAAAAAGTGAATTTGATTATATATAAATAACGAATACACAAAAAATAATTATAAAAAATTAAAATCTAATAACGGTTAATTAATATATTTTTCATATTATTGATAGGTACCATTTAGTGTATTAAAATCGTTATAAAAAATTAAAATAATAAATTATTCTTTTATGTTGCTTTGAAATGCACCGAATGTTAATGAAAACAATCTTTTATCTTACTATAAAATACACGAAGTGAAAATAAAAAAACATGTAGTACTAAAGATGTCCAAAATTATACGTTATTTTAAGTAGGATTTTATATAAATTTCTATCATAATTAATTTTTGTTAACATATTGTGTAAACGTGTAGAGAATATATTGGCATTTTTTTTATATTTGTTAAATGTTTTTAAAAAAGATGATCTATTGTGAATCTCTACTTATCCTCTTGCTGAATCAAAACCCATGACCTATATCATATATGAAGTGTAGTCTTACCATTTGAGTTACATTTCGTTATCTTAAACTTATGATAATATTCGCTTCTATATTGTACTGGAACTTTGAAGTTTTCTTCATTCATATTGAAGGCACAAAATATATGGTTAATTCCAATCCGAAATAGTTTCTATTTCTTTTAGATTCCCAATTTATAATTGTTATAATGATACCACCAATGATTTGATCATTTAAAAATAAAGATTTTTCCATAATATTATAACTTTTTAGAGGTATATATATATATATATATATATATATTATCATTATTAAAAGATAAAATTTTTATCAAGTATCAAACATCATTATATTGATGAAGCGTGTTAAAATTGATCTTTTATTAGGAAAAAATATTTACATGTGATCAAATAATATATGATAATAATTAAAAAATGATTAAATAAAATTTCAAACAAATAAAAAAAAAATGAACCTAAGTAAAATATAAAGAACGAAAACATCAAAGTAAACAAATTAAACAAACATATTCTCTATAATAATATGGATAGGTATCACATTCTATACTAAGATCATTATCAAAAGATGAAAATAAAAAGTTATTTTTTATCTTGCTCAAAAATGTAACATTAATGAAAAAATATTCTTTATCTTTAATTACTCCAAAATGCACGCAACTATAATGAAAAATATGTAGTTCAAAAGATATCTATAATAACACATAATTTTTATATAAATTGTATTGCAATTAATTTTTTAACATAATGTGTAATTATGTATCAAAATAGAGAATATATTGGTATTTTTTCAAAAATCTGCTCTTATGATAATATTCAGTATCAGAATATCATTGACGTTCTAAGTTTTTTCCTTATAAGAGTGAAAATGTTATTGAAACTTTTAATTTCAAATTGTCTTTTGATATAGTATTTTATAATGAAAGGTAATTATATTTATTAAATATATAAACAAAATTAAAACTAATAAAAGTGTGTCAATATTATTTTTATTTTTTGCATACTTTTTGGATTAATTACTTGTATTATTTACCAATATATTTAATCTACACTTTATATTGTTTTGTTAAATAGTATAAAAAGTTGCATTATAATATCCAAAGTTGATGTGTATGTACACAATCTACATTTGCAATTATTTTAAAATATTGAAATAATAGTGTGATTTTATTTGTATAATTTATATTATTTTTTAAATTACTTATATACTTACTTTTATATGCCATTATAACAATTTATCTGTAATATTCTTATAGGTTTTACAATAATTATTCCAAAATATTTTTTAAATGTATCGTACCATTGGTTGTAATTTTTTTGCCTCATTAATAGTTTCTTTAAACCAATATTTTTTTTTGTCAAATATTGTAACAATTGGCATTGTAGTTTCCAAAGTTGACATTTAAACTCAACATATTCCAACAATTATTTAGAGTATTTAATAGTATGATTTATTTGCATAATTTGTGTTATTTCTTTATTAATTATTATTTTTATATTAGCATCACAAATTAGGGCAGAATTCTTGTATGTGTTACATATAATTAGATGTGTATAAGAAAACATGCATAAATTTCTAGTTGTATAATATAAAAATCATAAATAGTTATTGTAAAATACGATATTTTACAAAATAATATTATTAAATATAAGGATTAATATTATCTAATCAAATATTACTATTAAAGAGATATAAAATTAACAAATACTTTTATCTCAACTAAAATTGTGAGTTTTCTATTTTGCTCGGAGCTTTACTTTTGTTGCTTGTTTATTTTTTTTTCTTCATGTAGGGAAGGAAAAAAATAAATCTAAATTGATCGTAATAAAAATTTAAATGAGATAAGAAAATAGTATTATATACTCCACTATTTTTTCACTTTTATAAATATTAAAATTTTTATTTGAATGATTATTAATTTTGTGATTTTTAAGTTGGAGGAAAGCTTTGATATTAAAAAGATATGTTATTGCATGAATTCAAATCCAGTCAAGTTAAATACAATGCATAAAGTTTGTCAAAGGCATTTTCTCTTTGTTATTTATTTTTTGTTAAATAACATTAATGGGATTGAACATTTTTGGAAAAATTAAGCTTAATTCCATAAGTAAAAGAAGGTATTAACAGAACATGTCTTTGATAGTTATCTAGATGTGTATAAGAGACAATGGGTTCGACCTTGAACCCTTAGTATTTAATTTTGTAAAGAGTGAAACCATTTAACTGCATGTCAATAACCAAAACAAGTACATGTTAATCACATTATAATAGAGTCAAAAGTTTTATACTTTTACTCAAGATAGTTATAGATTTTATTGGCATATGAAAATATATAAAACAACACAAATGATTCTAATTAAATAACATACAAGAGCGTACTTGAGTAAACAGTTAGATAAAAGAAAATAATTATTTGTGAATTTATAATATATAAATTAGTTATAAAAGACCGTATTTATTAGGAATAGGAAATAAAAATGGTTTGAACAACATATAACAATTATGAAACAATATTTTTATTTATTTTTTGCTCAAATATAAATAATTTTTCTACTCTTAAAAATTTATACCTTCTTATTACATATTTGTACCAAAATTTTGTAATAATTTATGGGAGAAACAATTTAAACATACGTAATAGCTATAAAAACTACTTTTATTTAATTTTTGCTCAAATAGAAAATTATATTTATACAAATAAATTTTTACCAACTTATTATACATTTATACATAAATTTTCATATAAATCTAAAGAATTATGTTATATATAGTTTGACACTATCTATAATAAATAATAATAGTATTATAAAAGATAGATAATCTTATTATATTAAATGAATTATTTTAGATAGGTCAATTATACTCCATGAAGGGCATGTTAGACATAACTATTTAATTAAAAGTATACTGGCAGGACAAAAAAAGGAGAAAAATAATAGATTATCTTGAGTAGGATTGTATGACTAAAAACTAGGTGGTGATTTCCTAAAAAATAGGTAGTTAGATTATATGAGGAGTAATTTAATTCTATTTTTTTTTTCTAGCAATTATATTTCATTAAGAGCGGGTATTTTAGGTATCACAAGAAAGGAGAGAAATACTTTAAGGGGAGGAACAAGAAAAGGGAGAAACAACTCGCATTTATATATAGGTTATAGATAGAGTGTAGTTTAGTATAGTATTTGCGTAATAATATGGAGTGTAATTAGAGAGAGAAATAATGTAGTATGTCTCATATTAGTATTTATTTGTGGTTGAGAAGACTCTTATTTATAGTAGTTTTTAAACAATAGAAAATACTTGTTGGATGTGAGAGAAATTTTTACGTTAACTTTTTTTTAGTTACATTTCCTGGTATTCTAATATACGTTAGAGATATCATGTAGTTATTGTCTCCTAGTTTTATGAGGTTTTTATACTTCAGAGTGCTTCTTAAGCAATTAGTTGCAAGATTTCTTCCAATTATTACAAGTGGGTGGGCTTAACAATAGTCCCACTCACAAATACAATTTTAATTATAATTAAAACTTGGGATGAGTCTTTTCATGAAATTAAGATTTAAGAGTTAGGTTATGATCCCTTAGAAAATCCAGATAATAAGAGTGACGATTTTAAAGAAGGGAGTGTTGGTTCTGAAGATAGTAGAGGTAGTTTTGAAAATGGGAGTGTTGGTTCTGAACTGATTTAAGTCTGATAAAGGGGTGGTAGTGAGGACGATAATTCCACAAATAGTAATGGTAACAATAAATCTAATGTTCTGTAGAATGGTTGTTGTCAAAACAATTTAGTTGTAAAAATATACCTAAGTCAACCAACTTAATTAGATAACAATATTTGAGTATATGCGGTCAAATAATAGCTAATGGAAGTAGGGATCGATCACACGAGTATTGATTGTCAATTACTGATTATATTGATTAAAATATTATTTGATAGGATTGGTTTGAAAACAAAATTTAGCTAAAATTAAGTTAAAAACTAGAATGAGCTATAAAGGTGGATTGGAGTATGCTATACAATTTCAGAGGTTTGGTTAATAATGTCAATGAAGTGAGTTCCAAAGCCAAATTAGAGGTTAATTAATAATGTAACCTATTACTAATAAATCAGTAATTAAGTGTGTAAATCTAGTTTAACATAAGTATTTGATCCTTCTTACTACTTAGATTAATCAAACTTGATTGTTAACTCATATGAAATTCTATCAAACAAGTAAGTGAATTAGTTCGCCAAGATCAAATTTTAACCCTAATTCAGTACTAATCTAGGTCTATAATAGAGGTTTAGTTTACATACACACACATATATAAATATATATGTATATCCCCTCAATTAGCCAATTTAACTAGAAAAGTATATATGTGTGTGTGTATATATATATATATATATATATGATACGTGAAATATTTAGTTATCAAATTTATAATCTCCTAATTCAACTATTAACTAGATAACGCACAGCAAGTGTACGACATCAATAGTATATAGCGGAAGTAGGGGTCGAACCCACAAGGATTGGTTTAGCAATTACCGGTTATTTGACTCGAACACTATTTGAAGAAATCATTATGGAAGAGATTTGAATAAATTAATCTAAGAACTAAAATTATAATTAATCTATGAAAGCAAATAAACTACTCTAACCATTAATCTATGAAAGCAAGTAAAGAAAGCATTAAATTTGAAAGTAAGGTGAAAAATATGTAACCCTAGAAAGCATTAAACAATAAAAGAATCATAGAACAAAAACCAAATAACATAAGAAAAGGTTTAAGAATGCTTCGCTAATGAAGAATCACAAGTTCTTGGTCCAAGGTTGTCAATCTTGAACCTCCTCTTTAATCCTTCTTAAAAATAAAGAAAACCCTAGTCTAATCTAATGAATTTCTATTCTAATGGCTAATCTAACTAATAGCTGATGTCCCTCCTTCAACTCCCCTCATAATGGGGTATTTATAGGTAATTTTAGAGTTTTGGGGTTCCAAGATGAAGAAGTACACAATTTTCCATGCAACCGGTCCCACGGGAGGATGTTTCTTGCAAAATAAATCAAGTTTTGTAGCCCACCCGTCGATTGGCGCACATGCACTACAATTTTGACGCGCATGTGCGCGCTGGGCAGAGAGCTTCTGGAGCGGGTGCATATGCACTGCAATTCTGTCGCTCATGTGCGTGCCTAAGAACATAGCTTCAACTTCCTCCTTGATGTGATTCACAATTTTGATCATAATGCATCCCAAATTTGGGAAAACTCAAAACATAAAAGCTGTATCTCTATCTCTTTTTTTTCTAATGTGTATAAGAGACCTCAATTTGACTTCGGACAAGAAAGTTATTATCAATCTACCAAACTATGATGAAGCACTAAAGCTGGTGCATATTTTCTAACTTTGTAATTTTGAATGAGATGCTTATAGAATCCTACAAAACTTAAAACATAAAAGTTGTAGAAAACTTCCTTAGCTTTATAAATCATCCAAAATCACAGAAATCAGAGCTCGACCAAGAGAGTTATGCTTGATCTTCCAAACTGTATCCGATTTGCACCACGCTAGTGAATGTTTTCCTCCAATATTGTGACCCATTTTAAGTTATTCTTCACTCAAACCCTACAAAACTCAAAATAAACTATTTTAGTTCATAATTACTCAATTATTACTCAAATTACATTAAAACGGAGGTAAACGACACATAAAATATATGACATTTAGGAGCTTATAAACCAATATATATATATGTGTGTGTGTGTGTGTGTGTGCTATTAACCAAATCAGGTGATACACAACCAACCAGACCTCATGCATTATGTTAGGTATCAAGGAAAATCCTATAACAAAACTTCGTAAGAAAATATCTCGAGAAATCTATGAAGATAGAATTAGGTCTAACGAGCGAATCAGTGTTTTACTACGAATCACAAGTTTCATATATATATATATATATTTGTATGTTTACGAAAATTAGTAAACTAGACAGGTGCATACCACCTAACCCACTGACTTCAAAAAACCCTAACCATGACTACATAAAAATTGTATTTGTGAGTATTAAAATTGTTAATATCGACACACTTTATATATAAATATTTATAATCTGTCTAAAAATGTGTAAAGAACAAAGACTTTATAGTTTGATTAGTATTTTTGGGATTATGTAGGCTAAGCTAACATTTAATAAATGCATAAAAGTAAATTAAATATAAATGAGAAGTTTTACAAGTAGTAGAACCAAACTACAACAATGGGGGAAAATAAAAACTAGAAGAAAGGAAGAAGAAGAACTAGAAATTTCTTCCCAAGTGGGGAGGAGAAAACAGAAAGGAAAAACTAATGTGACTTCCTAAAATTAGGCCCCAATTTTATCTAGATGTGTTTATAGTAAGGTTAGGGGTTGGGGGTCAATTTCCATCATTGTCCTTGGAAACAACTCAAAATCTTGCATCTTTGGTTCTCCCACCTCGGTCACATTATTCTTCACTTGTGCCCCCAATTTTGTATAATATTCACCTGAAATACACCATATATATGTAAGTACTACTATATATTAAATTATGATATAAACACTGATAAACATGCTTCTACTCAAAGATTAATACTAAGAACATTCGAAAGTAGTACCAAAATTCAAAAATTTATGATACATATAACTCTAATTTTCTCGAGTTACCAATGGTCTTCCCTAGCTAATTCTGATTATAATATGAGTGAGGATGAAGTATTTATTGATACTGTAGACAAGAATGTCGAATGGTTAGGTGTTGATAGTTATAGGAAAAAGTAAAATATAGTTAAATAGGTTGAAATCAACTGGTAGGTGTTACAATCTAGATTAGATTTAACAGTCACATAAATTGCACGCGACTTTTTTCGTCTGTAATTAATAAAAATTTCAAATTTTATCCTAAATTAGTAGAAATTGAAAAGTTTGAGAATTAAGTGCATTTTGTTTTGAACCTTGGGGACTAAGATAGACCACAACCAAAACTTTGAGCACTAAAATTGTATTTTTCCTTTCTTTTTGAACATTTGAATCTTGAGATTTAACAGTCATGTGCATTGCACGTGACTTTTTATGTCTATAATTGACGAAATTTTCAAATTTGTCCTTAATTGATAGAAATTGGAAAGTTTGAGGATTAAATATGTATTGTCTTAAATTTTGGGATTCAAGTTGGGTCACGACCCACTACAAGAAAAATAATTATTTGCGACTTGTTTCATTTTGTACATCACAAATATAATCATTTTGTGGCACCACAAGTTACAGAAACTAATAATTTCAAGTCACAAATGATAGTGTGATATTCATTTGCAAGTCACAAATACTTTAGTTTGTGACTCGCAAATGATGGTCACCGTCTACAAAGTGGTCACAAAAACTGCTGTGACTTATAAATGGAAGTCACATTATCATTTGTGACTTGGAATTACTAGTTTTTATGACTTGTCGTATTACAGAGTGATTGTATTTGTGATTATAATTGCAAAATTATACAAATCACAAAAGTGGATAATTCTTGTTGTGACCCCAAATTTAGGGGTTCAAATACATTTTTCCCTTTAGAATATTACTATTAACTTGCAGGGGTACTCGCATTGAAAAAGCACAAAAAACCCTATTGTCCAAACCCCAACCATGATTGCCCTTTTTGTAGAATAATTTTATTTGTAACACTTTTAGAATTTTCTCTCTTTTAACGCTATGCTAGGTACCATGTATCACCCTTCCCCAAATGCGAGCTCAGTAAGGTTTACTACCATGTTATACACTTTTCCTTCAATGGGTGGTGGCTGTCTTTATACACATCTAGAAGTGTGTAAATGAGTAGAATTTAGCGAGTCGTAATTAACCAAATGGAAATATACAATGTTCATCAAAACATGCTCGAAGAATTATCTTAAGAATGTGTTGTATGTATAATTAGATGTACTAATGTTTACGCACACTTCATCATGCTACAAAAATATTCAAAGGAAAAAAAATACATGTATACTGTGCATTTGTTGTTGGAAAAACAATGATATCATTTGTAATCTTGGTTTAAATATAATTATATGTTATAGAATAAATCATTAAACATACAAATGCTTACTTGATGAAGGTGAACTTGATTAACACAAAATAATAAATATAGTTGTTGTCAATGATTTAACCCTTTGTCCTTAAGGAGTAATTATCCGTCACTTGGTGTAAACGTATTTTATATAATTGCTTCCTAGGATTTCAACAACTCCACCCTTGTAAATTGCACTACTTAACAAGGTCTATGAACTTGTAGAATATTTCTAAACTTTCTCTCTATAAAATATTCCCCCCGTCCCATTTTATTAGTCGCTCTTTCTATTTTTGTTTGTCCCAAATTATTTGTCACTCCTTAAAAAGGCAATTAAACAAAGGCTAATTAACCTATTTTATCCTTCATACAAATCCTTAAAAATGACATTAAATTCATATTAGAGCATTAAATACTTTCACAAACCATTTCAAAATTTAAAACTACCAACACCAACTAATAAATTTTGAATTTGAATATAGGGATAATAATCGAAAAAGTGTGTTATTAGTTGGTCAAATATCAACTACTCTTAAACTGTGTGTCAAATTGACCATGTCAAATAAAATAGGACGAAGGGAGTACAATTCTTAAATGTAGGTTTTAAATAACCCAAATAAGGCTAATAATTTTCTTTTCAATCTTGTAGGATTTAAATAACCCAAATAAGGATAATAATTTTAATTAACCCACAAGATTGAAAGAAATTGATGGCTCAAAAGCAAAAGCAAAGAAATAGTAGCAGAAGAATCAATACATGAAGCAGCAAAACAAAAACGATTTTTATTTTCTTTAAACTTTCAATGGACAAGCACAGAAATGTCAATTTTTTTTCTAACACTGCATACACGGCCACACCAATATAATTGAATATATAGGTTTTTTATGGAAGCAAACCTAAACTAAGTCAATATTGGATTTGACCCCGTTAACAACTCAAAAATCTATTTAGAAATTTAGGCCCACAAACCTAAAACACATATGAATGGGATTTAATAAACGGACCTAATTCCTATTGGTACTTGGTTTAACTCCTACATTGCTTTCCTTAAACCAAGATCTTCAAATTTGATCATGCCCAACATTTTCTTCAACTTGACAAATGACTCCAACTTCAAAGGTTTTGTAAAAATATCAACCACTTGATATTCGGTCTTGCAATAATTAATAACTATCTCCTTGTCTTGTACTAACTCGCGAATGAAATGGAACTTGATATCAATATCTTTGCCACGTCTATGAAAAATTGGATTCTTTGTCAACTCAATAGCAGACTTGCTATCACAAAATATTTTTTTAGGACCCTCTTGCTTATGTTGTAGAAAGTCAATCATCCTTTTCAACCATAGTGCTTGTGTAGCACTACTTGTCGCTGCCATACACTCTACCTCATATGTAGATAAAGCCACCACTTGCTACTTCTTTGACGACCATGAAAATACACAATTACCCAAATACAAATGTATAACTCCAAATACTTCTCTTTTGAATCATGTCACTAGCTCAATCACTGTCTGTATATCCAACAAGGCTAGTATTATCAGTTGAAGAATAAAAAATACCATCAAACTACGTATCTCGTATGTATCTCAAAATCTTTTTAGCTGCCTGCAAATGAGATTGGCATGGAAATTCTATAAATCTAGATAGTGTATAGAGACAACCCCAAAAGTGATGAAACAGTCTTGTAAAAGTCATGTACCTGAGACTTCTTATACAAGATTTCTAAATATACATAGTAGATTGAACAAAATCACCGGTACATCTTTTGTCAATTTTAGATGATTTTTTAACAAGATTTTGAGATACATACCAGTGTAATTTTAAATATTTTAAAATATCACCAGCATATTTTCTTTGAGAAATAAAAATACAACCATCCAATTGACAAATTTCAATAGTAAGGAAATATGACATTAATCCCAAATCTGTCATCTCAAAATGGCTAATCATAGCCTCCGTGAATTCAGAAATTAAACTCCATTTGGGATTATTGTCTGTAAAATTAAATCATCTACATATAAGCATGCAATGAGAATATCTCTTCCTATATTAAATTTGATGTACAAAGTATACTCAGATGGGTATCATTGAAATCCACGATCAACAAATTATGAATCTACACGAGTGTATTTGATTGTGTCCTAAGAGTTTGTTTTAACCCATACAATGCCATTTTTAATCTGTAAACTTTATCTTCTTGACCCTTTTGACATAACCTGCAAGCTGCTCAATATAAACCTCTTTTTCAAGAATTCTATTTAAAAAATAGATTTCACATCCATTTGATAAATTTTACAATAATTATTCACAGTAAGTGAGATAATCATTCTAACAGTGTCAAGTCTGGCAACAGGTGCAAAGATCTCGAAATAATCGATACTTGCCTTATGCTTGTAGCCTTTAACAACCATCCTCGCTTTGAAGTGATCTACCTCTCCAGTTGGTTTGATTTTGATCTTGTACACCCACTTGACTCCAATTGGCTTCTTTGATGCTTGGTGGAAGAGTAGTCAACTGCCAAGTACTATTTTTCTCAATGGCATGTATCTCTTCATCCATGGCTTGAACCAAATGATATTTTTTGACAGCTTCCTCAAATATAATTGGATCACAATCTACAAATAATGCAAAATTAACAATATCTTCATCAGACACATCATTATCATTAGAAATAACATAATCCTACAAATGAGCAGGTAAATGGTGTTGTCTTTGTGTATCCTGGATAACTCTGCTAAGATAGGTTGCACAACTGGCACATCTAGCTGTCTACTAGAACTCTCTTCCTCCACATTTGGAAAAACAGGTAGAGGTCTTGATAATGGCTTGGGCTCCTTTTCAGACCAATTCCAGGCACGCTGCTCATCAAAAGTAACATCTCTACTGATAATCAATTTTCTTGTATTAGGATTAAACAATTTGTACCCCTTTGTCTCATGACTGTAGCCCTAAAAATACATTTTTCGGTCTTGTCATCCAATTTCTTTCTCAAAACATTGAATAGATCAAGAACAGGGGCATAGGAAAGACAATCAAATACTTTTAAGTGGAAATATATGGTTTCTACTAGTCCAAACCTCATATGGAGTTCACCGATAATTACACCTTGTAGGACACATGTTTAACACATAAATGGCACAAGAGACAGCTTCTGCCCAAAAACTTTAGGCATATTTTTATAATGTATCATGGACCTCACCATGCCCATCACAGTTCTATTTTTTCTCTCAACCACACCATTTTTCTGAATAGTGTACCTAGCTGTCAATTGATATTTTATGCCATATTTTTTCAAAAAAATATCACACACAAGAATTCAGTGCCCCTATCAGTTCTCAAAATTTTAATGAAATAACCACTTTGCTTCTCCACATAATACTTAATCTTCTTAAAAATATCACATGCATCAGATTTATTTTTCAAAAAATACATCCAAGTCTTTCTGCTAAAATCATCAATAAAGGTGATAAAATACTTACTACCACTATTGGAAGGAACCTCTACTGAGCACAAATCCTATGAATGAATCAATTGTAACGGTTTTATTGCCCTCCAAGTCTTGTTTTTTGTAAAAAGGTTAAAGAAGCAAGACTCACACTATTTGTTAGAACAATTAATAAAAGGCAAACCGGCAACCAAAATTTGTCTTGTAAGAAATTCAAACTCCCAAAATCTAAGTGGCCAAAAAGCAAATGTCAAAACCAAGTATCATCAAAAGTCACTGAACTAAAGCAAGGTAAATCACCACAGTTTAGAAAAAGAGACCATAGACAATTATGGTTCATAATTACCTTAGCAATTAGTCCTAATTTATCAACAGTGACAGTACCAACACTAAGTTTAAATTGCAAATCATATCCTTTTTTAGATAACTGTCCCAAACTCAACAAATTATGATATAAACTTGGCAAATGAAATAAATCAAATATAAAATTGGAATACATTTTTCAAAGTAATACCAATTCTACCCTTTCCTAAAACAGACACTTTTTCATTATTTTCAAACTTTACATAAGATCTAAAACCAGATTCATCCAGATCAGAAAAAAATTTCTTTGTCCCGCACATGTGATTGCTCTAGCCAAAATCAATAAACCATTCATTCTTTTTATTTTCATCAGATCCAAAACTAGAAAACAAAACAATCTCTTGTTTATCACCGACAATTTTCATTCACGTTTGTATACACCTCTCCATCACGATTTTTATTATGCATCTAGATTTGGATAATGTCAGATCATCAAAATAATAAGATTTAATTTTAGATCTATCAACTAGATGAAAATTATTGTTTGGCTGATTATTCTGTTGCTCCCTCCTAAAATTACCATATTATTTTTTTGCTGGTAATTAAAATTATCTTTACCATGACCTTGAAAATTACCTGTGCCGCCACGTCCTCTACCTTTGAAATTTTGACCTCTTTGATTTGTTTCGGCCAAACTCACCGTCTCCTCCTTTTGTTTGGGTTGATCTACGTTGGCTTGCAATGCCTCCTCAACTGTATCAGTTGTTTGTTGATTCAGGGACATCCTCATAAGTCACTAATTCACCTTCCAGTACATTAAGTTTCAGAGTACTCAGGTCCTTGGTTGCCTCAAGAACCGTCTATTGTGTGTGAAATTTTGTACTTAATGACAGTAGGATTTTTTTCAACAACTTTAACTTCTTCAAGAATTTCACCACTGATTCTCATATCATTGGTAAGATCACTCATCCTACCAATAAAATTTTTAACTGGCTCAGTTAGTTTCATCTGAACCAACTCATATTGTCTCCTGAATTCTTGCAATTTGATTTTTCTTACGTCAGCAAACCACGATTTGAATTCACCAAAATTGTTCAGGCCTCTTTTGCAGTTTTTGCATTCATAAATTTGTTGAATACATACAATTGAACTTTACTGTTGAGCTAGTGGTGTGCCTTGCAATCCAATTGTCTTTTTTTTTCTCCAACTCATTAGTTTCTTCAGCTGTCAATTGTGTGCCTTCTTGGTGTTCATCGAATCCTTAATTGACAGTAGGCCAAACTCCAATACAAATTTTAAAGAAATTTACATCTGACTTTGCCAGGTCACAAAATAATTTTTTCCGTAAAAAACAAAAACGGGACAATCCTGTAAGATGTATGAACTATCCATAAAATATATGTTTTTTATTTATTTAGGATCACACAAAGCTCTAATATCAATTTGTAGGATTCAAATAACCCAAATAAGGTTAAAAATTTTCTTTTCTATCTTGTAGGATTTAAATAACCCAAATAAGACTCATAATTTTAATTAACCCACAAGATTGAAAAGAAATTGATGGCTCAAAAGCAAAAGCAAAGGAATAGTAGTGGCAGAATCGAGACTTGGAGCAGCAAAACAAAAACGATTTTTATTTTTTAAAAACTTTCAATGGACAAAGCAGTGCAAGTTATCAATCTTATTGACATCTAGATGCACACACGACCACATTGTATATAATTGAATATACAGGTCTTTTATGCAAGCAAACCTAAACTAAATCAATATTGGATTTTGCCCCACTAATAAATCAAAAACCTATATATTGGATTTAAGCCCACAAACTTAAAAACACATACGAATAGGATTTAATAAATGGACCTAATTCCTATTGGTATTTGATTTAACTGCTACATTAAATATCTAGAGTAGAAGTAGAAGATCAAGAAAGAATGAAAAATGGAATTAAGACTCTTGAAAATGAAGGTATATTCCCAACTCCTTTACAACACTCCTATTTATATCTAGAGCTAATGAATAGACACAATATTAATACATGAATGAGCATTGATAGTTCATGAATACACGTAATTCACGAATGCAACATTAATAAAATATGAATGAATCTTCATAATTAATGAACACATCATTAATTATCTATGGATTGTTATCCATAGAATCATGAATGTATTAATGAACACATCATTAATAAGTCCACAATTCATAAATGTACATACTATTAATTACACATAGATGAATGATAATCCAATTAATGTTATATATAGTTCAGGAACACAAAATAATTCATTCTACAAATTAGTGTCAAGTCATTTTTATCACTTTGAATTAATATCTTATTCATGTACAGGAAAGTAACTGATCAGACAGATACTAAATTGGTAAATAAATTACCATTCAAAGGTCAGTGAAAATAATTTCTCATTAACTGATTCCAATGATACTAAATTGGTAAATAAATTACCATTCAAAGGTCAGTGAAAATAATTTCTCATTAACTGATTCCAATGTTTGTTTTTTTCACTATCTCAGTTGTAGTTCAATAGATGATGAATTACTCACAGACCCAACTAGTAACCTGGTATCAGATCGATCAGATTCTATCTCTTCAGGAACGCTTTTCGATGTGTTACATCGAGAAACAGATGGATGATGCGGAGTTGGAAGGGTAACAGAGTTACCACTAAGCATGTAAACCACAGAAGCCATCATAGGTCTTCTATCCACATCTTCTTCAATGCATAACAAACCAACATGGATACACTTTAGGACTTCATTTTCAACAGAAGAGTTATTAAGTGTTGGATCCGAACAACGCCAGTGGTGTGCCATGTCTCCATTGTTCCCAAGCCTGTTTAGAATCAATCCCAAGTATCGAGATTACAATTATAAATAGAAAAGTTTATGTAAAATAGAATGATTATTGTTTGTTTATTTTGCAAAGTTATTAAATACAAAACAAAAAGATTAAGGAGCATTTGTAAAACTGGTGAAAAGATTTGCACTCACATAGGTTAAAAGGTGTCGAGAATCTTCTGATTGGTGGAAGCTGCTATTCTTCTTGCCAGCAATAATTTCAAGAATTACAACCCCAAAACTGAACACATCTGACTTGATAGAAAATTGGCCACTCGTAGTATATTCAGGGGCCATGTAACCGCTAAAATACAAATTAAGTGGCCATTTTAGATTATGAAATTAAAATCCTGGCAATCATTTTCATAATGAAATAATCACATATTTGTATAGTCTAATTACTAAGCTTCATATATATATATGATAGACAGTGGGTTATGCTTAAATTTATATCCCAAATTGTACCGGAAATTAAACTTGTATATGGAAAACTTACAATGTCCCAGCAATTCTGTTTGTGTTTCCTTCAAATTCATCGACGCCGCAAATCTTTACCATGCCAAAATCTGCTATTTTCGGGTTCATACTTTCATCAAGTAATATATTGCCAGCTTTAAGATCACGGTGAACAATTCTAAGACGAGAATCTTCATGTAGATAAAGGAGTCCTCTAGCTATTCCTCCAATGATCTTGTAGCGTTTTGACCAGTCCAATAATCGTTGTTTTTCTTGATCTTTATAATAACAAGAAGGACAATATTATGTGTTAGTTTTATGAATCACAAAATAAAATATTTCCAAAAGACACGAACAAAGATCTACAGCAAAATGTCAGTTTAATACATTTACTAAAGGTATCTAGTTTGAAACCAACCAAAGAGGAAATAGTCAAGGCTTTTATTTGGAACAAATTCATAAATGAGTAGCTTTTCCCCTCCTTCCAAGCAAAATCCTTAGAAGTCGAACTAGATTCCTATGCTGAAGATTGGCAACCACTGCAATTTCGTTTTTAAATTCTTCTGCAAATTTGAACGTCTAGATAATCTCTTTACGGCTATGTCTTGTCCGTTAGGTAGTTTACCCTGTAGAAGTGTAGATAGTATAATTTGAGAAATTGATTGGAAACATCTTTTAATGTCTTTTTGCATGAATGTGTGTCGGTGGAGACGTCACTATCGATGTTGAAAGAACTCAATGCACATTTACACGAACCTTGTACACGGGGCCGAATCCACCTTGGCCAATTTTGTTATCAACAGAGAAGTTATTTGTGGCAGTTTGAATTGCAGCCAAACTATACTTTAAGGATTCAGGATCAATGGTTAAGCTTTCATCTTCATCTACGCCAAAGAAATAAATTCACTAAATTAATATATTACTCCAATCATGTACAAAAGGAAAAATTTAGAGCAATGAATTCAAAGGTAAATTGGTTTTCTTATACTGCATTTGTTTGCTATCATTAGTATCTCTTACCATTTGCCTCCTGCATTTCGGAGTCATACCGCTTTCTTGATCTTCTCTTTAGGAGAACAAATGTTCCAACAAACAGCACAACAAAAAAAATGGTTGAGAGAGCAATTCCAATAACTGCTGGTTTTGATAATCGCCTTTTACCTGAATCATAAGAAGATATCTTGTAAAGTCAAACTAGAGAGAAATGCTTACCTCTGTTTAATGAATTACTGAATCAAACATTTCTTTATTTCTTTTCTTGACTGAACCAAATCTAATTTCAAGATTCACTAATTAATGAGTTTCGCCATTACTAGGTGTTAAAGCGAACAAAACTTCTCCATACTTGAACCGAACTCGACTTGGTATGAGTTTGTTTCAGTTTCGTTCGTTAATAATCAAACCAAGTTTTACCATCAATAGTGACTGTTCATTTTTTTTTTGTTATGCTCAAACTTGACTCGATAAGTTAAAATATTTAAATTTATATGAAAATAATCCAAACTATTCGAACTAGATTCGAGTTTCGAATCAAAATTTCTTTATTTCTTTCCTTGAGTGAACCGAATCTAATTTTGAGATTAATTAATTAATAAGTTTCACAATCAATAGGACTATAAAGTGAACAAAATACTCTGATACTCGAACCAACTTCAATTCGGTAAGAATTTGTTTAAGCTTGATTCATCAATAATCAAACTAAAGTTGAACAAGATACAGTATTCGTTAATTTTTTGTATTCTATTTGAACTCGACTTGATAAACTAAAATATTTAAATTTATATGTAAATAATCCACACAACTCAATTTCGATTTGAGTTTGACTCGATGAAAACTCGTTCAAATTTAGCTTGACATATAAACCAGTCAAATTTGAACAAAATCATAAACTCATTAAAATAATTAAATAAAAATTAAAAATCAAAGCGTTTGACTTGTTTATATTCATTTATAACTGTCAAGAAAGGAAAAAAAAATAGTTCCTACAAAGTACAAAGCCTGCATTAGCTTAAATTACAGTGTATTATGTTTGGCATATCAGAAATCAGTTTATTTTCTAGAAAGTGAAGCGGCCCAAAACGGAAAAAAAAAAAAAAAAAACATAATTTTGGAAAAAATGCAATTTTAGCCTTCAAACTTTGGGTTGTAGTCCATCGTGGTCCCCAAAGTTTCAAGCAAAACACATTTAGTCCCCAAACTTTCCAATTTTAACCAATTTAGGACAAATTTAAAATTTTCGTCAATTATAAGTGAAAAAGTCATGAGCAAAGCACATGTTCAATCTCAAGTTTTAAACTTGAAAAAAATGCAATTTTATCCCTCAAAGTCTGGGGCATAATCTATTTTTGTCTCCAAAGTTCCAAACAAAACGTATTTAATCATCAAACTTTTTAATTTCTACCAATATAGGACAAATTTAAAAATTTTGTCAATTATAGATGGAAAAAGTTATGTGCATTGCACGTAATTGTTAAATCTATCTTGGGATATAACACTTTCCAACAGATTTCAGCCCATTTAACCATATTTCCTCTTTTTCCTCTAACTACCAACGCATTACTATTTACCATTCTTATCTATATTACAACACTTTCCATGCAAGTGACTACTAAATCTAACTAGGTTATAACACCTCACAACTAATTTCAACCCATTTAATCTAGTGTTAAAAAAGTTATATCCAAAACAAAGATAACAATAACACAATAATAATTGATTAGTAAATTAAAATAATAATATAATTCGCGACTAATCTTTGATGTATAATACAACAATAATAATTCACTTATTATAGATTACTGAAACTCATTTATTGAGCTTAATCTTTGAAATGTTTGTTGAATTTGGTATAGTAAATGAAAACTAAATATTTAGTTACAAATATTAAATAAGATTAAATGATTAATATACTAGTTCAAAGTTGTACTAAGCAACTTCTTTTATAATATTTTTAAATTAGCGATAGATTTTTCTATCGTTAATATTTTTTAAATATTTAAAGATATTAATTACTAATGGATTTTTTCTTCACAATTGTTATTCTTAGTAACGGAATTTTTGGTCGCTAAATTTAGTAAAAAATCGCTAATTTAAGGTTTCTAAAATGTCTCAAAATCAAATTTAATAATCGATTTGCTGATAATTGTTGAAATTCTGATAGCAGAACCGTTACTATATTTACTAAAGAGGCATTTTTTGAAGGATGGATTATGTCGGCAAATCCGTCGTTAAATCGTTTAGCAATGGTTTTTTAGCAAAAATTCATTGCTAAATCCGTCGTTCAATGGGTTAAAATTGGTTATGAAGTATTATAATATAGACAAGAATGGTGAATGGTTAGACATTAATAGTTAGAGGGACAGCTTTTGGAAATGTCCCTTTATCAAAATAACTTATCACCTCACATGGTAAGGACTGCCGAGCCTCATTCACTCCCACACCTTATTCTTTCTTCCCAGTCACAGCTGACACTTTACTTTTTTCAGGTGATAGAAAATACACTTCTAAGGAGGAGAGGAAATCTGCAGGGTTACAGGGGCACATCTAGTAAGATGTGCCCTGGGGTCGACTGTCCGTCGACCCTCTTCCAGTTCCTCTCACCTCGGGGAGCACTGATCTTCGACCCACCCGTCGATCGATATAAACGATCGGGCTCATTTCCCGAGGGTGGCTCGTGAGCAGGTGAAGATGGTGGCTTTGCCTCGGAATGTAGCCTACGTTAAGAGGCTCACCCCTCAACAGAGGCAGGGCGAGTTTCACGTCAGCCTGATGAACGTAAGTCTGACTAACCCTTCTTGAAATTTCAATTTTTTGCACCTTGTACTTCAACTCATACAACTCATACTTTTGCTCTTTTGCAGGCTGTCACAATCTTGCCCGCCATCGCCGATCAGAATTCATCCTTCAACTCTGCCGTTAACTCCGTGAAGCAGGAGTTGGCTCACGCCAAATCCGACGTGGATCAGGCAGTGAAGGAGGCTGTTCAAGCCAATGAGATGATATGCAATGTCGAGGCGGGCAAAAAATACGATGAGTAGAAGGCCGAGCTTACCGAGGTGAGGGACAAGCTTCACACAAAGACGAGCTTGAAAAAGTATATATAACCGTTGAAATAAGTTGGGAAGTGTTATATCCCAAGATAGATTTAATAGGCACGTGCAATGCAGGTGACTTTTTCCATCTATAATTGAGAAAATTTTCAAATTTGTCTTAAATTGATAGAAATTCAAAAGTTTGAGGATTAAATGAGTTTTGTTTGGAACTTTGGGGACCAAAATAGACTATGACCCAAACTTTGAGGGTTAAAATTATTTTTTTTTTCACATTTGGAACTTGAGATTTAAGAGCCACGTGCTTTGCACGTACACTTTTTCCATTTGTAATTGACGAAAATTTTAAATTTGTCCTAAATTGGTAGAAATTGGAAAGTTTGAGAACTAAATATGTTTTGCGTAAAACTTTGGGAACCAAAATGGACAATGACCCAAATTTTGAGGGCTAAAATTGTATTTTTTTTCTAATAACTTTTTATGTACTGTCGGTATAGAAAAAATTTTTATATCATCGAGTGTGAATGCATGGAACTTTATACGCGTCATTACTTTTTTACTCCATATGAGTTAGTTACATCATATGAAATGACTAACAACAATTGTCAAACGATTCAAATCATTCACTAAGCAAGTTGATCACTTACTTCATAGATGACCTTGGTACTTTATAAATAATCCGACGCTGTCATGGTCACTAGCAGATACCTACTCCTAGTATGGTATTTTAAAGAAATTACAAGCATTAGCTATATAAGATTTACCTTTGCTGTTGTCTTTACTACTCGAAGGGGAAGTGATGTTGTAAAACCGGAATAGCTCATACCAAATCATGCAGTTAGGAAAGGCAACTCTGCATCCCTGCCTATTGGGGCAACCTTGTGGCATAAACGAAATAGCAGAACTAAAACAACTTGTGCAGTTAGTACTAGAAAGGTCAGCTCTACACTGTGCAAGGGTGTATACACTCTGAGAGGTGGAAAAATTAGCTTCTCCGACACCAAACTTTTGATCTGGTTGATTATCGTTAGAAGCTCGAATCCTCTGCAACCTCATTCATCGTGTTTGTCAAAACCTGGTTAAATTTGTCTGGTTCAGTAACATTCATCGTGTTCCACATCCAAGCCACAATATTCTCATCCTGTAAGGAGTAGACAGAGAAAAAAGATCGATTCGAGTATCGTAAGAAGCAATAATCGTACCAAGCAAACGCCGCTTTCTGATTGGAGCAATAGTTAAGCACTTCATTAGAAGCCTTCGAAACACATTCAGCACAAACATCGCTGTTTACATCACCTCTCTTATAAACATGCCGTAAACTCTATCAGACGGATCATTGCCAACGGTTGGAATTGAAAACGACTTGGGTTTTAGATGCTTCTACGGTTGAAAATAGGAAATTCACCAGGTTTTCCCCTAAGTACTGCCGGAAACATATGTGCCTTCATCGCACTTGTGTAGTAAACTAGAATTCCTTGCGCGTTTGTGACAAAGCAAAGCAAACTACACAAGAACCAAATTATAAGATATTGTACAAGCAAGTAATAGTTGATCATCTTCTTCAAGTTAATTGTTGTATAGCAGATCAATTGTCATATTCTTTCAAATAAGAAATCATTCTCTGCATATAAGATGATATAATACTATCACTACTTTGATGAAGACATTTTCACACCAGCCAAATGAGACCAAGTTTCAACTCAAGAGAGACATATAGATCCTAATCACTTTCCTAGCTTTGCAGTTTGCCCAAGTCAACACAAATGAGGCCAGAACACGTTAAGTTTCCTTTAGCTTTTGTGAAAGAAACACGTCTGTGCTTTTTTTTTTCCCTTCGTCTAGATATTATTGTGACAAAGAAAGTAGTGCAAAATTTGATGGTGCCGGCTGGGAAATACTTACCTGGGGAGAGAAAATTTAGAATTTCGTCCCTCACTTGAAATACTATATTATTTCGTCTTTGATTGTGGTGCTATTCTGTCGACGTTCAGATGGATCCAGCAACAGTCGACAGTCTTGGTCAAAAGACTCGAATACCTTTTTCGAACATATTTTGAGCAAAGAATACATTAATGTTGAAGGTTTCAACTTTTAGCTCAACGACTAGAGGTGACAAAGTCACATAAGAACAGGTGGTGTGTGCTTGTGAAGTTACAAGCAAAATCATCTAATTGTCCACAAATAAATTTTTTTTTTATTTTTGTATATTATTGAATTGTTCTACTTGAAACTCATATTACTGAGCTTTTGGCAAAGACTCGTGCATATCACGAACGTGACAAAAGCATTTGAAATCATTATCCTCTAATTCTAGAATCTTAAGCAAATCTCCTTCCTCCATTCGCAAAACTAACGACATTATCACTTTTATAGGAAAATGTTATTGTCAAGGTAGCATTTCCTAATGTCACAACAAAAATATAATAAAATAACCAAATTACCCCAATTCTCTTTGCCTTCTTTATTAAGAAATGTATTTTGGTCATTTTATCACTTTTTTATTCTGGCATTAACAAATGTTGTTGTTGTTGTCGTGACAATAGCATTGTCCTTAGAAGTAGATACTAGTATTTGAATTTACCTCTGAGAGTTAACCAAACTACCAATATAAATAAGGGTTTATTTCACTTTGTGCCTCTTAACTTGTGCCAAATTCTCACTTTACACTCTATATTTATTTCTTTGACATATTGTATCCTAAACTCTCACATTTATCTATTTCAGCCCAATTTTTAATTTCGTTACCAAAGTTAACGGATATTTCAACCACACACACCACGCACCTAAAGTGGAATATTTGTCATTTTTTTTTTGTTTTTTGTAACACTATTAAAACTTACACCAAAGTGGGACAAATCTATGAATTAGGGGTCTAAAGTGTCCAAAATTTAGAATTAGGGTGCGAAGTGAGAATTGATCATATGTTAGGGGTACAAAGTGGAATTAATTATTATTACTTTTATTAATGCAATCGCCCTTAAATAAGCGTGTGGTATGCACTTATTTAACATCCGTTAACTTTGGTAATAGAGTTAAAAATTGGACAGAAATGGGATAAATTTGAGAGTTATATAGGGTATAATATGTTCAAAATATAAATATAGGGTACAAAATAAAAATATGGTACAAGTTAAGAGGTGCAAGTAAAGTTAAAAATAAAATAAAAAAAAGGTACATTTAAACACTTTGATTTAATTTTACTTTTCCAAAAAAAAAACATTTGGGGCATTTTTAAATCGTGTGATAAAACTCAATAAAATTAAAAATAAAATAAAATAAAACTGACAACTATTAAAGAGAAAAAAGGAAAATCTATCTCAATAACCTTCTTTCCTTCATCATTTTCTTTCATTAATGCTCACATCCACCACCACCTCCCCTAACTCACTCTTATCCCCCACCACTATTAAATACACAAGAATTTAGGAAAAAAAATACAGGAATTTATAGTATCTGGTGTCTAGATAAGAATAGAGTAAATTGCAGAAATAGTCACTAAATTATTGGCTTGTAGCAAATCAGTTCACTCAACTATTTTTTTCTAAAAAATAGTCATTGAAGTATTAAAGGCATAGATTTAAGCGTACACATCTAGGTTACTCTATTTATTTGAGCCTTTAAAGGAAGACGAAAAGTGATTTTTTGAGAGTTAAAATTGTCAAAATAGATTGGAGTGACATTATTTTTATAAAAGCATAGATTTAAGGTTACTCTATTTATTTGAGCCTTTAAAGGAAGACGAAAAGTGATTTTTTGAGAGTTAAAATTGTCAAAATAGATTGGAGTGACATTATTTTTATGAAAAAATAAGTCATAGTTATTAAATCCGACCCGATATGATGGTTTAATCGGTTAATTCGATAAACTGGCCAAATAACCGGATTGGGTTGCTAGTCTGACCGAACAAAGCAAGAACCTATTGACTAGTCAACGAATTGGGATAATCGAGAATCAGGCTGGTTCAATCGCGATCTGGGTGGGTTGACTAAGTCCATGTTGAAAATTTTTTTGTAACGGTCAAAACTTGAACCACACACCTATCCATTTTTAAAGAAACAACAAACCACCGGACCTCGCTACTTGTACACAACGTTATGCATGTCATTTTTTATTATAACCCTTTACTTCCTTTGCAACTTCCACTTAAACACAATAACTAATAACTAATATAGTTATACAATCTATAATATTTAAATACTTATTTTTTCAAAATAAAACTATAAATATCTTGAAGCGAAAAAAAATCTATTTTCTCAAAAAATTTTGAAGACATAACTTAGCAAAATAATGAAATATTATGTTTTTCACAATATAGAGTACTCCCCATAATATCGTATCATTGTGATTTTGTAAATGAAATATATCATAAAAGATGCATTATGACAAAGAAATAATTTAAGAAATAATAAAAATATAATTCCAATGTGTTTATTTATTTATATATTGTATAATAGTTATTTTCAAAATTACACATTTTCAATAACTAAAATTATAGATTTCAATATATTTTCAATAACTATTTCAATATATTTCATTATAGATTTTAGAGAAATTATCATTTTAAATTCATTTAAAATTAATTAAAAATTCATAATACAATTTTATTAATATTTTTATTAAATTTCTTGTATCTAATAATTTTAAAGTGTTATGTATTAATAAAATAATATATTTTTAGTAACTTATTGATCCATTTCCCTCACCGAGTTCCTCACCGGACCGGATTTAATAACTATGAATAAAATACTATTCAAAGAGGCCAAAATAAAAGAAAGTAAATATCTTAGGGTCAAAATACAATTAATGTATATTTGCCCCACCCTTTCCCTGCCACCTTCTAGCACTCACCCTTTCACTGCACGATATCTTGTTTTACTGATTCAAAAGTTGAATAATTCTTTGTCAATAATTAGTTCCTATTCTTTAGGAAACTGTTAGTCCACATGAGTTTTTTGTGGATCACGTAATCTGCTGCTATTTTATTGAATTTTTGTTATTCCAAGCTCTATATATATGTAAGCTTGATGAATCAATAGAATCGTCTTCTACTGTTATATCTCATTTTATTTATAAAAACCAACAATTGGTATTAGAGCCTTATTCTTCAGGGATCTGTGAGTGAAAATTTCATTGTTTTCAAGTAAGCTCTCACGCCTGCACCATAAGTCACGCATGGAAGGAGATTCAAGTTTCTCAGCAATGGTGTAATACCCGACTTTACTGATCATTTTACACATTTTCATACTTGATTGTTCTTATTTTAAATGTGTATTAATAGACAGCTAAAATATTAAATAATGGTTTTATCCTTTTTAAATATTTTCTAAAATTTTCGGTTAAAAGTATAATTTTATAAAATTTGAGAATTTAAAGTGCAAATCTTGAAAATTTATTGAAACTTCGTCATGAAGTCTTCTGCTTCATTGTTACTGTCATTACTCAAATGACTTCCAAAGACAAACTTTCCAAAAAGCCATTATCCAATTTCTCAAATCCAACCATTAATTTAGAATTTTTTCCCTCCAAATCAAACTGATGATTTAGGAATACTCGTAGACCTTTAATCCAACTTTAAAAGTAAGTTTTACTTCCAGATTTGTATGATTTTTGTGTTAAATTTCAAGTTCCTAAGAAATTAATTTGTTTAATTTTGTTGTTTATGAATTGATTTGATTACCAAATATGTGTATGAGCTATTGGAACTTGATTTATGGTTTGAAATGACTTTTTAACTATTATTTTTGTGAGATTTGAATTAGGGTTTTGACAACTCTTAACCTGGTGATATACTTGAAATTATGAACCCTAATTCTTAGATTTTTATCTTATTTTCACAAATTTAAGTCCACTCTTACTTATTTGTGTTCAATTAATGCCTAATTTGGGAATTTGGGTGATACCCAAAAGTGAATCTCTATCTCGATTTTTATCCTAATAGTATAACACTCTCCTGGTTTAGGTGATTTGGGATTAGAGTTTTAGACCATCGAAATTTTGATACGTCTACGAAATCGATTTTTGAGGTAAATAACTTTTATACCTTTTTATCGATACCCTGTATATGATTGGTTTTGCAACCCTAGAATAATTGACATTAAGGTAAGTATATTTATAAGTTTTGAGTAACGTTTATAAGGTAAGTATGTTTATAATTTATGTGTTCGTTATGTAACATATATTATTTGTTAATCAGTGTACTATGTGTTAATGAATGATTATTGTGAAGAGTTCAATGAATCACTTTAGTGGACTTGGCTATGAGTGAGTGAATGAAATGATAAGTTGAGTACTCTGCTTCGTAAATGTTATACCCAGTCTATCGGGAAGACAAGTGATAGACACTCCGTTATGCCTTGTCTACTCGGGCGGATAATAAGTGGTCCTGGATCCAGTGTTGGGAAGATTTTGGTGAACCATGGGCTCATTGATTGGCATTTACATTCTAAATATTGATAATGTCTCGTATATTGTACCCTGCACTAATTATATTTGCGTTATCTATGACATTTACTAAGCACGATGTTCTTTCTCAGTTATTATTTTCATCTTTGTTTGTAGTCGAGGATCAACAGGAGACGTTAGCAGATCCTGTGTCGAGTGCTGACCAGGGAGGGAGTGATTGGGTATAGATCCTAATTATTGGAGCTAAGTTTTTCTGTTTACCATTTTAGTGTGAGGTTCGTTCTTATGTTTAGGCCTGTGTGCCTATAGACTTGTTAGATTCATCTTGTAATTGAATTTCTGACTGTTGTGGGATTGTATTTTGTTGTTTGTATATTACTGTGACTTGGTCATCGTGGATTGTTATGAATATGACTGTTGAATATATTTTGTGTATTGGTCTTGTACTGTGCCTTGCATGTTTGGGGTGATCCTGAGGTGCGGCATGTCATTTTTCCATTTTGGGGGCGTGATAAATGGCACCTCCAGTCTTCAATGGTGAAAATTATAGCATCTGGGCAGTACGTATGGAAGCCTACCTAGACGTTTTGGATTTATGGGAGGTTGTTGAAGAAGACTATGAAGTTACTGCACTTCCAAATAATCCAACAATGGCTCAAATCAAGAATCACAAGGAAAGAAAAACCAGAAATCTAAGACAAAGGCATGCCTATTTGCAGCAGTTTCATCAATCCATCTTCACTTGAATTATGTCTCTGAAGTCAGCCAAAGCTATACAGGATTATCTCCAAACAGAATATGAAGGAGATGATCGAATTAAAGGCATACAAGTGTTGAATCTCATTAGAGATTTTGAATTACAGAAGATAAAGGAGTCAAATACCATCAAGGAGTACTCTGAAAGACTTCTGAATATAGCAAATAGAGTAAGATTGCTTGGATCTGAGTTTAATAATTCGCGCATTGTTGAAAAAAATTTGTTACTATCCCTGAAAGATTTGAGGCCACAATAACCACTCTAGAAAACACCAAGGATCTGTCTAAGATCACTTTGGTAGAGTTGCTCAATTCCTTGTAGGCACAAGAACAGTGAAGGACTATGCGAGAAGAAAGCTTTGTTGAAGAAGCTTTGCCAACCAAACATGAAGACAGAAGGAGAAGCAGAAGAAAGCCAAACTAGAAGAATCAACAAGATGCAAGTTGCAACAGCAGCAACAAGGGCGAAGCAGAGAGCACTCCAAGGAAAAGTACCCGCCTTGTAAGCATTGCAACAAAACAGGTCATTCTCCTCTCAAGTGCTGGAGACGACCTGATGCTAAGTGCACCAAGTGCAATCAACTTGGGCACGAAGCTATCATTTGCAAGAATCAAAACCAGCAGCAAGAAGCAGATTCTCAAGTTGCTAATGAAGAGGAGGAAGATGATCTCTTTGTTGCTAGTTTCTCTAGCAATGTTTCAAGAGAGTTTTGGCTGATCGATAGCGGCTGCACAAATCACATGACTCATGACAAGGAACTTTTCAAAGAATTGAAGCCGTCCAAAATTTCAAGGATCAAATTAGGTCACGGAGGCTACATTGCAGCAAAAGGGATAGGTACCGTCGCCATCGCAACACATTCAGGTAGATGTGTATATTTGATGTATTATATGTACCTGATGTGGACCAAAACTTGTTAAGTGTTGGCCAGCTGCTACAAAATGGCTTCAAGGTGTTTTTTGAAGATAACTATTGCTTGATTAAGGATGCTATAGGTCAGGATCTGTTTAAAACAGAAATGAGAGGGAAAGTTTCTCATTAGATCCAATTCAAGAGGATCTTGGATACACATCTGACAGTATTTAACAAGTTTAAGATGGTGCTGAGTCAGGTATCAAAAGATAGATTGTAAAAGAGTCATTTCAAGGGCTTCTCAAGATGAAAAAATCTGAAATGGTAAAAGACTTACCTGATTTTGAAGTAATTTCTACAGATTGCCATGTTTGTCAATATAGAAAGCAAAGCAGACTTCCATTCCCAACAGCCACTTGGAGAGCCACAAAGAAGTTGCAGCTTATTCATACCGATGTAGGAAGCCTTCAAAGAACACAATCACTTAAAGGTAATCGTTATTACATCATTTTGGTAGATGACTTAACTCGCATGTGCTGGATTTATTTTTTAAAATTCAAATCAGAGGTAGGAAGCACCTTCTGGAAGTACAAAGCAAAGGTGGAAAATGAAAGCGGCTGCAAAATTCAGATATTAAGATCTTGGATAATGGCAAGGAGTATAATTCACATCAGTTCAATTCATTTTGTGAGGAAGCAGGGATTGAACATCAACTTACAGCTCCTTATACTCCAGAGAAAAATGGAGTTAGTGAGAGAAGAAACAGATTTATTATGGAGATGGCTAGATGCATGTTACACGAGAAAAATTTGCCAAAAGAATTTTAGCAGAAGCGGCCAGAATAGACTCCCCACAAAAGCAGTGAAGAATAAAACTCCTTTTGAAGCATGGTATGGGTATAAACCTCAAATGAATTTGCTTAAAGTGTTTGGTTGTCCTTGTTTTACCTATGTTCCACAAGTTAAACGAGATAAACTAGACAAAAAGGCTGCTGCAAGAATTTTCGTCAGATATAGTACAGTTTCAAAGGCATATAAAGTCTTCCAACCTGAAACTAAAACTATAACCATCAGTAGAGACGTGCACTTCATGGAAAATGAAGAGTGGAATTAGGAAGACTCAAATATTTCCATGCCAGAAACAATTGGCTCATGGCTAGATGAAAGGAAAGATGATCCACCAGTTAGAGGCACGCGATTGCTCTCTGACATATATCAGAGATGCAATATTGCAATTTGCGAGCCTGCTGACCATAAAGAAGCTCTTGGCAACCCCAAATGGAAGAAAGCAATGGGGGATGAGTTGTTTATGATAGAGAAAAACAAGACTTGGGAGCTCGTTGATAAACCTCAAGACATGAAAGTAATTGGGGTAAAATGGGTATTTAGAACCAAGTTAAATGCTGATGGTTCCATTAACAAGAAAAAAGCAAGGCTTGTTGTTAAGGGGTATGCACAGATTTTTGGTGTTGATTATTTTGACACATTTGCACCAGTTTCAAGGCTTGACACAATCAGGTTACTTTTTGCTCTTTCTGCACAACTTGGCTGGAAAGTTCATCAAATGGATGTCAAATCAGCGTTCCTTAATGGGATTCTTGAAGAGGAAATTTATGTTGAGCAACCCGAAGGTGTTGTTGTGGAAGGCAAATTAGAAGACAAAGTCTATCGGCTACATAAAGCTCTTTATGGCTTAAAACAAGTGTATAAGAGCTTGGTATAGTCGAATAGATGATTATTTGCTTGGCTTTGGCTTTGAAAAAAGTCTTTCAGAATCCACACTTTATGTTAAACATAATAGCAATGAGATTCTTGTTATTTCTCTCTATGTGGGTGATCTTTTAATTACAAGAAGCAGCGCTAAACTTATTGATAAGTTCAAGCAAGATATGATGCAAGCTTTTGAAATGACTGATCTTGGCCTAATGACGTTTTTCCTTGGAATGGAGATTGAGCAAAGAAAATATGAGTTTTTAATCTGCCAGAAGAACTATGCAAAGGAGATTCTCAAGAAATTCAGAATGGAAGATTGTAAAGAGATGACTACTCCCATGAATCAAAAACAGAAACTAAGTAAAGACGATGGAGTTGAAAAAGTAGATGAAACATACTATAGAAGTCTCATTGGGTGTTTGATGTATCAGCACCGTAACAAGTGACCTGATATATTGTATGCTGTCTGTTCTATCAAGGTTCAGCATTGTCCTAGTGGAAAACATCTAAAGGCAACAAAAAGAATTGTCAAGTATGTCAAAGGAACTATCAACTACGGAGTCAAATTTCAAAAGGAGCCAAAATATGAGGCTGTTTGGGTATTCTGATAGCGATTGGGGTGGTTCCTTGGATGATATGAAGAGTACTTTAGGGTACTGTTTTAGCATTGGTTCAGGAATTTTCTCATGGAGTTCAAAAAAATAGGATATTGTGGCTCAATCTACTGCAGAAGCTGAGTTTGTGGCAGCAACGACAATAGTAAATCAAGCATTGTGTCTGAGGAAGATTTTGATCGATCTGCATATGAAACAGACCAAAGGCACTGAAGTTTTTATGGACAACCAGGCTGCAATAGCAATTTCTCACAATCCTGTGTTTCATGGGAAAACTAAGCAACTTTTATCAAGCTTTTCTTCTTAAGAGAAGTGCAGAAAGATGGAGTGAAATAACTCTTGTGTTTTGCAAGACGGAAGAACAGATGGCTGATATCTTCACAAAGCCTTTACCAATCAGCAAATTTGATTCACTCAGACAAAAACTTGGAGTTTGCAGTCACTAAAGCAAGGAAGAGTGTTAGAATAATGCTTTTGGACTGCACAATATCCTGATTTACTGATTCAAAAGTTGAATAATTCTTTGTCAATAATTAGTTTCTATTCTTTAGGAAACTATTAATCCATATGAGTTTTTTGTAGATCACGTAATCTGCTGCTATTTTATTGAATTTCTGTTATTCCAAATTCTATATATATGTAAGTTTGATGAATCAATAAAATTGTCTTCTACTGCTATATCTCATTTTATTTATAAAAACCAACAAAAGTCACTTGGATGGCGTGTCGGCAATGGAAGTTCCATCAAAATCTTCTTTTCGAATAATCTCCAGATCAGACAAGCTTCCTCCAGATTCCTTGGTGGAGTGTTTAATCAACAAAGACATTAACGTCTTGGAAGTTGGAACCATATTCTGCTTGAGCAATTATTTTGGAGGGATGAAGTTGAACTTATTCAACGTATCCGTTAGGTGATTGCAGGAATCAAGATAAGCTAATTTGGCACTTCACAAAGAATGGGAATTTTTTGGTCCCAAGCGCGTATCACTTAATTATATTTATCAATCTTCGAATTAACAAATACAGCATCAGGAACTCATGGTTCAAGATCTCTTTCTTGGAAACGCCTTTGGAAGCTCAAAGTTTTTCTGTGGAAAGTTTGTCAGAATATTTTGCCCACAACTTCAAAACTTAAAACGCGAGGGATCAATCTCAACGAGGTTTGTTCACTCTGTTCGGCTCCAAAAGAAGATTTGAAGCATCTCTTTGTTACTTGTCCTATGGCAGTCCAAACTTGGGCTATTAGCTATTTAACTTCTAAGATTAGACCGGACCCTTGGCAAGAAGTTACTGAGTGGATTCATCTTTTGCTAATGAAGCTTTCATCAGAAGAATTCCATGGAGTTGTTTACAGTCATCCTTTGGAATATCTGGAATGCAAGGAATGGTAAAATTTTTGAAGGCTCTAACAAAGATCCGTTGAATCTGGTATCATTTTCAGTTCATTATCTCAGCATGCCACAGTGGTCTCAACCACTGAAATGTCGTACCATAATCACACCGTAAGTAATTGGATGATGCCTAAGCAAGGATTTTACAAGGCAAATTTTGATCGACCCATTTTTCAACAACTGAATATTTCTGGAGTTGGGGTTGGAATGCGTGACTGGAATGGCAAATTCATAGCGGGTTTGTCCAAGAAGATTGCTCGTGTTCTAGATCCTGATGTTGTGGAAGCTTACTCGATCAAGGCTGCGGCAAATTTGCTCCAACAGCTGAACCAGCACCATGCTGTCGTTGAAGGTGATTCTCAGACACTAATTAGTCTAATGCGTGATTTTGATCCTTCATTAGACTACTCAGGCCTTGGAGTTCTAATAAGAGACGTTGTAACCGTTTGGAATTCTTTTGCAAATTGGGAATTCTCTTGGGTTTCTAGAATTCAGAATATGGCTGCCATTGTCTAGCTAAGCAATCCTCTAATTTATCTGACAGTTGTCTGCGGATTTCTTCTCCACCAAATGTTGTACGCTCCCCTCTTCATGGGGATGCTGCTTTCATTCAATAAAATTTCATCACTTCATTTATTAAAAAAAAAAAAAGAAGTTAGAATTTAGAAGATTTATTTTTTTATCATAACAAGTTTTATTATCATTACCTCTGTCCCAATTAATTTGTCACATTTGATTTTTTTGAGTCACCATATCAAGTTTTCAAAACTTAATCTTGTGTAATTTTTAACTTATTTAAATTCTAAGTTTAAATGCGGTAATACTTCATATAAGTTTCAATTTTGTTAAAGAAATTCTTGATAACCAAATAGATTTGTTTGACGAGAATTGAAAAGTCAAAATGTAATTAAATAAATAGGACGGGTGACTACTAATTTGCACTTACATAGTCTTAGAAGATATTCAGCACCATCTGATTGGTAGAAGGTACTATTCTTCTTGCCAGTTACAATTTCAAGAACTAGAACACCAAAACTAAACACATCTGATTTTGCTGAGAAATGGCCATGCACTGCATATTCAGGAGCCATATAACCACTACAACCAAAGAATTATAGACAGTTAATGATTAGAAATTATGAATGTTGCATGCAAATATGCCAAATTTTCAATGGAAATCATGGAGAATTAATTCTAACTTACTATGTCCCAGCAATTATATTTGTAGTAGCTGCAGATTGATCAGCAGCGAAAAGCCTTGCTATGCCAAAATCGGCTATCTTTGGATTCATATCTACGTCCAGTAATACATTGTTGGCTTTAAGATCGCGATTTATAACTTTAAGGCGAGAATCTTCATGAAGACAAAGGAGTCCTCTGGCTATTCCTCCTATAATCGTGTAGCATCTTGATGTGTACCAAGATGTGCTGCTTTTCAAGGTCTTTATACATTAAGTAAAAACAATGTGTAAGTGAGTAAACATGATTTTTTTATTAGGTTAGTTTTGGACACTTGAAATAATCAGAAAAGACAAATAATTGAAGGAAAAAGGAAGAGTTCCATATGATAAGCTAAAAAAGCATAATGACTATTTAATTTTACATCCCTAGTTAATTTTAACTTTGCATTCCTGGTTTCAATTTTGAAACTTTACATTTCAAAATTTCAAATTTATTCTACTTAATCTAATTTTTAACTCCCTCATAAAATTAACGAAATCTTTACTTGCGTGTGTACAACAAGTTTAATAGAATATACAATAATATTACAACAATATTTTGAATGAACGCACAGAGATTTTGTCAATTTTGTTAATGGTGATGAGTTAGATTAAGTGAGATGGATAAAATTGCTGAGGGTGCAAGTATTCAAACTTTGAATAAGGGATGTAAAGTGAGAATCTACTGTAAGTTGGACACTGCAAAGTGAAATTAGAGTCCAAAATATAACTAGTAGATACGATCAATGGCTAGAGGACTGAATGTAGAGGATCAATTTCGAGTGCTATTTGATAGATTTCTCAATCTATAAAAACCAAATTAATCTGTGCATAAATAATATCACAGAATATCAAATGCGGAATAAAATCAAGAAACATACCTACAGCCATTGATGCCGTTGGGTCACTGTAAAATAAAAGGAGAAATAGAAAAATAATTTTCTGGATACTACTAAACCTAGACAATCTGATACGATGGTGTATTTTCTGATAGAATGTCAAGCCTAGGGACCCAAAACACTTTGTATACTTATAACATTTTTTCCCATCAGAAAACGTAAGCTGTTACAATAAGTAGTTATCACAAGATATTTATTAAGTCAGATTGATAAATATCAGAATTAAATATTGGATCAAATATTTGGAATTTTAAAAAATAAAACCACATGGGATAATTACAAAAATTCCAACATTTCTCCTACTTGATCCACATATTTTATTCGATATACAAACTATCAAATCTCACAAGCAAGATCCAAAATATATGAATCATGGCGACAAGTCCTCTAAGAAACAAGTGTTATCTTCCATGTATTACTATGCATTATGTCTCTTCAACACTAAACATTTATGTGATAACATACCTTAATAAATAAGCCTTGTGCTTATTACAGGTCCAACTTAAGTGTAAGAGACAGCCTTAAAACTAAATAAGTCTGCGCTTACTGTCTGGATGTGTAACTGAGACAGAGTTTCAATGGAAATATCAAATGTACGTACATGTAAAATGAAGTCACATCATGGAACCAAGTCCCATTCTTACTATATGATCCCTAAAAATCTTTGGTGGCATGCCTTTAGTCGGCAATCATCAATTCAGTGTTAACGTGTTCAATGACCACTTTATTTTTTTTAACACGTTCTCGAATGGCTAAGTACTTGATGTCGATGTATTTACTTCGACCACCACTCTTATTGTTCTTAGCCATAAAAATAGCAACTGAATTGTCACAAAATAACCTCAATGGCCTAGACACATAACAGAATCCACAACTCTAAGCCCAGAAATGGAACTCTTCAACCATACATCATGCGAAGTTGCCTCAAAACAAGAAACGAACTCAGCTTCCACAGTAGAGGTTGCAATCAAAGTTTGTTTAGCACTTCTCCTAGACACAGCTCCACCAGCTAGCTTAAAGACATAACCAGATGTCGATTTTTGAGAATCAATGTAGCCAGCATAGTCTGAATCTGAGTAGCCAAACACCTCTAGTTTATCAGTCCGTTTGTACATAAGCATGTAATCTTTTGTTCCTTGAAGGTACCTCATTACCTTCTTTGCAGCTCTCCAGTGGTCCATACCTGGATTACTCTGATATCTTCCCAACATTCCTACAGCAAATGCAATGTCAGGCCTTGTGCAGACCTAAGCATACATTAGGCTTCCTACGGCAGAAGAATATGGAATATTTTTCATTTGTTCCCGCTCAAAGTAATTTTTCGAACATTGGTCCAAATTGAACCTGTCACCCTTTACAATAGGTGCCACACTAGACATTGGTGAACAATCTTTCATCCGAAACCTCTATAAAACTTTGTTAATATAGGTTTCTTGAGACAAACCCAAAATGTACCGAGTTCTATCTCTTTGAATCTTTATGTCAATGACATAAGATGCCTCACCCATGTCCTTCATATCAAAGTTTCTACAAGAGAAATTGTTTCACCTCATTTAGCAATCCTTTATCGTTACTTGCAAGTAAGATGTCGTCTACATACAGAACAAGAAAATAAATCTTTCTCCCACTGACCTTCTGGTATATACATTGATCCATGATATTCTCTTCAAAATCAAATGAAGAGATCACACCATGAAATTTGAAATACCATTGACGGGAGGCTTGCTTCAATCCATATATAGACTTTTTAAGCTTGCGAACTAAATGCTTACCATTACTAGAGGAAAATCCTTCAGGTTGTTTCATATAAACATCTTCCTCTAGATCTCCATTAAGGAACGCCGTTTTCACATCCATTTGATGCAAATCCAAATCAAAATGGTGCGAAACCAATGCCATAATAACTCGAAGAGAATCTTTCTTAGAAACAGGAGAAAAGGTTTTTGTATAATCGATTCCTTCTTTTTGAGTGAATCCTTTGGCAACAAGTCTCGCTTTATATCTTTCGATGTTGCCTAATGAGTCTTTCTTGGTTTTGAAAACCCATTTACATCCTATGGTTTTTCCACCAATAGGCAACTCGACAAGATCCCAGATTCCATTCGATGCCATCGATTCTATCTCCTCTTTCATGTCATTACAAGTTAGATTTATTACAGTTCATAGCTTGTGAAAACGTTTCAAGATCATTTTTGGCTCCAATATTATACTCAAACTCTTGCAGATATACCATATAGTCATCAGAAATTGTTGTTTTCCTTACTCTAGTAGATCTTCTCAATGTTGTTCCAATGTTATTCTTGAGGAATAGTAGATGTTCAACTTAGATGTTCAAAATTTAGGATCCTCTAATTCATAATCTAAGTATTGATCATTAATAGTAAAATTTTCACCATTCTATTGCGTTTTTGTGGTTGTTCAACACGTACTTGATCTCGGGGAGTGTGATGAATAACAATAGTTCGTCCATGACTAGAAGTGGAAGATTGTGGAACAGAATATTCTGTCTCAGATCTAATACCTAATGATCTGTCACTCCCACTAATTAGGTCATTCTCAAGAAACTTTACATTTCTTGACTCCACAATTCTTGTACTATTAGATGGACAGTAAAATTTATATCCCTCACACCTTTCCCCATATCCAATAAAATATAATATCCTTAGGTCCAACTTCTTGAGACATGTGGGTTATGTAGCTGTCTCTTATATGGGCATCTAGATGTGCGTAAGAGACGCAAACTCGGTTTCCAACCTTTAAATAATTCAAATGGTGTCTTTGGGACAGTTTTGGTTAGAACTCAGTTTAATATGTACACAGCCGTCTTGAGAGCTTCACTCCAAAAGATTCTGGAAGTTTTGAGCATGCTTGCATTCTCTGCACCATGTCCAATAATGTTCGGTTTTTTTCATCTTTATGCTACACCATTTTGGCTCGGGGAACCAGGTGTAGTGTATATAGGCAACAATCCCTGCTCAGCAAGAAACCTTGCGAAAGGACCAGGTGCTTGTCCATCTTCAGTGTATCTGTCATAGTACTCACCACCTCTATCAGATCTCACAATTTTAATTTATTTTTCACATTGTTTCTCTACTTCTACCTTAAACACCTTAAAGGAGTCTAGTGCTTCATTTTTGTTATAAGCAAGTAGAGATATATGTATCGTGAGAAATCATCTATGAAAGTGATGAAATACTTTTGACAATATGTGTCCATATTCGAACAACATATGTCACTATGTATGATTTCTAATAATTCTGAACTCCTCCTGGCTCCCTTTTTCGAAATGTTGGTCTGCTTACCTTTTATGCAGGCCACACAAGTCTCGAAATCAGTAAAATCTAGAGTACTAAGTACTCCATCATCTACTAATCTCTTGATTCTCTGAATGGAGATGTGTCCCAATCTCCGGTGCCACAATGTCATAGAGGAATCCTCATTCATAACACATCTTTTAATACCAGCATTATTTTGAACATGCAAAGTACTTAATGTAGCATTGTTTTGCAAATTAATTTGAAAAAGACCATCAAACAAAATACCATTCCCGATAAGGTCAGATTTATAAAATAAGCTAAATCCAACATTTGAACAATACTAGGAATATCCCAAAGGCACAAGTTTTGATGTGAAATTAAATTTCTAGAGAAATTTGGAACATAAAATGTCCTTTCCAAATCTAAAACAAAGGCACTACTGAGAACTAAACTGCATGTCCCAATTGCTTTCACGTGAGACCGCATCGTATTTCCTGAATAGATGTGCTCCTCACTTTCTATTGGCTTCTTTAGGTTTCGCAATCCCTGCAAGGAATTCGTAATATGGATTGTAGAACCAGAATCAATCCTCCATGTGATTAACATCTATCATATTAGATTCATAACATACAAGTGAGATTAGGTTACCTATCTTCTCAAGCTAGTTATGAAAAAATTTGGGGCAATCCTTCTTCATGTGCCCCTTCTTCTTACAGAAGAAGCACTTGGATTCCTTCTTAATATCTCCTTGAGGAGATATCTTTTCCATTCTTTTTTTCTTGGCTTGGTTGTTCTTGTTCTTTCGTTGAGTTGCCATATGCACACTCTCTCAAGTTTCCAGGAGCAGCATTCCTTCCTCTTGCACACACATGTTCATCAACTCATTGATGGACCATTTTTCCTTATGTGTGTTGTAAGAGATCTTGAAAGGCCCATACTACTGTGGTAGAGAGTTCAGAATATAGTGCACAAGAAAATACTCAGACATTGTAACCTCAAGATTTTTTAGTTGAGCCGCTATGTCCCTTATGTGCATGATGTGTTCACGCACTCCTTTGACACCGGTGAGCTTCGTTGTAGAGAATTTCATGATTAGGGTGCTTGCTAAAGCCTTATCTGAAGACTCAAACTGCTCATCAATGGCCTTCAATAGCTCTCGGACATTATTATACTGATCGACTGAACCCCGAATGCCAGCTGAGATGTTGGTCTTTATGTACATCACGCTGAGATGATTAGATCGTTCCCACGTTTCATAAAGCTCAACATCATTAGGTGGGCTATTCTCAGTAATCGAAGGTGGTTCGTCTTTCCTGATAGCATAATCAATGTCCGTCCACCCCAAATGAAGGAGAGTCCTCTCTTTCCACAACTTATAATTGTCATCCTTGAGCTCGGGAATGTTACATTTCATATCAGGAAAATTCATAGGTTGAAAAATTGCACAAATAATTACATACATGCTTATATCAAAATTTGAGGCAAATTAACATTTATTATGTTTTACCAATGCAAAACATAGTAATAATATGAATTTACATGACATAGAAATTGCCTGTAGGCTAAATTTCTAATTCAAATAAATTCATATAATCAAAATGACGAAACTATTAAATCATGTTCCTTTCCTTAATTCCTGTGGGTAAATTAAGGAATATAATTTAATATTTCACCCCTTTAATCATCATACAGTAATTCAATATAATATAATAAAAATTCCTATGGGATAAAATTTATTATATTAAAAGTGCTATAATTAACAATTAATGTCTTATATTATAGGTGATCTCAAAATTACACAATTACTGTACACACACACACACACACACACATATGTACATATATATATATATATATATTTTAATTAAAGATGTGTGGCTACTCTATAATTAAAAATATATATACATATTTATACGGATCACAGACATTAATAATTACAGAAAAGTCACAAACATATATACATACATATATTTTATTATATAATATATACTTGGGGTATATATATATATATATATATATATATATATATATGCAAATAAAAACTGTCTCTTATACACATCTACATGTGTAAATAGTTTGAGTAGTTCAATTGGTCAGACTGCCTAACCTTTAACTTGAAGGTCTCAGGTTCAAAACCTTCAAACAGCGCCTCTGAATTTTTTTTTTAATCAGAATAAGACCCCAAGAAACTGATAGTTTATAAAATATTGTGTTGCAAAATTACACGACCACTGCTGATGGCTTGATGGTCAGAACGCGTGACCCACTACCACATGGTCACGAGTTCAAACCAAGGTAACCACCTTTTTTTTTTTTTTTCATTTTAACAAAGAGAACTAGTTTATAGAATTGTTTTATTCCCAAATTCCATAAACCACAAGATGGTCAGCGGTCATCACATGGGCCTTGTACAGGTTCGAACCTTCCCAGTAAAACTGCATTTTTTTAAAAAAAAAACAAAAGTAGTATATAGAAATTCTACTAACAAAACACACAAACTCGAAGGTGGGCCATTGGTTAGAACATGGGCCTGGTGACCAGTTGGTCACTGGATCGAATCTTCCCACGGAAAACTCATTTAAAAAAAAAAAAAACAGAAGTAGTATATTGAAAATTCTACTAACAAAACACAAACTCTAAGGTGGCCCAATAGTATATAGAAAATTCTACTAACAAAACACACAAACTCTAAGGTGACCCATTGGTCAAAACCATGGGCTGCTGACCATCTGGTCACAGGTTCGAACCTTCCCATGGAAAACTCATCCCTTTTTTTTATTTTTTTGATATCTTCTTCTTCACCCGTTTGACAAAATCGGGTCGCGACATCTTCTTCTTCACCCATTTGACAAAACCGGGTATGTGCGACCCGGTTGCAAGCCGAATGCAACCCGCACATATTCCCAGCCATTTGAGTATCAAAAAATTGCGTTTTAATCACAAAAAACATGAAAATCTAATATCCTAATGATTTCTAAGTTTAGTTTATGAGGATAAAAACATCAAAATCATAAACCCATGTCCATGATCCATAATTTATATATAAAAATATATGGCCATAACTCAACAATAAATAACACCAAATAGATGTTTTTAATCAAGGAAAAAAAATCACAGAATCAACTTCAAATAAATTATAATTCTAGATTTTCTCAATAACATGTCAACAGTAAATCCAAATCGACATATACATATATGCAAATCAAGGCAGAGGCATAAAAGCTCTGATACCAAATGATAGATTTCTCAATCTATAAAAATCAATTTAATCTGTGCATAAATAATATCACAGAATATCAAATACGGAATAAAATCAAGGAACATACATCCATTGATGTCGTTGGGTCACTGTAAAATAAAAGAGAAATAGAAAAATAATTTTCTTGATACTTCTAAACCTAGACAATTTGATACAATATATTTTCTGATAGAATGTCAGGCCTAGGCACTCAAAATACTCTGTATACTTATAACGTTTTTTCCATCAGAAACGTAAGCTGTTACAATAAGAAGTTATCACAAGTGTAATAATTACCACAAGATATTTATTAAGTCAGATTGATAAATATCAAAATTAAATATTGGATCAAATATTTAGAAATTTAAAAAATAAAATCACATGGCATAATTACAAAAATTCCAACACTATTGTGGTGCACAAGGGGATTAAATATTGAGAAAATGAAACGGAAGAGGAAATGGTCATGGCTTTTGTTGTGAACAAATTCATAGATGAGTAAACTTTTCTATCTCCATCAAAGCAAAATCCCAGCAATCGAACTAAATTTCTATGTTGCAGATTGGCGACCAGTACAATTTCATTCTTAAACTCTTCTAGAACCTTGCATTGAGCTTCTATGCAATCGCTTCACGGCTATGTCTTCTCCATTTGGAAGAGTTCCCCAAATGAATGAACACAGCAAGGAGTTAATTAGAACTATATATATATTAGCTGGAAAACCCCTGTTATGTACGGGAACGTGAATATACTGATTTATAAATAATGTTGGTGGAATGATGTCATGAAATATTTAATAATTACATCAAATAATATAAATTAACGAAACTAAGTAAAAATATTAATAAGATCTATGACACGATAAATTAATGAAAAGAAAACTATTGAAAAACATGTTTTCTGAGTATGCACTTAAGGTATTTATATTTCTTATTAATAATTAATGAAAAGTAATTATATAAGTTAATTATAAGTTATATGAAATATGTGTATTAATAGTAACTGATATTATCTTTTTCTTTGAATACATGCTTTTTATTTAAAAAAATTATACTCATGTATAACCCATTGTTTTTTTGAAAATAGATGAACTTAAATTTGCAGATACAAATGCTCAAGAAAAATATATAAGAATATTTTGTCAAATTCTATTTACTATCTAATTTTCTTAGTTAACAAATGACACTTATGAGGTCAATATTCAAAATTTTGATTATTGAATACTTATCCAATTTGTAGTAATTTAAATAATGTCACTTTTTGTTAAACTTAATTAGTGTTAGATAATTTTTTTTTTTTTGAAAAAAAAAAGTGAGATGTGGCATTTTCTCGTGAACTCTCGGAAAGGGTTCTGTGTTAATATATAGTATGGCATATAGATTTGGCATATATTGTAAATAATTGGTACTTATATATTGATTCATAATATTTAGTTTTGAAGAAAAAAAAATCAATTGTAGAGGTAGGTGTGCGTATGCATAATGGAGGGTCTTGAACAATTAAAGTTCAGTTAAGAATAAGATATAGGCAATTAATATGAATTGAAATTGTTAATTAATTATTTAATTATTTGATTTTATTATTTAGTAGTTCTTTGCCTCCAACATTGCACGAAAAAAACGTTATCTTATAAAAGTGTCATTCTTGTAATTTTAATATCTAAAATAGTATAAACAACCATTTATTAAACTTATTATTTATCTTTTGTAAGAAAAGGTTTAGGAACAAAATAGGTTACATCACTTAAGATAAGGTATCTTTTTTTCTTCGCGGTCAAAATTAGTTACTGATACATATTCATTAAACTATTTATAAAGAACGAGAAATAGCAAATGATATAGAAAGTCGTCCATTGAATTATTTATAGAGAATGAGAATATATAGTAAATGAATATCATACAAAATTACCTGTTGAATTATTTCTAAAGAATGGGAATAGTAAGAATGAGTTATATTAAGTCATTAATTGAATGTGAAATTTAGGATATAGTTAAAAATGGTTGAAGAAAGTATACAGGATTTGTGGAACTCGTCTAATAACACTTGAAGTTGACTAACTACTAAAAATACTAAAAAAACAAAGCCATAAAGGCAAAATATAAGTGAACCTTAATCTTGAATAAAGTTTAAATCTAAAGAAATCTAAATACCAAAACAAAGACAGTTAACAACATTACCAAAATCACACAAAAGTTAAATAAAAAAAATGTTAACCTTTTCTTTCTTGATGGCTAAAAGTATCCCAACAAACACTTAAAACAACTTATCCTCAGAGTAAAAAGCTAAAGATCAAATTTAGTTAGTAAACAAAATTTACATTACAATATAAGACTAAGAGATTCCACAGTGATCCCCTTAAACTCTATCTTCCTAAAGTTCCCTGTAAGAATAAAAATTAAATGGCGGTTAAGTTGAGAGTCTTCATCATAAGCTAAGAAAAATGAAACTTCATAAACCTCATAAAATACATTCATCCATAAAAATATCTAAATAAATAAAAGAAAGAAACAAATAGATAGGTCAAAACAAAAGTATATCTTGTCACACCCCAAATTCGGCATAATTAAAACAACCTGTAATTTAGAGTGTGGAACCGGCATACCTTCCCAAGAGAATACAAAGCCGTCTGTATCCCGCTTATAAGTAACAATTGCCAAAACATACATACACAATGTCTGTATAAATACAAACCCAAATATTTACATAAATTCAAATATGAACACCACAAATCTTCAAACAAGAAGAAAAGCATAATCATAACATCCCATTAGAACCACCATAGCCTTATATATATACAACTACACAAAACTTTCTAAACAAGGTGAAATATAACAAACCTAATTCTACTCGCTAGTATATCAAAACTCCGTCAGAAAGCGATTTAAACATGATCACCTGCAAAGGCATAAGGTAAGTGGGATGAGCTTTTATTTGCTCAGTAAGTAACTCACTCATATCACCACTGGATTGAGCACGTTAAAAGTTTATATTACTTTTCATGAAAATCATTTCACAACAATCAAAATTTAACCACAATCAAGCATCATCTATGCATGGCATACACAACTATAATAGACACATTTTCTCATATTTTGTTCTATTTAATTCTTACAATCTATTTCTTTTTCATTTGCCTTCAGCTAAAGAATATGCTATGATCACTATTATAACCCGTGACAGGGCCGTAACCCACTATTCTTACCCGTGGTAGGGCCATATGTCGGTTAAACGTAGTTCCGGATATCATACTACGGTCACTATTATGGGTTGACAGGGCCGTTTGTCCACTATTGTATCCTGTGGAAGGGCCACACCGACATTTTAACATAGCAATTTAATAGCCTTTCCCATTCCTTTACTAGCTTAATGAATCTAATGGTACCAAAGATAGCATAATAAACAATCATTCACAGACATATAATCACCAAACAAATTATCCATATGCTCAATTCAATTTTATACACAAATAGATTTTCAAAGCATTAACAATCATTTAGTACAAAAGTAATTAAGAAATCGGTTTTAGAAACAATAGAAATATGAACATGCCACTTACCAACTAATCAAAATGTTTCCAATTCGAAATCCAAGCTTCTTGAACCCCCGTTAATCCTTCCTAAATAATAAAATCAGAACATAAACCATCTCCTCATAACCTAAAAGGTAATCTACAATAATATTAGTCTTATTAAATTCTAATAAGTCATGATCTAGCATAACAAGGCTAACTATGATATTTTCAGCATTGACAGTGCTGAACAAAAATGACCATAACTCAAGTTATATTCGTCCAAAAGCCACAAAACTGATTCCGATAGAAACTGGACTCAATTTACTAGATGTTTCAAGAAGACAACATTTCCCAGTTCAAAACACAACTTGCTCAAAAACGGCTCGTAATTCAGAAAATACTCTGCTGCAGAACCAGATTTTCAGTCCACTTTATGGACGAACTGCTGTTAATATACTGAAAAACAGAACAACATCTTTATACCATTTCGAAGAGCTGCGAGTCTAGTTTCCAATGCAAGTCAAATGGTGTGCAATTTCGATATTCCTACGCTGATATGACCAATTTTCTAAAGTTACGCAGTGCTGTCTGCAAATTTCCAACTACAAATTTAGCAAATTTCTTGCCTTTTTCTTGGTTATTAAACCATCCAAACCCTTTAAATTCAACACATACATCTATAGGTTTAAGTTTAACAACAAAGAGCAAGAAAATAAATCCAAGTACACCAACTCTAACCATTAAATCATCACCACAAGCTAAGATTTTGAAACCCACAATATTCTTGAAAAATTCCTAAACCCCATCTCTTAATCCATCAAATTAGTTAATTAAACTCAAGAAAGAATGAATTTCTTACCTCAATTATGGAAATTTGTGGTTGAATTTGTTGTTTCTCCTTCTTCCTCAAGCTCTTGGAAGTGAAACCCTTGTTCTAAATGGAAGAATTGGGAAAATAGAATGAGATAATTGTTTAGTAGTATATGTGTACTTTAATTATTTAGATTTGACCCCCAACCTTTGCTCTAGTTATAAATTGACCCCAAAAATTTCTAATCCTCGATATTAACATGACTAAAGTATGACAAGGATATTTTGGGTATCACATATCTTGCAATCTTCTATTCCAGATTCACATCTTTGCCACTGCGTTTAAGTTATCCTATACATGCATATCAAATATAGCTCTATTAGATTATCAGTTGTTGAAATTGAAATCACAAATGCTTTCTCTCTAAATTTCCAGTACCAAAATATTTAAAGGTAGCAAAACCAATATAAAGAAGATGCAAAATCTATATCTTGGCTTAGAAGGAAAAATATCAAATTTACTTTACACTCTATTTATAAAAGTGAGAAGAAAAAAAGAGTTCGAAAATATTAAAGGGCAACCATTTGATTAGATTTAAAACCCGCAAATTTAAAATTATAGTGGAGGCCATCACTTCGGAAAATAAAATGATCTATAGATGAAAATTAGATTACCACAGACTAAAATGGATAAATTTGAAATAGAATAAAAGACTAAAATAATTGTACTCAAATTTGATAAGTTGAATTTCAATAACAATTGGGCTGGACTTGGTTGAAAGGTACCAATGAAGTTTTTGAGCTGAAATTTGATATTGTTTGCAAAAAATTTTTAATTGCTGCTCTTATGGGAATTACAGTGTACAGGATTAATTGCATTAACTGCTCGTTTTGCTCCTGCTGCCAATAGCTTCTTTTTTATGCTCGGTATTTTAGTAGTCCTTCGCATTATTATCTGTTCTTACAAGAAGATGAGAAGTTATGACCAACCATCTGTAAATCAGTATAAAGTGAAAATTCTTTAATTACTTCATCAAAATCTATGGGATAATAGGCCAAAAGAAATTGGAGAATTTGAAAAAAAAAAAAAAAAAAAAGGAAAACGAAGCCAAAACTTAAAGTTTAATTAGGGGACCAACCTGCTTTATATGTTAGTGTAGAGTATCGATACCATATAATCTGAAAATTTCCAGTTCACCTGAAACCCACTTGGCGAAGAATGTATAGCAAATTTGAGAACGAAAAAAAAGCATTATGTTGTTTTTAATGAGGCCTAAAAGACTTATTCCTAATGACGCAAAAAGCAATGTGATAGACAGATGAGATTCATTATAATAGACGTGTTTATTGTCAGTCAGACATTTTTACAAACGGTTGATAGGCATGGATAAACCCAATCTGTTTATCTTAAATTCAATCATAGATTAGTCTTGTAATTTTACCGACAATCAATTTCAATCAATTACATTCATTATCCACACATAATCACTACGAATAAATTTTAAAAGATCCATGACTAAAACCAAGTAAAATAAAAATAAGAAATTTCATAATTAAAAGAAATATGAAGGAAAGGAGTCTTACCTCTTGTTTTAGAGATGATTATGCAGCGGCAATGGTGGAGCTTTGGTAGCGACAGTGCTGCTCCTTTCTTTCTTTCTTTCTTTCTTTGTTTGGAATGGTTGTGTGCAATGTACACATGTTAGGGAGAAAAAAATTTGGCGATTGATTTTTGGTATAATTAATCCAATTTTAAAGAGATTAGGTTTGTTGGGTGTTTTGAAATTGAAAAGAGATAAGGAAAGAAAAAAAATATTGATAAAGTTGGGGACTTTTTTAAATTTCAAAGCATGGATGGTGGTGGCTAGGGGTGTTCAAACCGGACCTAACCCGAAAATCCAATCCAACTCAAATGAATTTGGGATTAAATGGGTTGGGTTTTCGGGTTTCGAGTTACTTGGGTCGAGTTACCTGATTTTAGTAGGGTTGGATTGGGTTTTATTTTTAAAAACCCAACACAACCCGAATAACAAAAAAAAAAAATTATATTTTTTTAAATTTCATTTTTATTCTAATTATTTTATCTACCTTATACTATTTTTCCTTTTTATTTTTGAAATATCATTTAATTTATCATATTGTTTACTTTTTTCCTTTTATTCTTGACATAACCATTTTAGTTTTGACCAAACACATTTTTAATGGATGAATTTATAATTATTAATTTTAAATTTTTTTTTATTAATGGGTTAAATTTTTAACCCGAAAACCCGAGTAATCCGCTCGACTAATACTTGGGTTAGGTTTACTTGGATTGCTATACTAGTTGGGTTAAGTTTTATTTTTTTAACTCAAAAACTCGAACCCAAAGATCAGATAACCCGAAAATCCGACCCATGAACACCCTTAGTGGTGGCGTAGTGAAATACATCGAGTCATTGAGAAATGAAGGGAGTGTGGGACAAAGATGGAGAAAAAAGACGTCATTTGTCAATATTTTACACTATTTCACTAAACACGTCTTTTGTTTTAGACATCTAGATACACAGAGACTTCCTACACTCGTCTACAAGACAGGGTCATATATATATATATATATATATATATATATATATATATATATATATATATATAACTAAGGAAAATTCTACAGTTCCTTTTAAGAAATCATTTTTTTGATTTTAAAATCTTATATAATATAAGTTTTTAAAGTATATGATATTGCACTGTATACATATTTAAAGTACAAAAAAAATAGTTCCCTTCAAGAAATTATAGAATTTTCCTATAACTATTAGATTAAGAAAAGGCTATCAACACTCTTACCCCTTAAAATTGGTACAAGTTGATGTGTACATCATATGAAAATTGGATTATGGTAAGGGTTAATTATACTTATACACTCCGACCACTTTGTCCTTTAAACCTAAATTAATTTAGGTTTTATCCCAATAAAAAATTCTATAATAAATAATTGTGAAAGGATGATATAAATGTTTATTTGGAAAAAAAAAAATGCCCTTCAATGTGATTGAAGTTACGAAGTTTTTAATTTGAATCTATATACATGTTTCTCTTCGAATTCTGTTGCTCTCTCTTTATATGTCAGCGGCTTTCTTTGATTTTGGTAGTTTCATTCTTCTAAAGCCACTTAAAAGTCGCATATTTTGAATGTGAGCATTGATTTAGTAAATCTACATACGTACCCACCTTGTTGATGCCCCCTCAAAATCACCCTTTATCTAGAACAATTTTTAAAATTCATAATAATTTCGGATTTTTTTTTCTCGTTTTCGTTTTGTTAGTTAATGTATGTAGCAAGAATTACATTAAGAATATTGAAAAAAAATGCAATTATAACCCATCTAGATGTGTATAAGAGTCAGGTTAATGGTTGGAAATTCCAAACAAGAAGCATTTCATGATCAAACTTTTCAATTACTATTAATTTGTGGACAAAAGACAGAATAATTCTGTCAATTATAGAGGAAAAAAGTATTGCAAGTGACTATTAAATCTCACAATTTAAATATTCAAGTAATAATAAAAAAATAATTTTTGCCCCCAAAATTTTAGTTGTGGTACATGTTGGTTCCAAAATTTTAGATAAAACACATTTAACTCTCAACTTTCCAATTGCTACTAATTTAGCAAATATTTAAATGTTAAATTTAGCCTAGTTTATAACACTCTTCCAGCCGATCTCAACGCATTTAACCTGGACGGGGGAAAGTTATATCTAAATAAAAGAAAATAATAACACAATAATAATTTATCAATAAATTAAAATAATAATTTAATTCAAGGACTAGAAAAACTAGTTTATGCTTGAGAAACGGTAATTAGAGCTATTGTTTTTTTATTTGTTATAACATTATACATTAATTCTATTTTTTCTCAAATACAAACAAAATTTCTCTTTTATGAGAACAACATATAATATTTACATTTTATTTCTATTTCTCTTCTAGGCACTTAGATTATGAATTTTAATAATGACACCACCAATTATTTGATCAATTAAAGATAAAGATATTTTTCATAATATTTAACTTTTTAAATATATTTGTATATTCTTTGTCAATATTAAAAGATAAAATTACTATCAAGCACCAAACATCATTTTGTAGATGAAGTGTAAATATTTTTTTATTAGCAAAAAATATTTACAAGAAATTAAATGATATATGGATAATAATTACAAAATTAATTAATTATAATTTCAAAATTAAGAAAAAAAAATGAATATGATTGAAATGTAAATAACGAATACACAAAAAATCATTATAAAAAAATTGAAATCTAATTAAATTAATATATTTTTAATATTATTGATAGGTACCCTATAGTATATTAAAATTATCATAAAAAAATTAAATATTATTTTATATTGCTTTGAAATGCACTGAATGTTAATTAAAATAATCTTTTATCTAACTATAAAATAGATGAAGTGATAATAAAAAACATATAGTTCTAAAGATGTCCAAAATTATACGTTACTTTAACTAGGATTTAATATAAATTTCTATCGCAATTAATTTTTGTTAACATATTGTGTAAACGCGTATACATACAGAGAATATATTGGCAAATTTTTTTTTTTTTTTTTATATTTGTTGACTTTTTTTAAAAGATGATCTATTGTGGATCTGCATCAATCTCCTTGATGATATGACCTATATTGTAGGTGAGTGTAGTCTTACCATTTGAGTTATACTTCGTTGTTGAATGATAATATTCGCTTCAAAATTCTACTGAAACTTTGAACTTTTTCAACTCTTCATTCATATTGAATGCACGTCAAAATATGGTATAATTCCAATCCAAAATAGTTTCTATTTCTTTTAGGTTCCCAAATTGTAATTTGTTATAACAATACCACCAAAGATTAATCATTTAAAAAAAAATTCCATAATATTGAACTTTTTAGATATATCTATATATTTTTTATTATTACTGAAAAATAAAATTATTATCAAGTATCGAACATCATTTTATATATGAAGCATGTTAAAATTCTTTTATTATAAAAAATATTAACATGAGATAAGATAATTTATGATAGAATTACAAAATGATTAATAAAATTTCAAGAAAATAAGAAAAAAATTAACCTATGTAAAAATATCAAAGTAAACAAATATATTCTATATAATAATATGGATAGGTATCACACACTATACTAAGATCATTATAAAAAAATGAAAATAAAAAGTTATTTTTTAATCTTGCTCGAAAATGTAACATTAATGAAAAAAAAAATCTTTATCTTACTCCAAAATGCATGTTACTATAATGAAAAATATGTAGTTCTAAAGATTTTTAAAGTAACACATAATTTTTATATAATTTGTATTGCAATGAATTTTTAATAATTCTGTAATTATATTTAATAAGGATAAAAATTGTTATTATATGTTTTTTAATATAATTATAACATTCACTTCAGGATTTCATTGACATTCTAAGTTTTTTCCTTCATCTTAAATGGTATCGAATGTGGCTAACTCCGAAATTATATTTCAATACAGTATTTTATTATGAAACTAAAATTTAAATTTATTAAACATATAAACAAAATTGAAACTTATAAAAGTGTGTGAATTTATTTTTATTTTTTTGCATACTTTTTCGATTAATTACTTATATTATTTACTAAGATATTTAATCTACATTTTTATTATTTTGTTAAATGGTATAAAAAAATTGCATTATATTTTCCAAAGTTGACGTGTATGTACACAATCTATATCTATAATTATTTTAGGATATTTAATTGTATGATTTTATTTGTATAATTTATGTTGTCTTTTACAACATTAGTTACATACTTATTTTTTTTTATATGTCATTCAATTTATGAATAATATTCTTATAGGTCTTGTAATAATTATTCTAAACATCTTAGATGTGTATCATACCATTAGCTGAAATTTTTCTATCTCATTAACAGTTACTCTGAACCAATATATTTTTTTGGTTAAATACTATAACAACTGGCATTGTAGGTTCTAAAGTTGACATTTAAACTCAATATATACCAACAATTATTTAGAATATTTTATAGTATGATTTATTTGCATAATTTTTGCTATTTCTTTATTAATTACTTACCTAAGTTTTTTTTTTTTTTATATTAACATGACAAATTATGGTATAATTCTTGTATGTGTTACAATAATTATTTTGGAATATTTTAGGTATTGCATCATATCATGGATTGAATTTATTTTTTATCTCATCAATAGTTATTGTAAACTACAATATTTTACAAAATAATATTATTAAAGATAAGGCTTTTGTAATCAATATTACTATTAAAAAGATATAAAGTTAACAAATACTTTTATCTCAACTAAAATTGTGAGTTTTCTATTTTGCTCGAAGCTTTACATTCGTTGCTTGGTTATTTTTTTCTTCGTGTAGGGAAGGAAAAAAACAAATCTAAATTAACCATAATAAAAATTTAAATGAAATAAGAAAATAGTATTATATACTCCACTATTTTTCACTTTATAAATACTAATTTTTTTATTTGTATGATTATTAATTTCGTGATTTTTAAGTTGGAGGAAAACTTTGGTATTAAAAAGATATGTGTCGCACCCCCAAGTAATAGCTAAACAATATTTATACCGGCACCATAAAATGTGGTACTCGTGAAATAGGTGATTAAATGCAAAAGTCTTATTTACTATTACAATGTGTATAAATTACCTACTTACTATTACCAATTTAAATGAATCACATATTTACTATTACATAACGGGGCTTTAAATGCGACTATGAATTGTACAAAAATAATCTAAGCTAGGGAACACAGGATTGGAGTCGCCACCCGGTGTGTTGGTGCGCCGGGACACAAAAATACATCAAAATTTAAAGAAAAAATAAATCCTAGTCTAGATTGACTTTGGTCCACGTAATTCAAAAAACATGAGTTCGGGAATCCTATTGTAAAATGGGAAGGTTTGGGATAGATTTGAATTTCCCTCGGTACCCACTTTACCCTGCGTTGGACCGGTTGCATGATTTTATCACGTTTCCCTTTTCAATTTTAGTATTCATTATTGCCGACTTTGTAGCGTATGTGTGCTTAAGATAGTTTAACCCACGGCTTTTATTTCAATTTGTTAATTGAGGAAATGAAAATAAATGGTAAATAAAAACATTGACAGGTAAATTTAGCCCGGGGTCCAATTTAAAGTTGCACACATTTAGCTTGTAGTGCCCTTTAACTCCCAAGGGGCAAAACAATCGTTTGTCATGCACGCCAAAGTTTACTTCTAGCCCGATTTTATATTATTGATACAGTTATTAAGTCATGGACTAAATTGAGTATTTGATTCAAATATTTAATATCCAGTCGTGCAATTAAACAAAATTTGAGGACAGAAGAGTAAATTCACATCATTTAACAAGTAAGAAAAAATATAAATATTATATAAAGCACAAATCATCACAAAATAAACTAATCGAAAAATATGTGCAAAATCAGAGTTTATTTACAATTTAATACTCATAAGGGCAAAACGGTAATTTCACAATCAAAGGGTAATTAAACACATTAAAATGTCAAACAAAAATCAAATTAAAGTTTGGTGGTTATTGTCATTAAAATGTAACTTAGAAGAAATTGAAAAAAATAATAAAAAAATGAAAATTAAGTCATAAATAATGCAAAAATAGTAAGATAAGCATTTTGTCACCAAAACAATCGATTCAAAAGCTCATTTAACTCACCTCAGCCTCAGGAATGTGGTGGAATTGGTTATGCTCGGCTTGGAGTGCGTTTGAGAGCGAATTTGCTTTCGGCACCTCCAAGCTTCCGATTGATGAACCACCTTTATCACTTCCACCACGTTTTTCACCCACCATCTTAACATTTTGCTAGATGTTTACAAGAGAATTTGTAACCCAGGTACCCTCTTCAACTTTTCTTCTTTTTTAGTTTAGCCTAATTCCTCTTCGATCGTTTAGAATTTTTGCTCAAAGTTGGCTGTCTGGAAAATTTTCCAGACTTAGAAAATATCTTTTTTTCTGCAGATTTTCTTGGCTACCAGCCTGATTCTACCACGTTTCTTTACACTCAAAATGAATGATTTTAGTTGAGCTTTACAAAGAGAAGTTGTAGATCCATGTACTCTCTACAACTTTTCTTCTTTGAGTTTAGTCTAATTCCTCTTCGATCGTTTGGAATATTTGCTCAAAGTTGGCTGTCTGGAAAATTTTCCAGACTTGCAAAATCTTTTTTTCTGCAGATTTTCTTGGCCACCAGCCTGATTCTACCACGTTTTTTACCCTCCAAATGAATGATTTTTCTTGAGCTTTACAAAGATAAGTTGTAGTTCCAGGTACTATTCTCTCTACAACTTTTCTTCTTTGAGTTTAGTCTAATTACTTTTAGATCGTTTGGAATTTTTGCTCAAAGTGCCAACTGTCTGGAAAATTTTCTGGACTTGGAAAAATTTCTCTCTTTTCTTTTCTAGAAATTTCGTCCCTCCTTTTGATTGATTTTTTTTGCTCTTTAAAGAGGTGGATTGAGTGTAAAAATGGTGAAAGACCATTCCTTGTCATGTTGGGAGTACGGGGCATCTAAAATTTGGTGAGAATGGGTGAAAAAATGCAGAGAAAAATGTGGTCAAAACAAAAATTGAGAGTCAAATTAAAAGGAAAATAGGGGAGAACGTAAGGGACAAAAATAGGTGTCTACAGCTTGCCTCTCTTTGCCAGAGTGTCGAAGAGGATCGAAGAAACTCTAGACTAAGATTGTAGACACCGCATGACTGGATGATTCCAATCATGCAACAAAATTTGCCACATGTCAACATTAAGCTCATGAGGTCATGAAAGAGGAAATTTACCATATTGACAAACACACCGAGGAGATTAGATCTATCTATTCATCCAGAGCGGAAAAGTCTTCATTGGGGGAAAGAAATGAATAAAAAGACTCCCAGTGAAATGAACCATAAGAGACATAAATGAAACTTGTAAACAATAATGAAATCCCGATCTGGTGTTTATCGGGAGTACAGGGATTTAGAATGAAACGTAGCTGTGAATGACAAAGAAAACTAATTTGACATAACATGCAAACGCCACTGGTAATGAAACTCAATAAGCAATGTGAATTAAAAGCCCGACTTTGTATCATCAAGTTGGCAAGGGTATGTAAATACGAATGAAAACCCGATTTTATGTCATCGGGGTAAAGACATATAATTTAAAATGAAAACCCGACTTTGTGTCATCAAGGTAACAAGAGTGAAATGAAAACCCGAACGGTGAGTTTGTCGTGTAATGCAAAATTGAAATGAAAGCCGAAATTCGTTTATCGGTTGATACAGAAATGTAAACCTGAAATTCGTTTACCAGGTTAATAGAACAGGTTAATAGAATGGAAACTCGAAATTCGTTTATCGAGAATGAAAATGCAAACCTGAAATTCGTTTATCAGGTTATGAAAATGGAAATGAGAAAATTCGTTTATCGGGTTAATGAAGATGGAAATGAGAACCCGAAATTCATTTATCGGGTAAAAATGTAAACCTGAAATTTGTTTATCAGGTTAACGGAGATGGAAATGAGAACCCGAAATTCGTTTATCGGGTGATGCAGAAATGCAAACCTGAAATTCGTTTATCAGGTTAATAGAAATGGAAATGAGTAACCCGAAATTCGTTTATCGGGTGATGCAGAAATGCAAACCTGAAATTCGTTTATCAGGTTAATGAAAATGGAAACCCGAAATTCGTTTATCGGGGATCCAAATGTAAACCTGAAATTCGTTTATTGGGAGTGCAAATGCAAACCTGAAATTCGTTTATCAGGTTAACAGATGGAAATGAGAACCCAAAATTCGTTTATCGGGTGATGCAGAAATGCAAACCTGAAATTCGTTTATCAGGTTAATGAAAATGGAAACCCGAAATTCGTTTATCGGGGATGAAAATGCAAACCTGAAATTCGTTTATCAGGTTATGAAAATGGAAATTTCTGAACCCGAAATTTGTTTATCGGGTGAAAATATAAACCTGAAATTCTTTTATCAGATTAATGAAATGGAAACGAATTGGAAATTTGGCAGACAGTAAACCTTTAAGAAATTGGAAACGAGAACCCGAAATTCGTTTATCAGGTTAATGAAGATGTCTTTTATACCCGAAATTCGTTTATCGGGATGAAAATATAAACTTGAATTCGTTTATCAGATTAATGAAGATGGAAATGAGAACCCGAAATTCGTTTATCGGGTGAAAATGCAAACCTGAAATTCGTTTATCAGGTTAATGAAAAATGGAAATGAGAACCCGAAATTCGTTTATCGGGTAAAAATATAAACCTGAAATTCGTTTATCAGGTTAATGAAAATGAGAACCCGAAATTCGTTTATCGGATGAAAATACAAACCCGAAATTCGTTTATCATTATGAAAATAGAAATGAGAACCCAAATTTCTATTTTCATAACTTGATAAACGAATTTCGGGTTCTCATTTTCCATCTTCATTAGGATGTCTCTTATAACATCTAGATAGATTTGCTCCTAACTGGCAGGGTCCATTCATTGATACACAAAGTATTATCAGGAGGAGCTCTTATATAAGAGACAGGCTCAGACATTAACAGCTTGCACTCATTGATGAAAGACGAAAAACGTTTATGGAAGAAGGTAAACCTGAAATTCGTTTATCAGGTTAATAAAAATGAGAACCCGAAATTTGTTTATCGGATGAAAATGCAAACCCGAAATTCGTTTATCAGGTTAAAATTCAAGCCTGAAATTCATTTATCAGGTTAATGAAGATGGAAATGAGAACCCGAAATTCGTTTATCGGGTAAAAATATAAACATGAAATTCATTTATCAGGTTAATGGAGATGAAAATGAGAAACCGAAATTCGTTTACCGGGTGATGCAGAAATGCAAACTTGAAATTCGTTTATCGGGTTAATAGAAATGGGAACCCGAAATTCATTTATCGGGGACGACAAATGCAAACTTGAAATTCGTTTATCAAGTTAATGAAAATGGAAACTCGAAATTCGTTTATCGGGGATGAAAATAAAAACCTGAAATTCGTTTGTCAGATTAATGAAAATGGAAATGAGAACCCGATTCGTTTATCGGGGATGAAAATGAAAACCTGAAATTTGTTTATCAGATTAATGAAAATGGAAATGAGAACCCGAAATTCATTTATCGGGTGAAAAAATATAAACCTGAAATTCATTTATCAGGTTAATGAAAAATGAAAATGAGAATCCGAAATTCATTTATTTCATAAAATGCAATAAGTATGATACATACACGGAGCCATGTCATGGGGCTTACCCATGAAATGAAGTGTAATTATTTTGTGTAGTTAACCCTGACATGACTGGATTGTAAACTGAAACATTAAGCCCTAAACAGTAAATGACAGCATTATTTAAACTGAGAGGTTTGACTGGGAACTCAGTGTACCATCTCCCAAGTGGCGATCACCTATGAGGTTGATTGCTTCATTAGGGGTTGGCGTGAATCACTCCTTTCAAAATGCGAAGAAAGACCGTTGGGTATCAAGACAGCTCTCAGGATTAGTGTATCCCTTATTGTTTATGAAGGATATCTAATCAATAAAAATTTGCCCCAGTGTCGTGGATTTTTTCAAGTACCTGCAGGTACTCAAAACAATGCGATATCAAGCAAAGAAAACTCGAATTGGTCAGTGCCAAATACATACAAAATATCAATCTTAGCAAACATTACTATAAGCAAGGTGACCGAGCTCGCTAAGAGCAGCCTACGTATCCCACAATGAGAATAAGGTCTAACGTAGTTCAATTAAACATATGGTTTTCACATATTTGACAACTAAAACATCAACAACAACAAGAACAACTACAAAGAAACTAAATGGTAGCATGTGAGTTTGATAGAAATACATGAATAAATAATACAGGCACATGGGAGCAATCTTAGTAAAAATCGTGCCATCACCGTATTAACACAGCTTTGACTTTCATTTTCAGTGATTTGGACCCGATCAGGCAATAAGAGGATCCATTGGATACGTGCCTTTTAAAGGCCGATGACTGTGTTGAGAGAACGACATAGAGGCAACCAATAAGTCTAACTTCGGTCAACAAATTTCAGTTGAACACTTTTCCAGACTTGGACCCAGAGAAGTCGTCCACCAGACTTTGACCATTTGCTCAGTTTACCCATTCCTCAGCACCTTTTTAGGTTTTCACTAAGGTTTCCCTCCCTTTTATTTATTTATTTTTTTTTTTGCATTTTCTTTCCTCACATTCTCCTTTTGCCTAGGCCGCCCCGTAGGATTTTCATCTTCCAAGCTTATCTTTTGCTCTTTTTTTTTTTCTTTTTTTTCTTTTTTTAAATAAATGTGCCCTTTCCGGGTTTTCACCTATGAGGTCCAAGTAAACAGCAAGGTGTGGGATAAGAGAAGACGTCTGGCTAAGTAATCGCCTTTTCCAATGCATGCGAACTTTAGTTTTCAAAGTTTTTCGACATCAGTAAGGCTGCCTTCCCTGTAATTGGGATAGACATGTTAACATCAACTGTTGAGATCGCACAAACTGCTCCCTTTAAGCCTATGCAGAACTTAGGATAGGTAGGGTCAAAATGGGTTAAGTCGTGTGATTGGTAAAGATTGGGATTATCTTAAAAAAAGCTTGCCCCAATTTAAGATGGGAGCTTTGGTTGGAAAGAACATAGCTACAAGGGATGGAAGATGTATTCTATCCGACGTTCTGCAATGACTTAAAGGTTTACAGTCTGCCAAATCAGATGAAAAACTTTTTGACCATGTCCGTATTTATCGGTTGATGGAAAACCTGTCCATCCATCACCGTAAGGATAAGAGCTCCTCCTGATAATACTTTGTGTACAATGAATGGACCCTGCCAGTTAGGAGCAAACTTGCCCTTTGCTTCTTCCTGTATTGGCAATATGGTTTTCAACACTAGATCGCCAGCCTGAAAATGTCTGGGCTTGACTTTCTTGTTGTAAGCTCGGGCCTTCCTCCGTTGATAACATTGGCCATGACACACAGCTGTTAGCCGTCTTTCATCAATGAGTGCAAGCTGTTAATGTCTGAGCCGCACCCATTCTGCATCTTCTAACTCAGTTTCCATAAGAATGCGTAGAGAAGGGATCTCTACTTCCGCTGGCAAAACAGCTTCCATTCCGTACATGAGGGAGTAAGGTGTTGCCCCAGTAGATGTCCTGATTGTAGTCCGATAACCAAGCAATGCATATGGCAGCTTTTCATGCCAATCACGCTGACTGTCAACATCTTTCGAATAATTCTCTTAAGATTCTTGTTGGCTGTATTCAACTGCCCCATCTCATTTTCATCCTGTAGATGGTGGAATTCCGATACTTAATCTTGAATTAGGCACAAAGACCATCTACCATGTCATTGTTCAGGTTCTTGATATTATCGGTAACCAATGTATCCGGGATCCCAAAGCGGCAAATGATGCTCTTTGATCTTTAAGCTCATTTCTGGCTTAAACTTCCTTGGCTTCTGCCTTACAGGCGGGCATTTAGGATCGGTGGGGAGTTTGTGAACCACGACATCTGTTGAAACGCCGGACATATCGTCATAAGACCAGGCAAAGACGTCTTGGAACAAAATAAAAAATTCTATCATCTCTTTCTTCAGCCCTATAGTCAAGTGTATGCTGATTTTAACCTCTCTTACGTTCGGGTCTGTCCCAATGTTTACCGTTTCTGTTTCTTCCAAGTTAGGCTTTGGTTTTTTCCTCGTCTCGCCCGAATTTATTTTCAATATCACACTTGTCCTCATCACTCTCAGACTATGTAGAATCAGGGTCGGGTGTGATATCAAAATTACACTCATCGGCCTCATAAACGGTAGTATCCAAAGGATCAAAAGCATTGATTTTGGACCATCTGAGAGAAAATAAAGCATGAAATAAAAGAAAACAAAATGAGCTAAAACATCTTAAAGAAAAAAGTTATCTTTAATCGAAGATTTGTACTAGTGATCCTAGAGAACATACATCTAGATGACATTCATTGGCAGAAATATAAAAATCAATTGTCTTCAGAATTTACCTCCAAAATAGATGAATAAGATGAATGAGGAAGGCAATATCATGATTGTACTTGCTTTACTAATCAAATTATTTTCAAGATTCATCTCCAAAATAGATGAATGAGATGAATCATGAATACAATACCGTGAATGCACCTACTTCTTGACTAGATGGCATAAGCAAAACAACTTAAGAAGTACGAAATGCCACATACATACAAAGATGAAATTAAAAGGAGCAAAATTAAAAAGAATATCTTCAAATTTACCGAAACTCCCTATGACTAGGGAGATCATCGATGTCCAGTTGGTTGATCTCAGCAAATGGCAGCTCAGTGTCATCCTTCTCCGTCTGCATCAGGAGCCATAATGGCTGCAGAATGTGGGAAAGTAATCTTAAGAGGTGGAATGACCATAGGCAATGCTCGACCTTCTTTTTCAGCTCTCTTCAGCTCCTTAATCTCCCTCAGCTGCCTGGCATTCGGGCGAAAACTGAGCCCAAATGTATTCATCTGCGTTGGTAGCTCAATATGGTGTATTATACCTTGCAAATTCATTCCCAAACCTTGGCCGATGCGATATCCTCCACGCAGCATTTCCTTTGCAATCATTACACTCACCTTATCCTAGACAGCTTTCATTGATAACTGCTCTCCAGGCCCTCGGCTGACAGAGACCACATCATAAGCTAAGAAAGGCACCGGAGTGTCACTGTTCTCCCCAACTTCCTCCTTGACCATCATGGCGTGGTCATCTTCAGCAAATACAGTAATCAGCTTAAACTCTGTCTCTTATACAACCCTTTGATGCAAAGATGACGGAATAGCCCCAGCAGAATAGATCCAGGGACGTTCCAGCTGCAAATTATATACCCCAACAATTGGAAGAACCTGGCAAGTGATCTGATGAGCAGTTGGCCCCACTTCCAAAATAAGGTTTATCTCTTCGGTGGCTTATCTTCGAGCCCCGTCAGATCCTCTGATCACCATGGATGAATTCCTGACCAGGTCATGAGAGATTTCCAGTTTATCCAACGTCTTCAAAGGACAAATATTTAAATCATACCCATTATCAACCATGACCCTAGGCAAATACCGCCCCTCACATCTAACTGAGATAAATAGAGCCTTGTTGTGGTCGCAGGGGTAGAAGTTAAGTCAACATCAGATGTTAAATTCTAAAGGATGCCAGCACAATTATACACTATCTAGATGTTTGTCAGTGACAGGAATAAGATACAATGCACATGCGTGTTCACATGATGCCTGACTCTTATACACATCATCTGTGTATCTGTAGCTCGGACAACAATAAGATGCGCATAGAGATAGGGTGAGGGTCTCTTATACAGCTGCTAGATGTACTGAATATTCACTTTTTTTGATCAATCTTACGAAGATAGCTCTAGATCTTTGTCTCTGACCTTAGGGGCTGCATGGGCTCTTTACCTTTGTTGGATTGTCCGGCCTAAGTTCTGCATAGATTAAAGTGAGCAGTTTGTGACCTGTGACAGCGGACACTTCCTCCTCAGAAACTGACCTTCCACCGACTAGGCACTGAGCCCATTGTCCACGGCATTGCATGTGTGCTCTCAATTGGCAATTGTCTTGGCAGTTCAATCACAACGGGCTCCTGAGATTCTATCTTTAAACATATCCATGTCTAGATGATCAAAGGCTCAGATGGCTCCAAATCCAAATAAAACGGTTTGACCTGAGTCATTGTCACTTCTTTGACTGCTCCTTCTTCCTCTTCCGTCTCTACTTCTATACAAACCATCCCAACATGAGGCTCATGCCGTGACAGCAGATTAGTGTTTACTTCAGGAGCCCTTTGTTCCGGCCTCCTAATGACAATCTCTCGTGCATCGATCATATCCTGCACCTTGTTCTTCAACGTCCAACAATTAGCCGTAAAATTTCCTGGGGCTCTAGAATGATAGGCACAGTGGGCATTGGCATCAAACCTATCCGAAACTTCCCCCGGTTACTGAGGAGCAGCTATGGGATTCAATCTCCCTGCTGATCTCAACTGCTCATATAGTTGCTCAATGGACCGTAGTAATAGTGATTAAAATTGCGGGGTGGTCTGCCATGTGGTCTGGCTTGGTTGGAGTTTGGTGAAGGGAATTTGTTTGGCTGGTTGGATCTTTGATTGTTTGGGAGTTGTGGTCTTGGATTATAATATGGGAACTGTGGATTAGGCACGGACATTTGTACTTGTGTTTGGTATACGGGTTGAGGGTAGTATTGAGGTGGTAGTGGAGGTGGTGGATAAAAATCCTGGGTTGTGGGTTAGATCTTTGGTATTGATGGAAGTTGCGTGGTGGTTGGTGGTTGGGTTGGTTGAAAATAAAAGTCACTTCCTCTTCTTTCTTGTCAACCTTCTTGCTCAGGGGTTTCTTTGCCACAGACGTGCTCTCCTGTATGGACTCTATCTGAAGTTTGAAGGCCGTCATGTCAATAATTTTTCAAGACCAGAAGCCCCTTTCAACAGCCTCTCGTTCACATGCTATGATTTTAAATGATTTGCCAAGTAGACCCGGTCAACTTTTCATAGTAAGGAGGTTCTTGCGCATCAATAAAAGTTTGACCAACTCAGTCTCAGTCATAGGTGGGCTCACTCTTGCAGCTAACGCCCTCTATCTTTTCACATACTCAAGGTAATCCTCTGAGGACTTCTTCTTTAAGTTCATCAGAGCAAAACGGCCCGGCTCTAGGTCGCGGTTAAACTCATACTGTTTCACAAAAGCATTTGCCAAGTCCGTCCAATCCTGCAATTTTTTGGGATCAAGCCACATGCCATTAAATACCATGATAACGCATCTCCCTCCAAGCTTCTGGCAAATACCCTCATTGCTATCCGAGGGTGGCTTGTCAGATTCCCCAGCAAGTTGCAGAACATTTTAAGTTGAGCTACCGGATCCGTGTCATTGTACTTTGGAAATGATGTGTATGTCTACAGTAAAATGAGTGTTAATGAAATCAAAGTAATATGCAAGTAGGTGGACATATCCAATTCGGCCCAAATTTATCATCCCCTGTTCTTTGCTTCATGAAACTATCGAACCGCTCTATTCTTTTCAATAGGGCATCATTAACAGCCGGTACAGGAGGCGGTGGTGGCATTAATTCAGCTTCCCCTCCTGGGGTATACTCCAACTCAAAAAGAGGTGGTGGTTGTGGAATTGGATATGTCTGTGGTGGCACTGGAGTTAGAGGAGGTTGATTTTGTGGTAGGGGTAGCGGCATCCCCATGCCAGGATTAGGAATATGAGGAGGTAGCATCTCCTGATTGGCGGGGTGAGGCCCATAAGTTTGCCTGTACAGGAGTCATTTCTTGGTTCATACTGGCCATAGCACCTCTTTTTGAGTTGGAGTATCTGTCTCTTATACACATCTAGATGTGTATAAGAGACAGCCTTATGAGTATTAAATTGTAGGTATATAATTTTGGATACTGTCTTCAAATCGAAGTTTACGTGCACGCGAGCGGGTATAAATAGGGCTGCGTTGGGCAGCTATTTTGACACTTAGTACCTTCATATTAAAACATAATTAAAAAAGGAAAATTCAAATATATATAAACAAATATAATTATAAGTTTACAGCATAAAATGCGGTTCCTTCCCCAGGAACCCTAAAACAAAAAAAAAGCTCTAAAAAGGACGAAACCCGTTTGAACTTATACAGCGAGCTCCTTTAGATGGTCTCGTATCTTCATCATTTGCTCCTCGTACCGTAGAAGCTTGCTACGTGCTGATTCAGCAGCCCCATTGTGCATTAGGCATCCCAGATCATCACCATCTCGGTGCATGCCCTCTTTCGGATGGCCTCCTGTATAAGGCTTGCATGTATAATCATGCAGTCTTATGTTCCGCTCGAGTGCTTGATCTAGAGCGATATTCGAAGGACAGTCCTGAAGGCAAATAGGGCACTTTGGTCGCCTTTTCAATTACTCTACAGCGGAACTCATATGCATGAAATACATGTTAGCCTTACCTGAGGCTTGTACCCCTTCAGAGCATTTATAAAATGAACACGCAAGCTTGCAAATCCCTTTGTAGGTTATGTACCTAGGGATAGGTATGCAATTCTATACACAGGGTATCCGACAGGGTTTCCCTTCTACGGCTAATGATATGCAATAAGTAGCCTACGGTGGCCCTACAACGCTGAGATTAGCCTAAATGCACACAAGGGATAATAAAACTTTGGAAACATGTCGCGGGGGTGGGTCTCCTGTTTGGGTCTGGCAACCATATGACTTTGACCCTACCCAAGGCTTATGCAATGCAAAAATCAAAATTTACTCTTTCTTGCGGGTAGTAGATACAAAGTACATGGCCAAAGTAATAAATCATACGAATCAGAAAAATTAATTACTATTACATAAAAAAATTGTAAAGCTATTTACTATTACAAGCCAGATAAATGGGTGGGTCCTACCGCCTCGTGTCTAGTGTCCTAAACAAGGTCCACACAGTTCTGCCTTATGGTTTAAGCTATATGAATATGAGGCTTGGCTTACTAATGCAATCTAGATGGGCTTGGTTCCCAAACCTTCAGACTTTGGGCCCAAAAATAAAATCCGTCAATCCCGATAGGCCTTATCGTCGGTGGTCAGGTGATCACCACAGATACCGTTACGTGCACATTGTGTCACGGCCTCATAACTGGGTGGAATCCTCTTAATTCCTACAAGAAATGTGGGAATTTGCCCACAAAAATAAGAGATGCAATAAATGAGACAAAAGTTATGCACATTCACTTGGAGGCGGTAAGATTCACACATTTTAACGCGTTTGGCTCTAAAGGTTTGATGCACCCCAACACCCCAAAAATTGCCCCCAAATTAAAAGTCCACAAACAAGTATAATAGCAAAATATATTAAAACATGTACAATAAAATAAGAACAAATCACACCATCGGCAAACATGGTATGGCACGTAAAACGAGACCTAAATCGAGCAAACGGGTACTCAAGACAGCAAACATAGTGAAATATAGTAAAACAAGTATAAAATAATTTAAAAAGAACAAATAAAGTAACACATAGCATGTGAACGAGACCCAAAATCCATAAACAAGCACACAAGACAGCAAAAATGGTGAAATACAGTAAAATAAGTGTAAAGTAATTGAAAAAGAACAAATAAAGTAACACATAGCATGTGGCACATAAAACGAGACACAAAAATTCGTAAACCAGCACACAAGACAGCAAAAATGGTGAAATACGGTAAAACAAGTATAAAGTAATTGAAAAAGAACAACTAAAGTAACATGTAACATGTGGCACGTAAAACGAGACACAGAGCCGGTAACATAGCACACAAAAAAATCGGTAAAAATTAGCCGATGTTTTTATAATGAACGGGGTAAAATTGAGAGAAACGCGTTAAAATCATGTGCCCGAATTCTCAAAGTCCCCAGTGGAGTTGCCACACTTAAATTGTAAGACTACACGGTCTGCCGGCACCTTTTTGGACCGGCACCGTCGCCAATGTGGTGCTCGTGAAAATAGGTGATTAAATGCAAAAGTCTTATTTACTATTACAAACATAAATTACCTACTTACTATTACCAATTTAAATGAATCACATATTTACTATTACATAACGGGGTTATGTAAATGAGACTATGAATTGTATAAAATAAGAGCTAAGCATCTAAACACAGGATTGGAGAGCACCACCCGGTGTGCTGGTTCGCCGGGACACAAAAATACATCAAAATTTAAAGAAAAAATAAATCCTAGTCTAGATTGACTCCTGGTCCACGTAATTCAAAAAACATGAGTTCGGGAATCCTATTGTAAAATGGGAAGGTTTGGGATAGATTTGAATTTCCCTCGGCACCCACTTTACCCGGCGTTGGACCGGAAGTGTTGCATGATTTTATCGCGTTTCCCTTTTCAATTTTAGTATTCATTATTGCCGACTTTGTAGCATACGTGTGCTTAAGAGAGTTTAAAAGTAATAAAAATATATACATATTAATGAGGAAATGAAAATAAATGGTAAATAAAAACATTGATAGGTAAATTTAGCCCGGGGTCCAATTTAAGTTGCACACATTTAGCTTGTAGTGAGTGCCCTTTAACTCCCAAGGGGCAAAATAGTCGTTTGTCATGCACGCCAAAGTTTACTTCTAGCCCGATTTTATATTATTGATACAGTTATTAAGTCATGGACTAAATTGAGTTTGATTCAAATATTTAATGTCCATTCGTGCAATTAAACAAAATTTGAGGACAAAAGAGTAAATTCACATCATTTAACAAGTAAGAAAAAGCATAAATATTATATAAAGCACAAATCATCATAATTAAACTAATCGAAAAATATGTGCAAAATCAGAGTTTATTTACAATTTAATACTCATAAGGTCTGCTAAACGGTAATTTCACAATCAAAGGGTAATTAAACATATTAAAATGTCAAACAAAAATCAAATTAAAGTTTGGTGGTTATTTTCATTAAAATGTAACTTAGAAGAAATTTAAAAAAATAATAAAAAAAACAAAAATTAAGTCATAAATAATGCAAAAATAGTAAGATAAGCATTTTCTCTTACCACATCAATCGATTCAAAAGCTCATTTAACTCACCTCAGCCTCAGGAATGTGGTAGAATTGGTTATGCTCGGCTTGGAATGTGTTTGAGACGAATTTGCTTTCGGCACCTCCAAGCTTCCGGTTGATGAGCCGGCCTTCTTCCACCACATTTTTCACCCACCAGATGAACGATTTTGCTTGAGCTTTACAAAGAGAATTTGTAGTCCCAAGTACCCTCTACAAATTTTCTTCTTTTAGTTTAGCCTAATTCCTCTTCGATCGTTTGAAATTTTCGCTCAAAGTTGGCTGTCTGGAAAATTTTCCAGACTTAGAAAATATATTCTTTTTTTCTGCAGATTTTCTTGGCTACCAGCCTGATTCTACCACGTTTTTTACCCTCAAAATGAATGATTTTAGTTGAGCTTTACAAAGAGAAGTTGTAGATCCATGTACTCTCTACAACTTTTCTTCTTTGAGTTTAGTCTAATTCCTCTTCGATCGTTTGGAATATTTGCTCAAAGTTGGCTGTCTGGAAAATTTTCCAGACTTGCAAAATCTTTTTTTCTGCAGATTTTCTTGGCCACCAGCCTGATTCTACCACGTTTTTTACCCTCCAAATGAATGATTTTTCTTGAGCTTTACAAAGATAAGTTGTAGTTCCAGGTACTCTCTACAACTTTTCTTCTTTGAGTTTAGTCTAATTACTTTTAGATCGTTTGGAATTTTTGCTCAAAGTTGGCTGTCTGGAAAATTTTCTGGACTTGGAAAAATTTCTCTCTTTTCTTTTCTGCAGAAATTTCGTCCCCTCCCTTTAGATTGATTTTTTTTGCTCTTTAAAGAGGTGGATTTCGAGTGTAAAAATGGTGAAAGACCATTCCTTGTCATGTTGGGAGTACGGGGCATCTAAAATTTGGTACTAATGGGTGAAAAAATGCACGAGTTGAATTTTCTTATACCATGTTTCGGATTCTCAATTTTCATTTTTCAAGCTGTCCTGATAAATGTTCACGCGCTAATTTTTTTTTTTTTTTTTTTTTTCAAATCTAAAAACTTAATAATATAAAACTCATTCTTTGTATTTCAAAAATGCATAAAACACATAATAATTAAACACCATAAGACAAATTAAGAGAGAATTAAAGGATAAATTAAGAGGAAATCAAAAAGCAGGTTAAAAAGAAATTAAAATAGAAATTAAAAAGAAAATTGAGAGTCAAATTAAAAGGAAAATAGGGGAGAACGTAAGGGACAAAAAATAGGTGTCTACAATATGTTGTTGCATGAATCCAAATCAACCAAGTTAAACATAATGCATAAAGTTTGTCAGAGGTATTTTCTCTTTGTTACTTATTTTCTGTTAAATGTTGGTTTGGGTGTTAAACATTTTTTGGCAAAATTAAGCTTAATTCCATAATTAGAAGATATTAATACTAATAAATTTGAAAGTCTTACAATTTAACTTATCTGTTACGATGAACTACTAATCTTTATATACATTGATATGACACAATAACTATTTGTCACAACCAAATGTGTAATACATGATTAATCACATTACAATAGAGTAAAAAATTTTATACTTTTACTCAAAATAGTTATAGGTGTTATTCGCATACAAAAATATATAAAACAACACAAATGATTTTGATTAACTAACATACAAGAGCGTATTTGAGTAAACTGTTAGATAAAAGAAAATAGTTATTTGTGAATTTATAATAGATAAAATAGTTATAAAAGACTATTTTTATTTGGAATAGAAAATAAAACGGTTTGAACATTAAATAACAGTTATAAAATAATATTTTTATTTATTATTTGCTCAAATATAAATAATTTTTCTACTCTTTAAAAATTTATATCTTCTTATTGTACATATTTATACCAAAATTTTGTAAGGAAGAAACAATTTAAACGTATATTATAGCTATAAAAACTACTGTTATTTTATTTTTGCTCAAATAGAAATTATATTTATACAAATAAATTTTTACCTTCTTATTATATATTTATACCCAAATTTTCATATAAATCTAAAGAATTATGTTATAGCAGTTTGAAATATATATAAATAAATAATAGTAGTATTATAAAAGATAGATAATCTTATTATATTAAATGGAGAGTATTTTAGATAGGCCAGTTATACTCCATGAAGGACATGTTAGACATAACGATGTAATTAACAGTATATTAGGCGGGACAAAAAAGGAGAAAAATAATAGATTATCTAAATAATAGATTATCTTGAGTAGGATTATATGACTAAAAATAAGGTGGTGATGTCTTAAAAAATAGATAGTTAGATTATATGAAGAGTAATTTAATTATTTTTTTCTAGAAATTATATTTCAATCAGGATGGGTATTTTAGGTAAGTCACAGAAAAGGGGGAGAAACGGGAGAAACAAGAAAATGAAGAAATAACTCATATTTATATATAGATTATAAATAGAGTGTAGTTTAGTACAGTTCTTGTACTAATATGGCATGTAATTAGAGAGAGAAATAACGTAGTATGTATTATATTAGTATTTATTTGTTGTGGAGAATACTCTAATTTATTGTAGTTTTTAAACAATAGAAAATACTTGTTGGAGGTGAGAGAAAATTTAACATTAACTTTTTTTTTCGTTACATTTCCTGATATTCTAATATATATTAGAGTAATTATGTAGTTATTCTCTCCTAGTTTTATGAGGTTTTTATACTTAGGAGTGTTCTTAAGTAATTGGTTGGAAGATTTCTTCCAACTATTGCAAGTGGGTGGGCTCAACAAGAGTCCTACTCACAAATACAATTTAATTATAACAAACACTTGGGATGAGTCTTTTCATGAAATTAGAATTTAAGAGTTAGGTTATGATCCCTAAGAAAATCCAGATTATAAATAAGAGTGATGGAATTAAAAATGGAAGTGTTGATTCTGAAGATAGTAGTGCTGATTTTGAAAATGGGACTGTTGTTCTGAACATCAAAGTGGTAGGAGTGAGAATGATAATGCCACCAATAGTAATGGTAACAATAAATCCGATAGTCTTGTTAAATAGTTGTTTTCAAAACAATTTAGTTATAAAAATACACTTAAGTCAACTAATTTAATTAGATAACAACCCACAAGTATATCGGTCAAATAATAGCTAATGAAAGTAGGAATTGATCTCACGAGGATTGGTTATTAATTACTAACTATTGATTAAAATATTATTTGAAGGATTGGTTTGAAAAGAAATTTAGTTAAAATTAAGTTAACAACCAGAATGAACAATAAAGGTGGATTAGAGTTTATGCTAGACAATTTCAGGGGTTTGGTTAATAATATCATTGAATGGAGTTCTATGGCCAAATTAGAGGTTAATTCCCAAATGTAACCTAATGCCAATCCTTCAGTAAATGTCAGTTAAGTCTATTAATTTAATTAATATAAGCATGGATCCTTCTTACTACTTAGATTAATTAAATTTGATTATTGACCATATGAAATTCTATCAAACAACTAAGTGAATTAGTCCACCAAGATCAAATTCTAACCCTAGTTCAATACTAATCTAGGTCTATAATGGAGGTTTGATTTTCATATGTATGTAAGTACGTATGTATGTACGTATGCATGTATGTACGTACGTATGTACGTATGTATGTACGTTTGTATGTATTCCTTCAATTAGCCAAATTAACTAGTAGAGTGATCAATTCCATTAATTAACCATTAAACTCGTTAATATTGTCCAATTAGTCTATTTTATAACCTAAGTAACACATTAACTACTATCCATATGAAATTGGCATCATAAAACTCTAATCTATAACTAATTAAAATATATTAAAAAAGCAATAAAGTAAAATAGAATACAGGAACACGATTACATCAAATAAAGTAAGAATTCTAGAAAATTAGTAGAACTAGAGTAGGTAATATCACCTAACCCACTAATCTCTACCTATAAGAAATTGACTTAAAAAAATCCTAACCATGACTAAACAGAGCATATTAAACAATAATATGGTAAAATTAAACATAGAAACATGATTAAATCAAACAAAGTAAGAATTCTAAAAAACAAGTAAAGTAATCATTTAATGGAAGACTTGATAGTTTGAAAAATATTTAAGAGGATTTTGTAGGCTAAGTAAACATAGAATAAATGCATAAAAACTACATTAAATATAAATGAGAAATCTTACAAGTAGTAGAACCAAACTATAACAATGGAGGAAAATATATACTGGAAGAAAGGAAGAAGAAGAACTAGAAATTCCTTCCCAAGTGCGGAGGAGAAAAGAGAATGTTCTTAATGTGATTATAAAATCATGCCCTAAGGAGTATTTATAGTAAGGTTAGGGATTGGGGGTTAGGGGTTAGGGGTTAGGGGTCAATTTCCATCATTGTCCTTGGAAATCAACTCAACATCTTGCATCTTTGGTCCTTCCACCAAGGTTTCTTCACTTGTGCCTCCAATTTTTTTTTTTTTTTTTTATAATATTCACCTAAAATACACCAAATATATGTAAGTACTACTATATGTTAAATTATCATATAAAAACTGCTAAACATACTTCAACTCAAAGATTAATATTAAGAATATTTGAAACTAGTACTAAAATCTAGAAATTTAGGATACATTTAAATCTAATTTTTAAGAGTTACTAATAGTCTTCCCTTGTTGACTCTGATTATAATATGAGTGATGATGAAGTATTTATTGATAATGTAGATAAGAATGTTGAATGGTTAGGTGTTGTTAGCTTTTAGGAGTTAAATGGGTTGAAATTAGCTAGTAGGTGTTATAACCTAAATTAGATTTAATAGTCACATATATTGCACGTGATTTTTTTGTCTGTAATTGACAAAATTTTTAAATTTTATCTTAAATTAGTAGAAATTGGAATATTTGAGAATTAATTGCTTTTGTTTTGAACTTTGGGGACTAAGATAGACCACACCAAAACTTTGAGCATTAAAATTGCATTTTTCCTTTCTTTTTGAACATTTGGATCTTGAGATTTAATAGTCACCTACATTGCACATGACTTTTTATGTCTATAATTGATGAAATTTTTAAATTTGTCTTTAATTGGTAGAAATTGAAAATTTTGAGGATTAAATAGCTATTGTCTTGAATTTTGGGGTTCAAGATGGACCACGATCTAAAATTTAGGGGTTAAAATGCATTTTTCCCTTAAGATTATTACCAGTAACTTGCAGGGGTACTCGCATTGAAAAAGCACAAAAAACCCTCTTGTCCAAACCCCAACCATAATCGCCCTTTTTGTAGAATAATTATATTAGTAATATTCTTAAAATTTGCTGTCTTTTTACACTATGCTCAGTGCCATGTATCACCCTTCCCCAATTGCTAGCTTAGTAAGGTTCATTACGCTGTTATGCAATGAAAAAAATAGGACAATAAAAACTCGGAAGAGCAAAAGGTGAAAAATAAGATTTTTTTTTTTTCATAGAAGTTGTGGAAATAAGTTTAATTTAGTGAGTCGTAATTAACCAAATGGAAATATACAATGTTCATCAAAACATGCTTGAATAATTACCTTAAGAATGTATTGCATGTATAATCGGGTGTGCCATAATGTTTACTCATACTTCATCATGCTACAAAGATATTAAAAGGAAAAAAAGATACATATATATGCATTTGTTGTTGGAAAAACAATGATATTATTTGTAATTTTTATTTAAATATAATTATATGTTATAAAATAAATCATTAAACATATAAATACTTATTTGATGAAGATGAACTCGATCAACACGAACTAATAAATATAATTATTGTCAAGGATTTAACCCTTTGTCTTTAAAGTGTAATTGCCCATCACTTGGTGCAAATAAATTCTATACAATTACCTCTCAAGATTTCAACTACTCCACCATTGTAACTTGTTGGATGAAATTCAAAGTTGATCTGTTCTCTCCTGGGAAGGGCAACATCATTTAGAGATAGGTAGATGGCATCTATTGAGCTTATGCATCACTTGTAATAACATGTTCTGCTGAATGGTGGTGGCTCCTAAATAATTGGTTTTATTGAGCGGTCTTTAAAGAATACCATCTCTGTAGGGTAATGGGGCATTCTCCCTTTAGTCTCACTGATTATTTATTTACTTTTTGTTTGATTTTCATTCTTTCTGCTCTTCACTATGTAGCTGACATTGCTGTATTCTTCTCTAGTAATATTGTGGATGTCAGCTCTTATGATGAGCTTAAAGAAGCAATAGCTCAAGGCAAATGGGCAAGGGGTCCTTGGTCAGCTAGGTAATCCTTTCAGTGGTTTTAATCTGTGTTGTGTGGTTTGATGTTGTTTCATCATTCTTGTGGAAGCTGTGCTCTAGTGATGTTCGTCTTGATTTGCAACTTGTGACTTGTTATCTTAAGAATGTGCTTTTATTTAAGACAGTCAGTAGCACGGTTTGAGAACGTATTCGGAATCGTCAGTCAAATTGACCTCACTGACGATTAAATGCGAGGTCAATTTTTTTTAAATTTCAGACCTCGCATTCAGTGAATGCGAGGTCTGCGAAAATATTTATTTATTTTTTTTTTATTTTTTAAAAACAATACTGAGCTCGCATTCGGGGAATGCGAGTTCCGCTCGTCCGGAAACATCATTTGCAATTAGCATAAAAAAAGAACAATTTTGAAAAAGAGCACAATTTTAGAAATTTTTCCTACTTAACAAGATTTACGAATTTGTGGAATATTTTTCAACTTTCTCTTTACGAAACCCGATTCTTAAAATTCTAGAGTAGGAGTAGAAGATCAAAAAAGAATGAAGAATGGAATGAAGACTCTTGAACTTGAAGGTGTATCCCTAACTCTTTACATCACTCCTATTTGTAGGATTTTAGAGTCAATGAATAGACATAATATTAATACATGAATAAACATTTATAGCTCATGAATATACAACATTATTATACAATGAATGAATTTTCATAATTAATGAACACATCATTAATTATCCATGGATATAAATCCACAATTCATGAATGTATTAATGAACACAACATTAATAAATCCACAATTCATGAATGTTTACAACATTAATTATATATAGATGAATGATCATCCAAGTAATGTTATACATAATTCATAAACACAAAACAATTCATTCAACAAATTAGTGTCATTCATGTTTATCATTTTGAATTAATGTCTTATTTATGTATGGGAAAATAGCGAATCAGATAGGGACTAAATTGGTCAACAAATTATTATTCACAGGTCATTGAGAACAATTTCTCATTCACCAATTCTAACATTAGCTTCTTTCACTATCTGGGTTGTAGTTCTATAGATGATGAATTACTCACAGACCCAACTAGTAATTTAGTATCAGATCGATCAGATTCTATTTCTTCATGAATGCTTTTTGATGTATTACGTAGAGAAACAACTGGATAATGCGGAGTTGGAAGGGTAACAGATTATCTAGTTACCACTAAGCATGTAAACCACAGAAGCCATCATAGGTCTTCTATCCACATCTTCTTCAATGCATAGCAAACCAACATGGATACACTTTAGAACTTCATTTTCAACACAAGAGTTATTAAGTGTTGGATCCAACAACGCCAATGGCGTGCCACGTCTCCACTGTTCCCAAGCCTGTTTGGAATCGATCCCAAGTATCGAGATTACAATTATAAACAGAAAAGTTTATACAAAATAGAATGATTATTGCTTGTTTATTTTGCAAAGATATTAAGTGCAAAAGCAAAAAGATTGAGCAATTGTAAAACTGGTGAAAACATTTGCACTCACGTAGGTTAAAAGGTCTCGAGAATCCTCTGATTGGTAGAAGCTGCTATTCTTCTTGCCAGTGACAATTTCAAGAATCACAACTCCAAAACTAAACACATCTGACTTGACAGAAAATTGGCCACTCGTAGTATATTCAGGAGCCATGTAACCGCTAAAACACAAATTAAATATAATCATTTTAGATTATGAAATTAAAATCCTGGCGATCATTTTCACCATGATCTAACCACATATTTGTACAGTCTAATTATTTAAACTTCATATAAATATGACAGACAATGAATTATGCTTAATTTTCTATCCAAATTGTACGGAAAATTAAACTTGTGCATGGAGAACTTACAATGTCCCAGCAATTCTGTTTGTGTTTCCTTCAAATTCATCAACGCCACAAATCTTTGCCATGCCAAAATCTGCTATTTTTGGGTTCATACTTTCATCAAGTAATATATTGCCAGCTTTAAGATCACGGTGAACAATTCTAAGACGAGAATCTTCATGTAGATAAAGGAGTCCTCTAGCTATTCCTCCAATGATCTTGTTGCGTCTTGACCAGTCCAATAATCGTTGCTTTTCCGGATCTTTACAATAACATCAAAGACAATAGGCTATGTTAATTTTATGAACCACAAAATCAAATATTTCCATTGACACAAAAATATCTAGAACAAACATGTCATTAAAATATATTAATGGTTTCTAGTTTGAAACCAACCAAAGAGGAAGTAGTCAAGGCTTTTGTTTGGAACAAATTCATAAATGAGTAGCTTTTCCCCTCCCTCCAAGCAAAATCCAAGAAGTCGAACTAGATTCCTATGTTGAAGTTTGGCATACACCACAATTTCATTTTTAAATTCTTCAGCACCTTGCCCTGAACTTCTAGATAATCTCTTCACGGCTATGTCTTGTCCATTAGGTAGTGTTCCCTGTATTAGCATAGATAATAGTATCAATTGAGAAATTGATTGGAAACATCCTGTTAATGTTTTTTTTAAAGGAATTGGTATTGGTAGATATATCTTGATGTTCAAAGAACTTAATGCACATATGTGCACGGACCTTGTATACTGGACCAAAGCCACCTTGGCCAATTTTATTATTAATGGAGATGTTATTTGTGGCCATTTGAATTGCACCCAGACTATACTTTAAGGATTCAGGATTGATAGTTAAGTAACCACCCTTTCGTCTTCATCTACGTGTCATAAATTCATTAATTAATATATTACTCCAATCAAGCACATTAAAAGGAAAGATTTAAAGCAATGAAATCAAAGACAAATTGGTTTTCTTGTACTGCATTTGCAATTGTCGATGTCATTAGCATCTCTTACTATTTGCCTCCTGCGTTTCAAAAACATGTCGCTTTCTTGATCTTCTCTTTAGGATCACAAATGTCAAGACAAATAATGCAACCGAAAAAATGGTTGAGAGAGCAATTCCAACAGCTGCTGCTTTTGATATTCGCTTTTTACCTGAACCAAAAGAAGACAACTTGCAAAGCTAAACTACATGGAAATGTGTAGCCAGGTCTGTTTAATGAAGTACCAAATCAAACATCTCTTTATTTCTTTTCTTGACAGAACCAAATATAATTTTAAGATTCATTAATTAATAAGTTTCACCATCCAAAAATATAATGAAGTGCCAAATCAAATATCTCTTTATTTCTTTTCTTTGACAGAACCAAATATAATTTTAAGATTCATTAATTAATAAGTTTCACCATCCAAAAATTTAAAAAAAAAAAAAAACATTAATTTCTATGAATGATAGAGATAGTAATTCCTAATGCTTGATTTGAGAAATTGTCCTGTGTAAGCTGCATCATGTTTGGCAGGTCAGAAATTAGGTTATCAGCGCCCCAAAAACGGATGTCTATCTAGCCCAAAAAAATGAAGGGATATCCAATGAGCAATTATTTTCTGTACACCGTCAATGTAGAATTTTCTTTATACTAATGGTGTAGATTCATGCCACATACGAAGAAATTAACATTTGAAATTCAAATAATGATTATATGGTATACATCTATATTGTATACCCGTTCATGTCAGAAATTTTCAGTATACAATATATTAATCCACATCTAACTGCCCTTTAAATGCACCAACCAAATATGCCATGAATGAATATGATTATTATATAATTTACCTAATTAAGTTCCAGTACTAATAAAGAAATATTACAGGCTGAGATTTACCTTTAGTACTTGGAGGGGACGAAATGTTGTAAAACTGGGACAGCTCATACCAAATGATGCAGCTAGGAAACCCAACTCTACATCCCCGACTATTGGGGCAACATTGAGGCAAAGTCGAAATAGCAGACCTTAAACATGCGCTGCACTCAGCACTAGAAATGTCAGGTCTGCACTGTGCAAGGGAGTACACACTCTGAGAAGTGGAAAAATTGGCTTCTCCAACGGCAAACTTTAGATCTTGTCGAGTGTCATTTGAAGCTCGATCTGCAACCTCATTCATCGTAGTTGCCAAGGCCTGATTAAACTTGGCCGGTTCAGTAACATTCATAACGTTCAACGCACAGCCCCCAATATTCTCGCCCTCTGAGGTGGAGTCAGAGAAGAAAGAACGATTTGAGTAACGTAAGAAACAATAATCGTACCAAGCAAACACAACTTTCTGATTCGAGCAATAATTAAGCACATCCTGTGAACTCTTTGAGGCACATTCAGCACAAACATCGCTGTTTACATCACCTCGACACATAAATATGCCGTAAACTCTATCAGAGGGGTCATTGCCAACAGTTGAACTGAAAAAGGTATGGGTGAGAGCATCATCTCGGGTTGAAAATAGGAAATCCAGTAGGTTTGTTGCATAGGTACTGCTAGAAACATAGGTGCTGTCGTTGCACCGATATATTAAACTAGAAGGGCCTTCTGCGTTTGTGAAGAAGCCAAGCAAACAAAGTATACCACACAAGAACCAAATAAGATATTGTTGTACTAGCAAGTATTTCTTCATCTTCGGTTTAATTGTTGTGGCTGATCAATTGTCATACCAAATAAGAAATCATACTCTATACACATGATATAATATAATATAATATAATACTAACAGTAGTTGCCAAGAACAATTGTCATACCAAATAAGAAATCATAGAATAATTGTCATACCAAATAAGAAATCATACTCTATACACATGATATAATATAATATAATACACTAGCAGTAGTTTGCTATGACTTTTTCACGCCAGCCAAATGAGCCCAACTCAACCCAGCTGAGGACAGAGGACAGAACACGTTACGTTTCCTTTAGTTTTAGGGAAAGAATTGAATTCTATGAATTTTTTTTTCCATTCACAAAGAAGGTAGTGCAAAATTTGATGGAGATGGAGATGGGAGAGAAAATTCTTTTAATTCGTCCCTCACATGAAATATCTTAGTTACATCTTTGAATCGTTGGTTGAATGTGGTGCTATTCTGTTCACGTAAGTTAAAATGGATCCTGCAACAGTCAGACTTTTCTTAGTCAAAAGTTGCAACCTTTTTCTAGTTTTTGCGCAAAAGAATACATTATGTTCAAGGGGACTTGTTCCAACTTTTAGTTCAACGACTAGATGATTAAAAACTAAGTATATGTGGAAAATGATCTAAAAAGTAATAAAATGACAACACTAATATGCATTGGAAAAAATATTTGAAATCAATCTTTCTTAGTTTTACAGATACTTTCACAAATCTCGTGCTTTTGTTCACAGGTCAGAAACTTAATCAAGTGGTGTTTATTGTAGGATAGTAGTAGCATCAAATACTGTGGATTGTAATTTTTAAAGTTAAAGATATTTAAATATACATTGCTTATAATTTTTTTAGTGAAGGGAAAGTATCTAAAAATTAAGAAAAGAATTTTTAAGGAATAAAAATCATTAAATACACATATTTGTGAGATAATAGTACGTATATTACCTCAAAATTCAATCAAATTACATCCTTTACTAAGGATTATTTTGTAACACATTCAAACTCCGCCATAATGGAAGAATTGGAATTACAAATATGACATTACTTTAAAACATTTGCCTACCTTGAAAGTTACCGAAATTTCAAAACGAACCGGTATAAATTTTTATGGTCATTGATTTGATGACGCAATTCAATTTTAAATAAATATTCACATTTATTGTTCCTCGTATATTTAAACACTTTTCAAGGGAAAATAATTCTCTTAATAATCTCTCACATTTTACATTAATATTTTTTTAGTCTTTCACATCTAAAATTATGCATTTAAGTCCCTCACAAATACAAAACGCATTATTTTAATCACTCGACATAATTACAGACATATTTTGGTCTGAAATATTCACATGCGTGCATCATACGTTATATTTTTTTGGGCAAAATTGGCAATACATAAATTCTAAATATTAAATGACACTTCCTAATGCTTTCCCCACTTACCATGCCAAAATTCTCATCTACTATTACCACATCTTATTTCCCTTCCTTCCTGCTTTCCTCTGTCACCTCCTATCCAACAGCCCCAACCATATTCTTTTCGACAATTTAGTATTTAAATTTATATGTTGTCAATTTTGTCCTTAAAAATAGTATATGTGATATATATGTAATTATTTTAGACCAAATTATGTTCATAATTGTGTCAAGCAACCAAAGTAATACGTTTTGAATTCATGAGAGACTAAAATGTATTATTTTAAATGTGAAAAATCCTAAATAAATACAAAAATTAAATGTAAAGGTCATTTTCCCTTCATTAAATTTTACTTTTAAGAAAAACATTTGATATCCTTTTAAATCGTGTGAGAAAACTCAAAAAATTTGAAATAAAATAAAATAAATTAATCAAGGGGCAACTACTACATCAGTATCCTTTCCTTCATCATTTTTTTTTTCACTAAGGGTCACATCTAGCACCACGAACCTCGATCCTCGATCCCCTAATTCAACACCACGAACCTCGATCCCCTAATTCACTTACTCTTATCCCCACCATCATTATTTCCTTCATCATTTTTTTATTAAGGCAACTGTTGATTGTTGAAAAAAAAATTCATTAAGGCTCACATCCACCACCACCAACCTCCCTTAAATACACAAGTGTTTATTATATGGTTTCTAGATAAGAATATATAAACTGCTTGATTTATATGTAAATATTAGTGCTTGAATTTAAAATTTTATAATAAAAAGTAAAAAATGCCCAAAAAATATCGAAAACTTAAAACAATCCATTGCATGAATATAAACAATTTAATATCCCTCAAATATAGAAATGATGAAATATATCAAACTGAGCAATAAAGTACTAACAAAATTGTATTCTTAGTTGACTATATTGTATCAATTTATTGATACCATGTAGCATACTATGAAATTACAAGCTGTGCTCCATCTTGAAATTATTTTAATCGTATATAATATTTTACAATAGGAAATGCCAATTTTTTTTCCTTATCTTGGATATAATATAATAATTGATATTTCATTGATTGAAGATGGAGCTAAGTTGGATATGGATATATCAAAATGTAACTCTTTCGGAAAGCTCTCTATTTTACTACGACCAAAAAATGCTGGTTTTAGAAGTAAGAGTCGGAATCCAATAAGAAAAGAAGTCAAAAGCTCTATAAAAAGGATTAATAAGGCTGATTGTCAGCCGTGTATGTGTGTTTTGGAAAAAGGCAGTAGTGATTCAACAATTTTTAGGGAAGAAATTCAGCAATATATGACCGTTCGTGCTTCAATTCGATAGTAAATTTTGCTTCGTTTACTGTGAGATTTCAATATATTATTCTCGGTACTGTGAGTTACATTTTATATAGTCAAATCATTATTTTCTCTTGTTTATTGGCTGGACTTTTGTACATGTGATTTGGGTTGTTGTATACTGTCAAATTGTTTATTTCACTTTTGGTAGTAAGTAGTGGTGTGATTGAGCTCCAGGTGTTTACCGGAGACTCGTTTTGCTGTCCTCATTGATCCATTGATAGTGAAATTTTCTGGACTAGGCTCCATGGTTTTTACTCTTCACATTGAAGGGACTTTCTACGTAATAATCCTGTATGTTTTATACTTGTTGATTTTATTCATAATTTTATTTATTGTTTGCGGCTGTCTTACGATTTATTCAAGTGGTGAAAATTTTTCTTGGGTAATTATTTGGTTGTGTTATTCCCATGTTTTTCCTAACAAGTGGTATAAAAGTTAGGTTATATCTGCTCAGAATTTTTTTACTTGAATAAATATGGAACCTAATTACAGTAGGATGAACAATTTGAATGGCCCTAATTATTATAAATGGAAGGGAAACATGAAGGATCTACTATTTGTGAAGAAGTTATACTTATCAGTATTTTCTAATGAGAAAGCCGAATCCATGTTAGATTCGGATTGGGCTTTTGAGCACGGGATGGATAGTGGCTTCATTCAGGAGTAGGTAGATGATAATGTTTTGAATCACATCACCAATGAAAAACATGTTGGAACCATGTGGGAAAAGTTTGAGTCCTTGTATGCTTCAAAATCTAGCAATTACAAGTTTTTCTTGCTAAAACAAGCTATAAATTTGAAGTACAAATAAGAATGTTCTATTTCTGACCACGTGAATGAGTTTCAAGAGTATTTTGATCAACTGTCAGGCATGGGTGTCAAATTTGAGGATGAGATTATGGAACTTTGGTTGCTGAATACTCTACCAGATTCTTGAGATAATTTCCATGTCACGTTGACTAATTCTACTCCTGGACAGCAGTGGTGCTGTGCTTGAGTTATGTGAAGAAGGCCGTTTTGAATGAAGAGATGAGACGAAGAACTCAAGAAGCATCGACTTCATAGTCCAAGGTGTTAATTACGGAAAACCGGGGGAGAGGCAGTAATAGAGATAAAAGAGATTCCAGTAAAGGAAAGAGTAAGGAAAAATCAAAGTCAAGGTACGAAAATCTCAAGTGTTATCATAGGGCCAAGAAAGAACACATCAAGAAAAATTGCAACAAGTTGAAGAGGGAGAATAGAGATAAACAGGAAAAGAAACACAATAACAATAATGATCGTGTTGCTACCACTACTACAAAGGATTTGGTAATTGTCTGGATGAAAATTTGATCAATGTTGCCAGTGATAAATTAAATTGGGTCGTCGACAATGGTGCTCGCTTCCATGTAATATCAAGGAAGGATTTCTTCATATTTTATACTCCCCGTGACTTCAAGATATCAAAGATGGGTAATGATGGTTAGTCGAGGGTAGTTGGCGTGAAACCATGTTTGATGTATTGAAGACCTGTATTGGGTGACGTTAATTTTGCAATATGTCAAACATGCACCAGATGTTTATCTAAATCTAATTTCGACTGGTGTGTTAGATGGTAAGAGTCATATTAGCACCCAAGGTAATGGGTAGTGCAAAATAACCAAGGGTTCTTTGATTATGGTTCGTAAGAAGAGTTCGAGCTTATACTGTATAAGGCTTCAGGTGTAACTTGATAATGTCAATACAGTTGAAGACAAGTGCCCTGCGTGCTAAGGCTCAAGAGACTTAGCCGCATCAGTGAGAAGGGACTTAGTTGTTTGGCCAAGATATGATAGCTTTCTCTTATACACATCTAAACTGGAAAGGTGTGCACATTGCTTGGCAGGAAAACAGAACATGGTTTCTTTCAACAGTCATCCTCCAACAAGGAAATCAAAATTGCTTGAATTAGTGCATTCAGATCTCTATAGTCCAATGAAAACAAAAACGTTTGGTGGTGCACTCTACTTTGTCAACAGTCATTTGTTGACGACTGTTCAAGGAAACTATGAGTGTATGCGCCTTGAAGTCAAAAGATTAGGTGCTTGGTATATTTAAACAGTTTCAGGCTTCTATTGAAAGAGATATAGGTAAGAAGTTGAAATGTATTTGCACTGATGTTAGACAAAACTTTAATATTTTTGTGGATTAAATTCTCGCTCAACTTGATCTTACTAGTACTAATAGTTATATATATATAACTATTAGTACCATTTAAGATTAAGAAAAAAGCTATCAACACTCTTAACCCCCTTAAAATTGGTACAAGTACATGAGTACATCATATGAAAATATGAAAATTGGAGTATGGTAAGGGTTAATTATACTTCACACTCCGACTGCACTAATTTGTCCTTTAAATGTAAATTAATTTAGGCTTTATCCCAATAAAAAATTCTATAATAAATAATTGCAAAAGGATGATGTTATTGTTTATTTGGAAAAAAAAAAATGCCCTTCAAAAAATGTGATTGAAGCAACATTCCTTTTAATTTGATTCCACATGATCTTTTTATTTATTTTGTGACAATAGTAGTAATCCTTCATGTGGTCGTTTATTATTGTACATGGCAGCTTCTTCGAGTTTTGTCGCTCTCTTTCAGGTCCGTCCACCATAGTCTACAGTGGAGGTAGCGGCTTTCTTTGATTTTGGTAGTTTCATTTTTCTAAAGCCTACTTAGATGTCACATTTATTGAATGTGAGCTCTCATTTAAAAAATCTACATACGTACCCCCTTGTTGACTCCCCACCTCAAAATCACCCTTTATCTAGAACAATTTTTAAATTCATAATAATTTCAGATTTTTTTTTTTTTGGTTCTTTTTTGTGAGTTAATGTATATATCAAGAATTACATTAAGAACATAGAAAAAAAAAATGCAATTTTAACACCCCCCCCCAAATTAATGTTAATTTGAAAAGTTCAAATTTGAAGATTCTATCAATTATAGAAGGAAAAAGTATTGCAAGTGACTGTTAAATCTCCCAATTCAAATGTTCAAATTATAGAAAAATACAATTTTAGCCCCCAAAATTTTGTTTGTTGTCCATGTTGGTTCCCAAAATTTCAGATAAAATGCATTTATCTCTCTACTAATTTAGCAAATATTTCATTGTTAAATCTAACTTGAGTTATAACGCACTTCTATACGATCTCAACACATTTAACCTGGCATGGGGAAAGTTATATCTAAATAAAGAAAATAATAACACAATAATAATTCATTAATAAATAAAATAATAATTTAATTCAAGTATTAGAAAAACTAGTTTACAACAAGAAACACAAATTGAGCTATTGTTGTTTACTTATTATAACATTATACACCAATTCCATTTCTTCTCAAAAATAAATAAACTTTCTCTTTTATGAGAACAACATATTATATTTGCATCTTATTTCTATTTCTCTTCTAGGCGCTGGTATATAGATTATGATTTTTTATAACGACACCACCAATTATTTGATCAACTAAAGATAAAGACATTAACTATAGTACTGAACTTTTTAAATATATTTGTATATTCTTTGTCATTATTAAAAGATAAAATCACTATCAATTACCAAATATCATTTTGTAAATGAAGTGTAGATGTTTTTTTATTAGCAAAAAATATTTACAGGAAATAAATTATATATGGATAATAATTAAAAAACTAATTAATTATAATTTCAAAAAATAAGAAAAAATGAATCTGATTAAAATATAAATAACGAATACATGAAAAATCATTATAAAAAAGTTAAAATCTAATTAAATTAATATATTTTTCATGTTATTGATAGGTATCATATAGTATATTAAAATTATTATAAAAAATAAAATAATAAATTATTATTTTATTTTGCTCTGAAATACATCGAATGTTAATGAAAACAATCTTTTATCTAACCATAAAATACACAAAGTGATAATAAGAAACATATAGTTCTAAAGAGAATATCCAAAATTATACATTACGTTAAGTAGGATTTTATATAAATTTATATCACAATTAATTTTTGTTAATATATTATGTAAATGTGAATACATATAGAACATATGTTGACATTTTTTTATATTTGTTAATTTTTTTTTTAAAAGATGATCTATTGTGAATCTCCACCTATCCCCATGATGACTCGAACCCATAAGGTGAAGTGTTGTCTTACCATTTGAACTACATTTTGTTGTTTTAAACTTATAATAACATTTGGCTCAATATTCTACTGAAACTTTGAAGTTTAGACTCTTCATTCATATTGAAGGCACAAAATATGATTAATTCCAATCCAAATAGTTTCTATATCTCTTTGATTCCCAAATTATAATTTGTCATAACAATATCACCAATAGTTTGATCATTTAAAAATAAAAATTTTTCTATCATATTGAACTTTTTAGATACATCTGTATATTTTTTATCATTATTGAAAGATAAAATTATTATCAACTACCAAACATCATGTTATAGATGTAGCGTGTTAAAATTCTTTTATTAGGAAAAAATATTTACATGAGATCAAATAATATATGATAATAATTTCAAAATGATTAAATAAAATTCAAAAAAGAAAAAGAAAAAAATGAACCTAAGTAATATATAAAGAACAAAAACATCAAAGTAAATAAATTAAACAAATATATGGATAGGTATCGCACACTATACTAAGATCATTATCAAAAGATGAAAATAAAAAGTTTTTTTTTTTTATCTTGCTGAAAAATGTAACATTAATGAAAAAAATTCTTAATCTAACTCCACAATGCATGCAACTATAATAAAAAATATGTAGTTCTAAAGATTTCTAAACTAACACATAATTTTCATATAATTTGTATCACAATTAATTTTTTAACGTAATTTGTAATTATGTATGAAAATAGTGAATATATTAGTTTTTTTTTTTTTCATATTTCTTAACCTCATGATAACATTCACTTCAAGATTTCATTAACGTTCTAAGTTTTTCACAACTTCATCTTGAATGCTATCGAACGTAGTTAACTCCAAAATTATATTTCGATATAGTATTTTATTATGAAACGAATATTTATATTTATTAAATATATGAAAAAATTAAAACTAATAAAAGTGTGCGAATTTTATTTTTATTTTTTTGCATAGTTTTTTTATTAATTATTTATATTATTTACCAAGATATTTAATCTACATTTTTATTGTTCTGTTAAATAGTATAAAAATTGCATTGTAGTTTCCAAAGTTGACTTGTATGTACACAATCTATATCTGTAATTATTTTAAAATATTTAATAGTATGATTTTATTTGTATAATTTATGTTGTCTTTTACATTATTTACATACTTACTTTTCTATATGTCATTCCAACAATTTATGCGTAATATTCTTATATGTCTTTTAATGATTATTAGATAAACTATTTTGGGCATGCATCATACCATTGGTTGAAATTTGTCTACCTCATCATAGTTACTCTAAACTAATATTTTTTTTGTCAAGAGTTTATATTGTAACAACTAGCAATGTAGGTTCCAAAGTTGATATTTAAACTCAGTATATACCAACAATTATTTAGAGTATTTAATAGTATGATATATTTGCGTAATTTGTGTAATTTCTTTATTAATTACTTACCTAAGTATTTTTTTTTATATTAACATCACAAATTATGGTAGAATTCTTGTATGTGTTACAATAATTATTTTGGAATATTTTAGGCATTGCATCATATCATGGATTGAATTTATTTTTTACCTCATCAATAGTTATTGTAAACTACAGTATTTTACAAAATAATATTATTAAAGATAAGGATTTTATAATCAAATATTACTAGTAAAGAGATATAAAATTAACAAATACTTTTATCTCAACTAAAATTGTAAGTTTTCTATTTTACTCGGAGCTTTGCTTTCGTTCTTGGTTATTTTTTTTCTTTGTATAGGGAAGGAAAAAAACAAATCTAAATTAATCGTAATAAAAATTTAAATGAAATAAGAAACTAGTATATTACATACTCCACTAAATTTTTAATTTTATAAATACTAAATTTTTTGTTTGTATGATTATTAATTTTGTGATTTTTAAGTTGGAGGAAGACTTTGATATTAAAAAGATATGTTATTGCATGAATTCACAATATAATTTTTATAGTTTAGTTACAATGCATAAAGTTTGTCAAAGGCATTTTCTCTCTGTTATTTATTTTCTGTTAAATGTTAGTGGGGTTGAACATTTTTTTGGCAAAATTAAGCTTAATTCCATAAGTAAAAGAAGATATTAACACTAATAAATTTGAAATTCCAACAATTTAACTTGTCTGTTACGGTGGATAACTAATTATTTATATGCATTGATCCTAAATCACTTCACTACATGTCATACCCAAAACAAATACATGATTAATCACATTATAATAGAGTCAAAAGTTTTATACTTTTACTAAAGATAGTTATAGATGTTATTAGCATATGAAAATATATAAAACAACACAAATGATTCTAGTTAACTAATACATAACAGAGCGTACTTGAGTAAACAGTTTGATAAAAAGAAAATTATTATTTGTGAATTTATAATATATAAAATAGTTATAAAAGACTATTTTTATTAGGAATAGGAAATAAAACGGTTTGAACAACATATAACAATTATGAAATAATATTTAGTAATTATTTTTTGCTCAAATATAAATAATTTTTCCACTCTTAAAAATTTATACCTTCTTATTACATATTTATACCAAAATTTTGTAATAATTTAAGAAAGAAACAATTTAAACATACATATGTATAGTTATAAAATCTACTTTTATTTTATTTTTGCTCAAATATAAATTACATTTATACAAATAAATTTTTACCATCTTATTATAAATTTATACTCTAATTTTCATATAAATCTAAAGAATTAAGTTATAACAGTTAGAAATATATATAATAAATAATAATAGTATTATAAAAGATAGATAATCTTATTATATTAAATGGAGAGTATTTAAGATAAGTCAATTATACTATAAGAAGGGCATGTTATACAGAACTATGTAGTTAAAGGTATATTAGGCGGGACGAAAAAAGGAGAAAAATACTAGATTATCTTGATTATCATTGTATTACTAAAAATATGTTAATCCTAAAAAATAGGTAGTTAGATTATATGAAAAGAAATTTAATTATTCTTTGAATTATATTTCATTAAGAGCTGGTATTTTAGGTATCACAAAAAAAGGCAGAAACATTTTAAGGGAGAAACAAAAAAAAAGGAGAAACAACTTGCATTTATATATAGGTTATAGATAGAGTGTAGTTTAGTACAGTACTTGTAATAATATGGAGTATAATTATAGAGAGAAATAATGTAGTATATTAGTATTTATTTGTGGTGGAGAAGACTCTTATTTATGGTAGTTTTTAAGCAATAGAAAATACTTGTTGGAGGTGAGAGAAATTTTAATGTTAACTTTTTTCTCGTTACATTTCTTTAGATTCCAATATACGTTAGAGTAATTATATAGTTATTGTCTCCTGCAATTTTATGAGATTGTTATATTTTGGAGCGTTTCTTAAGCAATTAGTTGGAAGATTTCTTCCAACTATTGCAAGTGGGTGGGCTCAACAAGAGTCCCACTCACAAATACAATTTTAATTATAATTAATACTTGGGATAAGTCTTTTTATGAAATTAGAATTTAAGAGTTAGATTATGATCCCTTAGAAAATCCAGCTAATAAGAGTGGTGGTTTTAAAGATGGAAGTGTTGGTTCTAAAGATAGTAGCAGTGGTTCTGAAATGAGAGTGGTGGGTCTACCATAAAAAGGGTGGCAGTGAGGATGATAATGCCATCAATAGTAATGGTTTTAATAGTTTTGTAGAATGGTTGTTGTCAAAACAATTTAGTATACACTAACAATATACCTAAGTCAACTAACTTAATTAGATAATAATTCACAAGTATATGCGGTCAAATAATAGCTAATGAAAGTAGGGATCGATTTCACGAGGATTGGTTATTAATTACCGACTATGGACTAAAATAATTATTTGAAGGATTGGTTTGAAAAGAAAAATTAGCTAAAATTAAGTTAACAACAAGAATGAACAATAAAGGTGGATTAGAGTTTATGCTAGACAATTTCAGGGTGTTTGGTAATAATGTCATTGAAGTAAGTTCCATGGCCAAACTAGAGGGTAATTCCCAAACGTAACCTAGTACCAATCCTTCAGTAATTAAGTCTATTAATTTAGTTAACATAAGTGTGGATCCTTCCTACTACTTAGATTAGCTAAACTTGATTATTAACCAAATGAAATTCTATCAAACAACTAAGTGAAATAGTCCGCCAAGATCAAATTCTAACCCTAATTCAATACTAATCTAGGTCTATAATGGAGATTTAATTTTCACACACTCACACACACACACACACATATATCCCCTCAATTAGATAAAATTAACTAATAGAGTGATCAATTCCCTTAATTAACTATTAAGCCTATTAGTATTGTCCAATTAGTCTATTTTATCACCTAAGTAACACACATATTAACTTCTACCCATATGAAATTGCCATTACAAAACTCTAACCCATAACTAATTAAAACAGATTAAACAACAATAAAGCAGAATAAAATATAGGAACACAATTATATCAAACAGAGAAAGAATTCTAGAAAATTAGTAAACTAGAGTAGGTGCATACCACCTAACAAACTTGTAGACACCTATTTTTGTCCCTTAAGTTCTCCCATATTTTCCTTTTAATTTACACTCTCAATTATGATCTTTTTGATTTCGTGGTTTTAATTTATACACATTTGATGTTTTGATTTCCTCTTAATTTATCCTTTAATTCTCTCTTAATTTGTCTTATGGTGTTTAATTATTATGTGTTTTATGCATTTTTGAAATACAAAGAATGAGTTTTAATATTATTAAGTTTTTAGATTTTTCAAAAAAAAAAAAAAAAATCATCGCGTGAACAGTCAGCTCGAGGAGAACTGTTTTGGCCACGTTTTTCTCTGCAATTTTTCACCCATTCTCACGAAATTTCAGATGCTCCCCTACTCCCAACATGACAAGGAATGGTCTTTGACCATTTTTACACTCAATCCACCTCTTTAAAGAGCAAAAAAATCAGTCTAAAAGGAGGGGACGAAATTTCTGCAGAAAAGAAAAGAGAGAAATTTTTCTAAGTCTGGAAAATTTTCCAGACAGCCAACTTTGAGCAAAAATTCCAAACGATCTAAAAGTAATTAGACTAAACTCAAAGAAGAAAAGTTGTAGAGAGTACCTGGAACTACAACTTATCTTTGTAAATCTCAAGCAAAATCATTCATTTGGAGGTTCAAAAACGTGGTAGAATCAGGCTGGTGGCCAAGAAAATCTGCAGAAAAAAAAAAATTTTCTAAGTCTGAAAAATTTTCCAGACAGCTAAATTTTGAGCAAAAATTTCAAACAATCGAAGAGGAATTAGACTAAACTCAAAGAAGAAGATTGTAGAAGTACCTGGATCTACAACTTCTCTTTGTAAATCTCAACTAAAATCATTCATTTTGAGGGTGAAAAATGTGGTAGAATCAGGCTGGTAGCCAAGAAAATCTGCAGAAAAAAAAGATTTTCTGAGTCTAGAAAATTTTCCAAACAGCCAACTTTGAGAAAAAATTCCAAACCATCGAAGAGGAATTAGGCTAAACTCAAAGAATAAAAGTTGTATAGGGTACCTGGGACTACAACTTCTCTTTGTAAACCTCAAGCAAAATCGTTCATCTGGTGGGTGAAAAATGTGGTGGAAAAAGGCCGGTTCATCAACCGGAAGCTTGGAGGTGCCGAAAGCAAATTCGGCTCAAACGCACTTTGTAAAAGATGAGCATAACCAATTCCACCACATTCCTGAGGCTGAGGTGAGTTAAATGAGCTTTTGAATCAATTTTTTTGGTGACAAAATGCTTATCTTACTATTTTTGCATTATTTATGACTTAATTTTCGTTTTTTTTTATTATTTTTTTTAATTTCTTCTAAGTTAAATTTTAATGAAAATAACCACCAAACTTTAATTTGATTTTTTTTTGACAGTTTTAATACATTTAATTACCCTTTGATTGTAAAATTACCGTCGAAGCCCTTATGTGTATTAAATTGTATATGCTCTGATTTTGCACATATTTTTCGATTAGTTTATTTTGTGATGATTTTTGCTTTATATAATATTTATGCTTTTTGAGGGGCATGTTAAATGATGTGAATTTACTCAATTCTCAAGCTTGGAGCTTAAATGTACAAAGAGCTTCTTACAAGGCAATTAGAAGTTTACAACTTGAGACAGCCACTAAAAGTCAAATTGAAAAGGGAAACGCGATAAAATCATGCAACCGGTCCAACGCACCTACTCTAGTTTACTAATTTTCTACAATTCTTTCTCATGTTTGCAAAACGGTAATTTTACAATCAAAGGGTAAACTCATGTTTTTTGAATTACGTGGACTAGGAGTCAATCTAGACTAGGGTTTATTTTTTCTTTAAATTTGGATGTATTTTTGTGTCCCGGCGCACCAACACACCGGGTGGCGACTCCAATCCTGTGTTCCCTAGCTTAGATTATTTTTGTACAATTCATAATCGCATTTAAAGCCCCGTTATGTAATAGTAAATAGGTGATTCATTTAAATTGGTAATAGTAAGTAGGTAATTTATGTTTGTAATAGTAAATAAGACTTTTGCATTTAATCACCTATTTCACGAGCACCACATTTGGCGATGGTGCCGGTCCAAAAAGGTGCCGGCCAGACCGCGGGTTGTGGGGGGGGTGCGACAGCGTGACGACTCCACTGGGGACTTTGAGAATCCAGGCACACGATTTTATCGCGTGTCAATTTTACCCCGTTCATTATAAATCGGCTAATTTTTATACACATTTAGATGTGTATATGTTACCGGCTCTGTGTCTCGTTTTACGTGCCACATGCTACATGTTACTTTAGTTGTTCTTTTTCAATTACTTTATACTTGTTTTACCGTATTTCACCATTTTTCCTGTCTTTTGTGCTGGTTTACGAATTTTTGTGTCTCGTTTTATGTGCCACATGCTATGTGTTACTTTATTTATTCTTTTTCAATTACTTTACACTTATTTTACTGTATTTCACCATTTTTGCTGTCTTGTGTGCTTGTTTATGGATTTTGGGTCTCGTTTTATGTGCCACATGCTATGTGTTACTTTATTTGTTCTTTTCAAATTATTTTATACTTGTTTTACTATATTTCACTATGTTTGCTGTCTTGAGTACCCGTTTGCTCAATTTAGGTCTCGTTTTAATGCCATAATTTGTTTGCCTAAAAAAGTATTTGTTCTTGTTTTATTGTACATGTTTTAATATATTTTGCTATTATACTTGTTTGTGGTTATTTTGGGGGCAATTTTTGGGGTGTTGGGGTGCATCAAACCTTTAGAGCCAAACGCGTTAAAATGTGTGAATCTTATCGCCTCCAAGTGAATAAGCAAAATATATTAAAACATGTAATGTGTATCAAAATTTACTCTTTCTTGCGGGAAGTCACAAAAAAATTTGCCAAGTCTTAGTCCAATTTTACAATTTTTTCTTTTCTGCAGAAATTTCGTCGTAACTGTATCTGTGGCGATCACCTGACCTGCAACGATAAGGCCCATCGGGATTGACGGATTTTATTTTTGGGTCCAAAGTCTGAAGGTTCGGGAACCAAGCCCATCTAGATTGCATTAGTAAGCCAAGCCTCATATTCATATAGCTTAAACCATAGGGCAGAACTGTGGATGTTATTTAGGACACTAGACAGCGAGGCGGTAGGACCCACCCATTTATCTGGCTTGTAATTCAGCCTAGCTTTACAATTTTGTTATTTAATAGTAATTAGTTTTTCTGATTCGTATGATTTACTTTGGCCATGTACTTTGTATCTACTTCAGCAAGAAAGAGTAAATTTTGATTTTGCATTGCATAAGCCATAGATAGGGTCAAAGGCATATGGTTGCCAGACCCAAACAGGAGACCCATCCCCGCGACATGTTTTCAAAGTTTTATTATCCCTTGTGTGCATTTAGGCTAACCCTAGCATTGTAGGGCCCCCGTAGGCTACTTATTGCATATCATTAGCCGTAGATGGGATACCCTGTCGGATATCCTGTGTATAGAATTGCATACCTATCCCTAGGTACATAACCTACAATGGGATTTGCAAGCTTGCGTGTTCATTTTATAAAGGCTCTGAAGGGGTACAAGCCTCAGGTAAGGCTAACATGTATTTCATGCAGATGAGTTCCGCTCGAGTAATTGGAAAGGTGACCAAAGTGCCCTATTTGCTACAGGAGTGGGAACGAAACATACGGTTGTCAGAACTGAATACATACAATAGCTGGTTATTTGGGTCACCTAGTATGTCTACGGGATATTGAGCCAGATCGGACCATAGCGAGTCTAGGTTTTTGCTCTAGCACTGACCAGCGCATATCTTTTTTCGAGGCCGGATGGGAGGATAGCATTTAAGACGGTACAGATGTTAGCCGATTTGATACATGGCGTCGGTGATCAAGACCTCACCATAATCCCTACTATTCTAGCTGACATATTGGTGGCTTGTACAAACTGTCAGAATGGAGTCAAATTTTTCAAGGGTTCGAGCCTTTTGTTGCAGGTCTGGTTCATGGAACATTTGGGGCAACGAAAGATTGTTCGTCATGATATTTCTTGGGGTAGATGTATCATTGGGTACAAAGTCACAATCAACGCATAAACCAGGCTAAGTTGCTGAAAGACAAGATCTCAAGTACAGTCGCTGGTTGTCTTCAAATTGAAGGAGTCTCTAGGGGCTTGGGTCTAGAATGGGTACCTGTCATGCACCGAGTCTGCAATCTGCTAGCCTTCCGTTCATACCCTTGATAGGAAAAGAAGGCATTGTTCCCTACATGACTTTCCTGGTCTTACGTCAGTTTGGAAGGGTTCAGACAGTACCTCCAAAATTAGTGACTGATTGGTTCAATGTTATGTTCGACAAAGGGATACGACCCAAATCAATACCAGAAAAGTAAAGTATTTTGTCAGCGTGGGAATCCAGACGTGCATGTCAGGAGTCGTTATACGATCCACAACAGCATGGAATTTCAAGGACCACACCTCAGTACGATGTATGGCTGGAACATTTGCTTAGCCGGCAACCGCAAGCTGTAATAGACCCTTCAGAAGAAGTTGCTCGGTTGACCACACTATTGGAGGCTAAGGACAAGAAAATAGTGGAAAAAGAGATAGCTCTAGATAAGCACAGGCAAGCTTACAAAAGACTTCAAGAACAGTAATCATGTATTCGAGAGTAGGAATACAACCGAAAGAGGACATGCACCGAGATGGCCGATGATCTGAGACGCCTAATGCACAATGGGGCTGCATGAATCAGCACGTAGCAAGTTTCTACGGTACGAGGAGCAAATGATGAAGTTACAGACCATCTAAAGGAGCTCGCCGAATAAGTTCAAATGGGCTACCTTCCCTTTAGAGCTTTTTTTTGTTTTTAGGGTTCTTTAGCCTCTAGTACTGAAGGAACCGCATTTTATGCTGTAAACTTATGATTATGTTTGTTTATATATATCTGAATTTTCTTTTTTTAATTATGTTTTAATATGAAGGTACTAAGTGTCAAAATAGCTGCCCAACACAACCCTATTTATACCCGCTCGCGTGCACGTAAACTTTGATTTGAAGACAGTATGAGCACCGTACCAGCAAAAGATGTGGAACTTAAACCTGTTCCTACTTAACCCAGAGATGACAGAGTTGCGCAAATAGATGAAATCTATGATAGCTGCTATGGCCAGTATGAACCAAGAAATGCAATGGTACAGGCAAACTTATGGGCCTCACCCCGCCAATCAGGAGATGCTACCTCCTCATATTCCTAATTCTGGCATGGGAATGCCGGTATGCCGCGCTACCCCTACCACCGCAGAATCAATCTCCTCCAACTCCAGTGCCACCACTGACAGATCCAATTCCATAACCACCACCTTCTATTGAGTTGGAGTATACCTCAGGAGGGGAAGCTGAATTAATGCCACCACCGCCTCCTGATTGGTCTCTGATACCTGTCTAGATGTGTATCTAGAGAGCGGCTTCGATAGTTTCATGAAGCAGCAATAGGGGACAGATAAATTTGGAGCTATCGACTACCAAGATCTGTCTATTCCCCGAAGTGCAATTACCGCCAAAATTTAAGATCCCAGAATTTCTAAAGTACAATGGCACTAGAGATCCGGTAGCTCACCTTAAAATGTTCTGCAACTTGCTGGGGAATCCGACAAGTGACCCTCGGATAGCAATGAGGGTATTTGCCAGAAGCTTGGAGGGAGATGCGTTATCATGGTATTTAATGCTTGATCCCAAAAAATTGTAAGATTGGACGGACTTGGCAAATGCTTTTGTGAAACAGTATGAGTTTAACCGCGGTGACCTGAAGCCGGACCGTTTTGCTCTGATGAATTTAAAGAAGTAGCCCTCAGAGGATTACGTGAGTATGTGAAAAGATGGAGGGCGTTAGCGGCCAGAGTAAGCCTACCTATGACTGAGACTGAGATGGTCAAACTTTTTATTGATGCGCAAGAACCTCCTTACTATGAAAAGTTAACCGGGTCTATTGGCAAATCATTTTCAGAAATCATCCAACAAACAGAGGCTGTTGAAAGGGGCTTCAAAAGAGGAAAAATTACTGACATGACGGCCTTCAAACTTCAGATAGAGTCCATGCAGCGAAGCACGTCTGTGGCTAAGAAATCCCTGAGTAAGAAGGTTGACAAGAAAGAAGAGCAAGTGACTTTTATTTTCAACCAACCCAACCGCCAACCGCCACGCAACTTCCATCAATACCAAAGACCTAACCCACAACCCTTTTATCCACCACCTCCACTACCACCTCAATACTACCCTCAACCCGTATACCAAACACAAGTACAAATGCCCGTGCGTCTAATCCACAGCTCCCATATTATAATCCAAGACCACAATCCCCAAATAATCAAAGATCTCTTATGCCAAACAAATTCCCTGTACCAAACTCCAACCAAGGCAGACCACATGGCAGACCACCCCGTAATTTTACCAATCTAGGACGGCCCATTGAGCAACTATATGAGCATTGAGATCAGCAGGGAGATTGAATCTCATAGCTCCTCCTCAGTATCCGGGGGGAGTTCGGATAGGTTTGATGCCAATGCTCACTGTGCCTATCATTCTGGAGCCCCAGGGCATTCTACGGCTAATTGTTGGAAGTTGAAGAACAAGGTGCAGGATATGATCGATGCACGTGAGATTGTCATTAAGAGGCCGGAACAAAGGGCTCCTGAAGTAAACACTAATCCGCTGCCACTACATGAGCCTCATGTTGGGATGGTTTGTATAGAAGCGGAGACGGAAGAGGAAGAAGGAGAAGTCAAAGAAGTGACAGTGACTCAGACCAAACCGTTTTATTTGGATTTGGTCAAGGAGTCATCTGAGCCTTTTATCATAGACATGGATCCGTTTGAGGTAGAATCCCAGGAGCCCGTTGTGATTGAACTGCCAAAATTCTAATTGTCAATTAGAGCACATGCAGTGCCGTGGAATTAAGAGACCCTGGCTCTTATAGTCGTTTGGAAGGCCAATTTCTGAGGAGGAAGTATCCGCTGTCACAAGGTCAGGCCGAATCACAAATTACAACAGTTTTGAGGCCGGACAATCCAATAAAGTTAAAGAGCCTATGCAAGCCCCTAAGGATACTAGCAGACAAAGATGTGGAGGACTTTATAAGATTGATCAAAAAAAGTGAATATTCAGTAGTTGAGCAGCTGAATAAGATGCCCTCACAAATTTCTATGCTCAACTTATTGTTAACATCCGAGCTACACAGGGAGGCAGTCTTAAAGATTTTGAGTGAGGCTAATGTGCCTCATGATATTCCCACTAACAAACTTGCTGGGTTAGTGGGTAGTGTGCTGGCATCAAACCAAATTTAGCTTTTTTTGATGATGACTAACTTCTGAAGGGAGCGACCACAACAAGGCTCTATTCATCTCGGTTAGATGTGAGGGTGGCATTTGCCTAGATGCATGGTTGGCCGGGGGTCTGCTTTAAATATTTGCAAGTTTGATGACATTGGATAAATCTAGAACTGTATAAGATATTGAGTGAGCTACCGGATACACAGTGCCATTGTACGTATGAAGATTCAAGACAAGCCACCGGAGAGATAAACCTTATTTTTGAAGTGGGGCCAACTGTTCATCAGATTACTTGCCAGGTTCTTCCAATTGTTGGGGTATATAATTTACTACTGGGACGCCTCTGGATCCATTCTGCTGGGGCTATTCCATCATCTTTGCATCAAAGGGTTAAATTCATTTACAATTTTAAGCTGATTACTGTATTTGCCGAAGATGACCACGCCATGATGGTCAAGAAGGAAGTTGGGGAAAGTAGTGACACTCCGGTGCCTTTCTTAGCTTATCATGTGGTCTCTGTCAACCGAGGGCCATGGAGAACAGTCAACAATGAAAGCTGTCTGGGATAAGGCGAGTGTAATGACTGCAAGGAAAATGCTGCGTGGAGGATATCGCATCGGCCAAGGTTTGGGGATGAATTTGCAAGGCATAATACACCCTATTGAGCTACCAACGCAGATGAATACATTTGGGTTCAGTTTTTGCCCAAAGAGAGCTAAAAAAGAAGGTCGAGCATTGCCTATGGTCATTCCACCTCTTAAGTCATTCCACCTCTCAAGATTACTTTCTCACGTTCTGCCGTCATTATGACTCCTGATGCAGATGAGGTTGAAAAGGAGGATCTTATCCAAGGGGTAGCCGAATTATTTGCGGGAATAATTATTCAAGGGCATACGGAGAAGGATGACACTGAGCTATCATTTGCTAAGATCGACCAACTGTACAACTGGACATCTGATGATCTCCCTAGTCATAGGGAGTTTCGGTAAATTTGAATAGATATGTTTTTAATTTTGCTCATTTTAATTTCATCTTTGTATCTGCATGTTTTGTATTTCTTAAGTCGTTTTGTTTATGCCATCTAGTCAAGAAGTAGGTGCATTCTCAACATTGTATTCATGATTCATCTCATTCATCTATTTTGGAGATGAATCTTGAAAACAATTTGATTAGTAAAGCAAGTACAATCATGATATTGCCTTCATGATTCATCTTATTCATCTATTTTGGAGGTGAATTCTGAAGACAATTTATTTTATAGGATGGCTAATGAATGTTAAGTTTATGTTCTCTAGGATCACTTGTACAAATTTTTGATTAATGAGAACTTTTTCTTCAAGATGTTTTAGCTCATTTTATTTTCTTTCAATTCATGCTTTATTTTTTCCTAGATGGCCCAAAATCAATATTTTTGATCCTTCGAATACTACAGTTTATGAGGTCGATGAGTGCAATTTTGATATCATACCCGACCCTGATTTTACACAGTCTGAGAGTGGTGAGGACGAGTGTGATATTGAAAATAAATTCGGGCGACACTAGGAAAAACTGCAAAGCCTAACTTGGAAGAAACAGAAACGGTAAATATTGGGATAGACATGGACGTAAGATAGGTTAAAATCAGCATACATTTGACTAGAGGGCAGAGGAAAGAGATGATAGAATTTTTGATTTTGTACCAAGACGTCTTTACTTGGTCTTATGATGATATGCCTGGCATCTCAACAGATGTCGTGGTTCACAAACTCCCCACCGATCCTAAATGCCAGCCTATAAAGCAGAAGCCAAGGAAGTTTAAGCCGGGAATGAGCTAAAAGATCAAAGAACATGTTGGCCCTAAAAGCAACCTAAGAGGGGGGGTGAATTAGGTTATCTCTAAGAAGAAACCTTTTTATGTGCTTAATAGAAATTCAAACTTTATGCCCCAAATGAAAACTTAAGCACAAATGAATTCAATAGATATTCAACAATATAAGCTTAAAGAACAAACAAGAATATTGAGATTAAGAGAATCAAATCAAACTCCCTAGCTTCTCAAGCTTGGAGCTTGCAACAACACTTGGACGAGCTTCTTACAAGGCAACTACCAAGTTCACAACTTGAAGTTCAACCCCTTAAAAGTCTCTTCAAAGTATGTGAGACAATAACCTCTTGTACACAAATGAGGATCACTCTTGCTCACACTAATTTCCTTTAGTTGAGCCAAGAGTTTTGCACTCACAACCTCCCTTTGTTACAATTGTTATTTCTCCACTCTTACACTTGAAGAACTTTTACACTTCTAAGCTCTTTTCTCACTACCTACACTATTACATCACTCGTACCCACTATTTCTCATAAATAGCTCAAGAATGATTTGTAATCAATGTAGAAGTCTCTATTTTCTTAAATCAGACCTAGGGGTATTTATAGTTGCCAAATATCAGCTTCCAACAACTTCCCAACGGCTATTTTCATTCATGGATCAAGTGGGAATATCATGAGGCTGTCTCTTATACACATCTAGATGTGTCCGACACTGCGTCCGTTCTCTGAGGGTATTCGTGCGGACGTCCGAGGATGCATCCTAGAACATGCGTCCGATCGAAGCGAAGTCTTCTGGCAAAATATCGGACGCAGTTCTTCGTCCGAGGCTTGCTTCAATTTCTTTGCGTCGGACGATTACCATCGTCCGAAGCTCTGTCATTCTTGTTTTGTTCGGACGATCATTTGCGTCCGAACAAACCTGTTTTTCTGCACACTTGTTATCAAACCATTAGTATGATTTGGTCATCATCAAAACATGATTAACAGCAACTGGGTTCAACAGAACAAATCATCAAGCAGTTTAATGCCACAATCATCATTGTATCCCGGTATCCTATTTGGCTTTCCAATATGGTGCCAGTATCGAAGAAGACTGAAGAGGTCAGAGTTTACGTCGACTATCGAGACTTAAACAAGGCCAGTCCCAAGGATGATTTTTCCCTGCCAAACATTCACATCATTCTAGACAGTGCTTGCCTGCCATGAGATGGAGACTTTTGTCGATTATTTTGCTGGGTATCACCAAATCCTAGTGTACGAGGAAGACAGGGAAAAGACAGGTCATTCATTACTCCTTGAGGGACATTCTGCTACAGAATTATGCCATTTGGACTCAAGAATGCTGGTGCAACATATCAACGCGCTATGACCACCTTGTTTCATGACATGATACACGAAGAGATGGAGGTCCCATGGCATAATCATCGAGCTGACAAGAAACCTGAGATCACTAGACCAATCTTAAGAAGGTATTTGAGAGGATGAAGAGATATAATCTGAAATTGAACCCATCAAAGTGCGCCTTTGGAGCTCCTTCCGAAAAGTTATTAGGTTTTATTGTCAGTAAGCGGGGAATTGAGATAGACTCAGCAAAGATCAAAACTATCCGTGATATGTCTGGGCCAAAGACTCAGAAGGACGTAAAAAGCTTCTTGGGAAAAATCAATTTCATTGGTCGCTTCATTGCTCAGCTGACAGCTACTTGTGAACCTTTGTTTAAACTGTTGAGAAAAAATGCACCGATGTACTGGAATCTTGACTGTCAACAGGCTTTTGACAAAATCAAAGATTGATCTTTTGAACTCTCCTGTGTTGGTCCCCCCAAAGTCAGGGAAGCCATTAATCATGTATCTGTCGATTTTGGAAGAATCCATGGGTTGTGTCTTGGGGCAGCATGACGATTCAAGCAGAAAAGAGCAGGCTATCCATTATCTAAGCAAGTAGTTTACAGTCCATGAAGCCAATTATTCTTTTTTGGAGCGAACATGCTGTGCATTGGTTTGGACCTCCCAACGGCTAAGGCATTATCTACTGGGTCATACCACCTATCTCATTTCCAGATGTGATCCCCTTCACTATCTGTTAGAGAAGCCAATGCCGACTGGACGTTTGGCTAGATGACAGATGTTGTTAGCAGAATTTGATATCATCTTCACTACTCAAAAGACTGTCAAAAGACAAGCGATAGTGGATCATCTTGCTGAGAACCCAAGGGAGAATGATTATCAACCCTTGCACAAATACTTTGTGTATAAAGACATCTTATTCATTGGCACTGCCGAAGATATGAAAGATGAATGTTCCACATTGGAGGCTATTCTTTGATGGTGCATCCAACACTTTCGGTGCAGGCATAGGAGCAGTTTTGATATCACCAGAGGGCAGACACTTTTCAACAACAGCCAAGTTACGATTTCCGTGTACGAACAACATGGCAGAGTATGAGGCTTGCATACTTGGTCTGAAAATGGCATTGGACATGGGTATTAAAGAGTTAGTTGTGTTAAGAGTGATTCAGATTTGCTCGTCCATCAAACACTGGACACTGGGTAACTAGGGATTCTAAAATCATGCCATATCACCGTAGTATTCTCAAACTAGGTCGACAATTTGATGCTTTGGAATTCACTCACATACCCCGATCCAGGAATGTATTTGCCGATGCTCTGGCTACCTTATCTGTAATGAGACAGTCATTCAGAAAGCATCCATTACCATTCAGGTGCTGGAAAAGCCAGGGCACTGTTGCACTCTTGAGGCAAAATCTGATGGATTTCCTTGGTTTCATGATATCAAGGAGTTTCTGGATAAAGGTAACTATTCCTCTAGGGGCTAGTACTTCGGATAAAAAGTTCCTATGCCGAATGTCAATCAAGTTCTTTTTAAATGGCAATGTACTTTATCGAAGGACGATAGATCTGGGTCTTCTAAGGTGCGTTGATAAGAAAGAGGCTGGTTACATTATGGAGGATGTTCATAGGGGAGTTTGTGGGCCACACATGAACGGGCACTTATTAGCTAAGAAGATAATGAGAGCAGGCTACTTCTGGCTTACTATGGAGCATGATTGCATCGAATTTGTCCGCAGGTGTGTTAAGTGCCAAATGCACGGCGATGAGATAAGGGCAGCACCAAATGAATTGCCAAACATCACTACTCCATGGCCCTGTTAAATTTGGGGAATAGACGTCATTGGATTGATCGAGCCACCAGCTTCTAATGGTCATTGCTTCATTCTGCTAGCGATTGAATATTTCACTAAGTGGGTCGAGGCTGAATCCTACAAGCACGTAACAAAGAAGGTAGTGGCGGAGTTCATCCGAAAGAGTATTACATCATTTGCCATTTTGGGATCCCGGATACATTGGTTACCGACAATGCCAAGAACTTGAACAATGACATGGTAGATGGTCTTTGTGCCCAATTCAAGATTAAGTATCAGAATTGCACCATCTACAGGCTAAAAATGAATGGGAGCAAGAGTGAAGCATTCTGTCTCTTATACACATCTAATGTGCTGGCGATCTAGTCTTGAAACGTATATTGCCAATACAGGACGAAACAAATGGCAAGTTTGCTCCTAACTGGCAAGGTCCATTCATTGTACACAAAGTATTATCAGGAGGAGCTCTTATCCTTGTGGAGATGGATGGACAGGTTTTTCCCCAACCAATAAATGTGGACATGGTCAAAAAGTTTTTCATCTGATTTGGCAGACTGTAAACCTTTAAGTCATTGCAGAACGTCGGATAGAATTTCACCTGTTGTTTTCTTTCCACATTCAGATGAAAATCCAGACAGCTGAAATCCTTTTACATCTAGGTTAATGCCTATCCATCGTTTCAGGAGCCCTTTGTTCTGGCCTTCTAATGACCTGTCTCTTATACTGAGCTCATTTGCAATGTTGGGGCAAATTGTTGTTTTGGGTGGCAAAAAAAAAAAACAAAAAAAAGAAAGTTTGAGAGGCTGACCAAAATAAATGCCCAACAAAACTCAGTTTGTTATAATAAAATTGGGGCAATTTTTTTCAGAATCTATTTCCCCAAACCAGTCAGTTGCCTTCAAGTAAGACTGTTCAGCCCAAAATTAGGGCAATTCTTTTAGATAAGGGACATAACCAGTTTTTCTCAGATCATGGGTCCGTCTCTTCCATCCCTTGTAGCTATGTTCTTTCCAACCAAAACTCCCATCTTAAACTGGGGCAAGTTTTTTTTAAGATAATCCCAATCTTTACCAATCACACGACTTAACCCATTTTGACCCTAACTATCCTAAGTTCTGCATAGGCTTAAAGGGAGCAGTTTGCGCGATCTCAGCAGTTGATGTTAACATGTCTATCCCAATTACAGGGAAGGCAGCCTTACTGATGCCGAAAAACTTTGAAAACTAAAGTTCGCATGCATTGGAAAAGGCGATTACTTAGCCAGACGTCTTCCGTTTACTCCCACACCTTGTTGTTTACTTGGACCTCATAGGTGAAAATCTCTTAAGGGCACCTTTAATTTTAAAAAGAGGAAAATCATGCATGGAGCAGAGAAGAGAAATTCTTGGTTGTAAATCCCTATGGCTGCGGCCTAGGCAAAACGAGAGTGTCTTAAAAAAAATGCAAAAAAAAAAATAATAATAATAAAATGGAGAAAAACCTTAGTGAAACCTAAAAAGGCATTGAGAAAGGGGTAAACTGAGCAAATGGTCAAATTCTGGTTAACGACTTCTCTGGGTCCAAGTCTGGGAAAGATGTTCAACTGACATTTGTTGACCGAACTTAGGCTTATTGGTTGCCTCTATGTCGTTCTCTCAACACAATCATTGGCCTTTAAAAGGCACGTATCCGATGGATCCAAAGAATTGCCTGATCGGGTTCAAATCAATTGGAATGAAAGTCAAAGCGGTGTTAAACGGTGATGGCACGATTTTTACTAAGATTGCTCCCATGTGCCTGTATTATTTATTCATGTACTTCTATCAAACTCACATGCTGTCGTTTAGTTTGTTTGTAGTTGTTCTTCTTGTTGTTGATGTTTTAGTTGTCAAATATGTGAAAATCATCTGTTTAATTGAACTACGTTTCGTAGTTCAATCAAAAGACCTGATTCTCGTTGTGGGATACGTAGGCAGCTCTTAGCGAGCTCGGTCACCTTGCTTCTACTAATGTTTGCTAAGATTGATATTTTGTATGTTTTGGCACTGACCAATTCGAGTTTTCTTTACTTGATATCGCATTGTTTTGAGTACCTACAGGTACATGAAAAAATCCACGACACTGGGGTAAATTTTTATTGATTGGATATCCTTCATAAACAATAAGGGATACACTAATCCTGACAGCTGTCTTGATACCCAACGGCCTTTCTTCGCATTTTGAAAGGGCTGATTCACGCCAACCCCTAATGAAGCAATCAACCTCACAGGTGATCGCCACTTGGGAGATGGTATACACTGAGTGTATATCAAACCTCTCAGTTTAAATAATGCTGTCATTTACTGTTTAGGGCTTAATGTTTCAGTTTACAATCCAGTCATGTTAGGGTGAATTACTAATTACCTTTTACACTTCATTTCATGGGTAAGCCCCATGACATGGCTCCTTGTATGTATCATACTTATTACATTTTACCGGATAAACGAATTTCGGGTTCTCATTTTCATTTTTCATTAACCTGATAAACGAATTTCAAGTTTATATTTTCACCCGATAAACGAATTTCGGGTTCTCATTTCCATTTTCATTAATCTGATAAACGAATTTCAGGTTTTCATTTTCATCCCGATAAACGAATTTCGGGTTCTCATTTCCATTTTCATTAATCTGATAAATGAATTTCAGGTTTTTATTTTCATCCCCGATAAACGAATTTCGGGTTTCCATTTTCATTAACCTGATAAACGAATTTCAAGTTTGCATTTGTCATCCTAGATAAATGAATTTTGGGTTCCCATTTCTATTAACCTGAAAATCTGAAATTCGAACCTAACCTAATAAATGAACTTCAGTTTTGAATTTTAACCTGATAAACGAATTTCGGGTTCTCATTTCCATTTTCATAACCTGATAAACGAATTTCGGGTTTGCATTTTTATCCGATAAACGAATTTTGGGTTCTCATTTTCATTAACATGATAAACAAATTTCAAGTTTACATTTTCACCCGATAAACGAATTTCGGGTTCTCATTTCCATTTTTCATTAACCTGATAAACGAATTTCAGGTTTGTATTTTCACTCGATAAACGAATTTCGGGTTCTCATTTCCATCTTCATTAACCTGATAAACGAATTTCAGGTTTGAATTTTAACCTGATAAACGAATTTTGGGTTCTCATTTCCATTTTCATAACCTGATAAACGAATTTCGGGTTTGCATTTTCATCCGATAAACGAATTTCGGGTTCTCATTTTCATTAACCTGATAAACGAATTTCAGGTTTACATTTTCACCCGATAAACGAATTTCGGGTTCTCATTTCCATTTTTCAAAGCTTAACCTGATAAACGAATTTTAGGTTTGCATTTTCACTCGATAAACTAATTTCGGGTTCTCATTTCCATCTTCATTAACCTGATAAACGAATTTCAGGTTTGAATTTTAACCTGATAAACGAATTTTGGGTTCTCATTTCCATTTTCATAACCTGATAAACGAATTTCGGATTTGCATTTTCATCCGATAAACGAATTTCGGGTTCTCATTTTCATTAATCTGATAAACAAATTTCAGGTTTACATTTTCACCCAATAAACGAATTTTGGGTTCTCATTTCCATTTTTCGTTAACCTGATAAACGAATTTCAGGTTTGCATTTTCACTCCATAAATGAATTTCGGGTTCTCATTTCCATTTTCATTAATCTGATAAACGAATTTCAGGTTTATATTTTCATCCGATAAACGAATTTCGGGTTCTCATTTCCATCTTCATTAACCTGATTAATGAATTTCAGGTTTAAATTTTAACCTGATAAACGAATTTCGGCTTCTCATTTCCATGCACTTTCATAACCTGATAAACAAATTTCAGGTTTAAATTTTCATTCCCGATAAACGAATTTTGAATTTCTATTCTATTAACCTGTTCTATTAACATGATAAACGAATTTCAGGTTTGCATTTCTGTATCAACCGATAAACGAATTTCGGCTTTCATTTCAATTTTGCATTACCCGACAAACTCACCGTTCGGGTTTTCATTTCACTCTTGTTACCTCGATGACACAAAGTCGGGTTTTCATTTTAATTTATATGTCTTTACCCCGATGACATAAAGTCGGGTTTTCATTCATATTTACATACCCTTGCCTTGATGATACAAAGTCGGGCTTTTAATTCACATTGCTTGTTGAGTTTCATTACCAGTGGCGTTTGCATGTTATGTCAAGTTAGTTTTCTTTGTCATTCACAGCTACGTTTCATTCTAAATGTGTATAATAAACACCAGATCGGGATTTCATTCTTGTTTTCAAGTTTCATTTATGTCTCTTATGGTTCATTTCACTAAGGGAGTCTTTTTATTCATTTCTTTCCCCCAATGAAGACTTTTTCGCTCTGGATGAATAGATAGACCTAATCTCCCCGGTGTGTTTGTCAATATGGCAAATTTCCTCTTTCATGACATCATGAGCTTAATGTTGACATGTGGCAAATTTTGTTGCATGATTGGAATCATCCAGTCATGCGGTGTCTACAATCTTTGCCTAGAGTTTCTTCGATACTCTTCGACACTCTGACAAAGAAGGGCAAGCTGTAGACACCTATTTTTGTCCCTTAAATTCTCCCCTATTTTCCTTATAATTTGACTCTCAATTTTCTTTTTAATTTCCCTTTTAATTTCTTTTTAACCTGCTTTTTGATTTCCTCTTAATTTATCCTTTAATTCTCTCTTAATTTGTCTTATGGTGTTTAATTATTATGTGTTTTATGCATTTTTGAAATAAAAAGAATGAGTTTTAATATTATTAAGTTTATAAATTTTTCAAAAAAAAAAAAAAATCAGCGCGTGAACATTAGACGTTCACGCGCCGACAATCTGTTTTGGCCACGTTTTTCTCGCATTTTTCACCCATTTGCTATATTTCAGATGCCCCATACTCCCAACATGACAAGGAATGGTCTTTGACCATTTTTACACTCAATCCACCTCTTTAAAGAGCAAAAAAACCAGTCTAAAAGGAGGGGGACGAAATTTCTGCAGAAAAGAAAAGAGAGAAATTTTTCTAAGTCTGAAAAATTTTTCAGACAGCCAAGTTTGAGCAAAAATTCCACACGATCTAAAAGTAATTAGACTAAATTCAAAGAAGAAAAGTTGTAGAGAGTACCTGGAACTACAACTTATCTTTGTAAATCTCAAGAAAAATCATTCATTTGGAGGGTCAAAAATGTGGTAGAATCAGGCTGGTGGCCAAGAAAATCTGCAGAAAAAAGAGATTTTCCAAGTCTGGAAAATTTTCCAGATAGCCAACTTTGAGCAAAAATTTCAAACGATCGAAGAGGAATTAGACTAAATTCAAAGAACGAAAATTTGTAGAGAGTACCTGGATCTACAATTTCTCTTTGTGAAGGTCAACTAAAATCATTCATTTTGAGGGTCAAAAATGTGGTAGAATCAGGCTGGTAGCCAAGAAAATCTGCAGAAAAAAAAGAGATTGTCTAAGTTTGGAAAATTTTCTAGACAGCCAAATGTGAGCGAATATTCCAAACGATCGAAGAGGAATTAGGCTAAACTAATAGAATAAAAGTTGTAGAGGGTACCTGGGACTACAACTTCTCTTTGTAAACCTCAAGCAAAATCGTTCATCTGGTGGGTGAAAAATGTGGTAGAAGAAGGCCGGTTCATCAACCGAAAGCTTGGAGGTGCCGAAAGCAAATTCGGCTCAAACGCACTCCAAGCCGAGCATAGCCAATTCCACCATATTCCTGAGGCTGAGGTGAGTTAAATGAGCTTTTGAATCAATTTTTTTGGTGACAAAATGCTTATCTTACTATTTTTGCATTATTTATGACTGAATTTTCATTTTACTTTTTATTATTTTTTTTAATTCCTTCTAAGTTACATTTTAATGACAATAACCACCAAACTTTAAAATGATTTTTGTTTGACATTTTAATATGTTTAATTACCCTTTGATTGTGAAATTACTATTTTGCCCTTATGAGTATTAAATTGTAAATAGGCTCTGATTTTGCACATATTTTTCGATTAGTTTATTTTGTGATGATTTGTGCTTTATATAATATTTATGCTTTTTCTTACTTGTTAAATGATGTGAATTTACTTTCTGTCCTCAAATTTTGTTTAATTGACGACTGATGTCAAAAATTTGAATATCAATTTAGTCCATGACTTAATAAATGTATCAAAAATGTTATAAAATCGGGCCAGAAGTAAACTTTGGCGTGCATGAAAACTGACTGTTTTGCCCCTTGGGAGTTAAAGGGCACTACAAGCTAAATGTGTGCAACTTTAAATTGCCTGTCAATGTTTTCATTTACCATTTATTTTCATTTCCTCATTAATATGTATATATTTTTATTACTTTTAAACTATCTTAAGCACACGTACGCTACAAAGTCGGTAATAATGAATACTAAAATTGAAAAGGGAAACGTGATAAAATCATGCAACCGATCCAACGTCGGGTAAAGTGGGTGCCGAGGGAAATTCGACTATGTCCCAAACCTTCCCATTTCACAACAGGATTCCCGAACTCATGTTTTTTGAATTACGTAGACTAGGAGTCAATCTAGACTAGGGTTTATTTGTTCTTTAAATTTTGATGTATTTTTGTGTCCCGACGCACCAACACACCGGGTGGCGACTCCAATCCTGTGTTCCCTAGCTTAGATTATTTTTGTACAATTCATAGTCGAATTTAAAGCCCCGTTATGTAATAGTAAATAGGTGATTCATTTAAATTGGTAATAGTAAGTAGGTAATTTATGTTTGTAATAGTAAATAAGACTTTTGCATTTAATCACCTATTTCACGAGCACCACATTTGGCGACGGTGCCGGTCCAAAAAGGTGCCGTGCCAGACCGCGGGTTGTGGTGGGGGTGCGACAAAACTAATCTATACCCATAAGAAATTGGCTTCACAAAGCCCTAAGCTTGGCTAAATATAGCATATTAAATAACATTATCATAAAATAAAACATAGAAACACAATCAAATCAAACAAAGTAAGAATTTTAGAAAACTAGTAAAGTAGTCATTTAATGGAAGACTTGATAGTTTGAAAATTATTTAAGAGGATTTTTTAGTCTAAGTAAACATAGAATAAATGCATAAAACTTATCTCCGTGGCTTCAAAGGTTTTTGAAGTAAAGTGATTATCCAACCATAAAAATGGAATAACCCCTACTTTGGGGAATGAGCAGAAGAAGTGGAAGAGACTTCTATTGATGGAGAAAGAAGAAGAGAATCTTTGAATTCAAACTAGTAGAATCTACGTTCCCGTCTTACCCGGATCCTAAATAGATTAAATTACACTTGTGTGTCATTTAGCCATGCCAAAATTTGTTTATGATACCCGGGTCTGAGTGAAACTAATAAATAGACAAATTGATTCAACAAGCAAAAAAGAAGAGAGAAGGATTAGAACCCTTCCCTCTCTTTAATTTAAGGTTGTTTCGGATTCTGGCTTTCATTTTTATAGAGAGCTACTCTGAACAGAAGATTTTCTTTATTTTCCATAGGTAAAGTTGGCTAACCAAAGTTAAATATAAACAAGAAGTCTTACAAGTAGTAGAACCAAACTACAAGATGGAAGAAAATATAAACTAGAAGAAAGGAGGAAGAAGAAGAACTAGAAATTCCTTCCCAAGTATAAGGAGAAAGAGAAAGGAAAAACTAATGCGACTTCTTGAAATTAGGCCCTAAAGGGGTATTTATAGTATGGTTAGGGGTTGGGGGTCAATTTCGATCATTGTCCTTGGAAACTACTCAAAATCTTGCATCTTGGGTCCTCCCACCTAGGTTTCTTTACTTCTGCCCCCAATTTTGTATGATATTCAGCTAAATTACACCAAATATATGTAAGTACTATCTACAGATATATGTTAAATTATCATATAAACACTGCTAAGCATACTTCTACTCAAAGATTAATACTAAGAATATTCGAAATTAGTACCAAAATTTAGAAATTTAGGATACATATAACTGTAAATTTCTAGAACTATTAATTGTCAGCTTCCTAGTTGATAGATTATAATATGAGTGATGATGAAGTATTTATTGATAATGTAAACATAGAATGTCGAAAAGTTAGGTATTGATAGTTGTAGGAAAAAGTAAAGATATGGTTAAATGGATTGAAATCAGCTAGTAGATGTTATAACCTAGATTAGATTTAACACAAGAGTATCTTGCATCTGATTTTTTTTCTTTTATACTTGAAAGAATTTTCAAATTTTATCCTAAATTAGTAAAAATTGAAAAGTTTGAGAATTAAGTTCATTTTGTTCTAAACTTAGATGTGTAAGATGGACCACGACTAAAACAATTACTCGGATTAAGCATGAGGAATTGTTATCAAAATAGTAATTTCAAATTTCTCCTTAATTAGTAGAAATTAGAAAGTTTGAACATTAAATGTGTATTGTATTGAATTTAGGGGTTCAAGATAGGCCACGACCTAAAATTTAGGAGTTAAAATGCATTTTTCCCTTAAGAATATTACTAGTAACTTGCAGGGGTGCTCGCTAAAAAAGCACAAAAATTCTATTGTCCAAACCCCAACCATAATATTCCTTTTTGTAGAATATTTTTATTAGTAATATTTTTAGAATTTTCTCTCTTTTTACACTATGCTAGGTGCCATGTATCATATGTATAAGATATTTCCTTAGTGTTTTATATACACATGTTGTATCGAAACATGCTTGAAGAATTATCTTAAGAATGTATTGTATGTATAATCGGATGTACCATAATGTTTGCTCACACTTCATCATGCTACAAAAATATTAAAAGGACCAAAAAAAAGATACATATATACGCATTTGCTTCTTTCACTATCTGGGTTGTAGTTCAATAGATGATGAATTAATCACAGATCCAACTAGTAACCTGGTATCAGATCGGTCAGATTCTGTCTCTTCAAGAATGTTTTTTGATGTGTTATGTCGAGAAACAACTGGATGATGCGGAGTTGGAAGGGTAACAGAGTTATCACTGAGCATGTAAACCACAGAGGCCATCATAGGTCTTCTATCCACATCTTCTTCAATGCATAGCAAACCAACATGGATACACTTTAGGACTTCATTTTCAACACAAGAGTTACTAAGTGTCGGATCCAACAACGCTAATGGCGTGCCATGTCTCCATTGTTCCCAAGCCTGTTTGGAATCCATCCCCAAGTATCGAGATTACATTAATTATAAACAGAAAAGTTTATGTAAAATAGAATGATTATTGTTTGTGTATTTTACAAAGGTATTAAGTATGAAAACAAAAATTATTATGGAGTTGATGAAAAGATTTGCACTCACAAAGGTTAATAGGTCACGAGAATCTTCTGATAGGTGGAAGTTGCTATTCTTCTTGCCAGCAATAATTTCAAGAATCACAACCCCAAAACTGAACACATCTGACTTGACAGAATATTGGCCACTCGTAGTGTATTCAGGAGCCATGTAACCGCTAAAATACAAATTAAATGGCCATTTTAGATTATGAAATTAAAACCCTGGCAATCATTTTCACAATGAAATAATCACATATTTGTATAGTCTAACTATTTTAGCTTCGTATATATATGATAGACAATGGATTATGCTCAAATTTCTATCCAAATTGTACGGGAAATTAAACTTGTATATGGAGAACTTACAATGTCCCAGCAATTCTGTTTGTGTGGTTCCTTCAAATTCATCTATGCCGCAAATCTTTGCCATGCCAAAATCAGCTATTTTTGGGATCATACTTTCATCTAGTAATATATTGCCAGCTTTAAGATCACGGTGAACAATTCTAAGCCGAGAATCTTCATGCAGATAAAGGAGTCCTCTAGCTATTCCTCTAATGATCTTGTAACGTCTTGACCAGTCCAATAATCGTTGTTTTTCTTGATCTTTATAATGACAAGAAGGACAACATTATGTGTTACTTTTATGAATCACAAAATCAGACACGAACAAAGATCTAGAGCAAAATGTCAGTTTAATACATTTACTAAAGGTATATAGTTTGAAACCAACCAAAGAGGAAGTAGTCAAGGCTTTTATTTGGAACAAATTCATAGATGAGAAGCTTTTCCCCTCCTTCCAAGCAAAATCCCAAAAGTCGAACTAAATTCCTATGCTGAAGCTTGGCAACCACTGCAATTTCGTTTTTAAATTCTTCTGCACCTTGCCCTGAGTACTTCTAGATAATCTCTTCACGGCTATGTCTTGTCCATTAGGCAGTTTACCCTATAGAAGTGTAGATAGCATAATTTGAGAAATTGATTGGAAACATTTGTTAATGTATTTTTACATGACTGTGTGTAGGTATAGATGCCATGATCGATGCACATTTACGCAGACCTTGTACACAGGGCCAAATCCTCCCTGGCCAATTTTGTTATCAACAGAGAAGTTATCTGTGGCACTTTGAATTGCAACCAAACTATACTTTAAGGATTCAGGATCAATGGTCAAGCTTTCATCTTCATCTATGCCAAAGAAATAAATTCACTAAATTAATATATTACTCTAATCATGTACAAAAGGAAAGATTTAGAGCAATGAAATGAAAGGTAAATTGGTTTTGTTATACTGCATTTGCAATCATTAGTATCTCTTACCATTTGCACCCTGTATTTCAGAATTATATCGCTTTCTTGATCTTCTCTTCAGGAGAACAAATGCCACGGCAAACAACGGAAAGCACGACAGAAAAAATGGTTGAGAGAGCAATTCCAATAACTGCTGGTTTTGATAATCGCCTTTTGACTGAATCAGAAGAAGAAATCTAGCAAAGTTAAACTAGATAGAAATGCCTTACCACCTCTGTTTAATGAACTACCAAATCAAACATTTCTTTATCTCTTTTCTGGATAGAACCAAATCTATTTCAAGATTCATTGATTAATAAGTTTCACAATCAAGAAAGATAAAGGGAAAAAACATTAACTCTTATAAAGTACAAAGCTAACAATTCCTCATGCTTAATCCGAGTAATTGTTTTGGTGGTGTTCTCATTACACATCTAAGTCATCTGGTGACAAATTGTGTAAGCCTACATTGGCAATTAGAGTGTCATACGTTGGCATATCAAAAATCAGGTTATCTTCCACAAAACTGAAGTGGCCCAAGCTAGCTAAAAAAAAAAAATTAAAGGGGATATCTAATCTGTCCAATCTGTCCAATGTAAAGAAATTTTATCTTTCAATGTGTACTAATGGATGTAGATTCATGTCAAGATGTGTAAAATTACAGGTTTGAAATTCTTATACACATCTTATGTAACACGCAATTACACCTGTTGGCATAAAAAGAAAAAGAATTACTACAAATGGTGTAGAAAACATTATTCCCTATCTAATTACCTTGAAATGCACTAACACATGGGCCATAGAGACGAATATGATGATTAATTGACCTTAGTTCTAGTATTAGTAAAGAAATTACAGGCTATTTACAATCGGCTCAGATTTACCTTTAATACCAGGAGGGGATGAAATATTGTAAAACCGGGATAGCTCATACCAAATCATGCAGCTAGGAAAGGCAACTCTGCATCCCCGGCTATTGGGGCAACGTTCTAGCATAAAGGAAATAGCAGAACCAAAACAACTTGTGCAGTTAGTACTAGAAAGGTCAGGTCTACACTGTGCAAGGGTGTATACACTCTGAGAGGTGGAAAAATTAGCTTCTCCGACACCAAACTTTTGATCTGGGTATGTAGTTGATTATCGTTAGAAGCTCGATCTACAACCTCATTCATCGTATTTGTCAAAACCTGGTTAAACTTGTCTGGTTCAGTAACATTCATCGTGTTCCGCGCCCAAGCCACAATATTCTCATCCTCTAAGGAGAAGACAGAGAAGAAAGATCGATTCGAGAAACGTAAGAAGCAATCATCGTACCAAGCAAACGCAACTTTCTGATTGGGGCAATACTGAAGCACTTCTTTGGAAGCCTTCGAAACACATGCAGCACAAACATCGCTGTTTACATCACCTCGACACATAAAGATGCCGTAAACTCTATCAGACGGATCACCGACGGTGGAATTGAAAAAGACTTGGGTTTTAGATGCATCTACGGTTGAAAATAGGAAATCCAGCAGGTTTTTCCCATAAGTACTGCTGGAAACATATGTGCCTTCATCGCACTTGTGTAGTAAACTAGAAGGGCCTTAGATTGCTTTGTGCCGAAGCAAAGCAAACTACACAAGAACCAAATTTCAATTTTATAAGATATTGTACAAGCAAGTAGTTGATCATCTTCTTCAAGTTAATTGTTGTAGCTAATCAATTGTCATATATCAAGTAAGAAATCATTCTCTGTATATAGGATTGATATAATACTAGCACTACTTTGATGAAGACTTTTTCAGCGCAGCCAAATGAGCCCAAGTTTGAACTCAAGAGAGACATAGATCCCAGTCAGTTTTTTGAGGAAGCCTCGGCTACTTATTTCGCGACGCGGATTAGGTATTGATAGTCATTAAAATGATTAAAAAGTAAGTAAATTTTATAATTTTTTAATTATTTAATGATTTGTAATATTCACTCCACATTATAGAGCGAATAACAAATAATTTTCACATTTTTTTTGACTTTGCCCAAGTTAACCCAAATGAGTCCGGAACACATCTGGATCTTTTGTCTTGTATTAATTCCTGTTTCACATTTCTTAAATATGTAACGTTTATTCTAATATAATAATATTTATAAGGTCAAAATACATACATATGACAGATATTTAAAATATAAGAAGAGATTGACACATATAATAAAATAAAAAATCTTGAATGCTAGCACACTTTTAAGTTTCCTTTAGCTTTATTGAAAGAAACACGGCTATGATTTTTCCCCCTTTCTTCTAGGTATTATTTTGACAAAGAAAGCAGTGCAAAATTTGATGGTGATGGGAGACAAAATTTTGAATTTCGCCCCTCACTTGAATGCTATCTTGGTTACGTCTTTGAATGTGGTGCTATTCTGTCCACGTTCATATGGATGGTCTACCAACAGTCGACAATCTTGGTCAAAAGACTCAAAAACCTTTTTCCTACTAATATTTTGAGCAAAGAATACATTAATGTTAGAATGAAAACTTGTTTTAACTTTAAGCTCAACGACTTAGATGATTAAAAATAATTATTTGCATATGTGGAAAATAATTTAATGAGTGACAAAGTGATATAAGACTGAATAGTACTGGTTTGCTAAGTCACAAATAAAATCAGTGATTGGGTAGTCCAGAAAAAAAAAAAAAAGAATTTCATTTTTGCACATTATCTGACTGACTGACTTGAAAATTCGTATTGCTGAATTCCAATGAGGAATAACTCGTCCGTATCACTAAAGTGACAGAAGCATTTGAAATCATTATCCTCTAATTCTAGAATCTTGTGCAAATACGTTCCTTCGTTCGCAAAACTAATGACATTACTGCTTTTATAAGATAGTATTTGTATTTACATACGAGACTTAACCAAACTACCAATACAAATAATTACATAAAATTCAACCAATTTACATCCTTTGCAATTCCAAACTCATTCAAGCCCCGCTATAATGGAAGAGTTGGAATTACAAATAGGAAGACTTGCAGTTTTGGTTCTTTTATCTTTGCATGGTGAGCAAAATTAGTCTTCATCGTATTAATAAATATAGTTTTGGTTCCCAAATTTTAATTTTTGCCCGAAATTAAGTCAATAAACAGAAAATATAAAATTTTAACGACTTTTGTCACGTGCAAACTTCTATGACTAAAAGGATTTTATACTTTTTTTAACGGCATCGGGTAGCGCCTGTGATAAAATCCGTTAGAATTTTATATTTTTCCGTTTGTTGGCCTAGCTATTTCTGCGCAAAAATAAAATTTTGGAACCAAACTGTGCTTTGAATACAATGCAGACTAGTTTGTGCACTGCCCGAAGATAGGGAACCAAAACTGCAAATTTCTAAAATATGATAATACTTTAAAGACATTAACCTTCCTGGAAAATAATCAGATTTTGAAAACGAACCTGGCGACTTTTCAAAGACCCCTTTATCGTCATTCAAAAAATAATAATAAAAAAAAATTGTTATGAGGCACTGATTTGTGCACGTAATTTACTATTTAGTACATGTTCATATTTATTGTTCCTCTCACATTTAAACACTTTTTGGATTTAATTTTACTTTTTAAAAAAAGAAAAATTGAGGCCCTTTTAAACCGTGTGAGAGAACTCAAAAAATTGGAAATAAAATAAAATAATCAAATCCTAACTATTGAAGTGCAAAAAAGTAAAAAAGAATTAATTTTACTTTACCTCCTTAACATTTAGGGTTATTATCATTTTAATCTCTAACGTTATTTTTTAGACATTTAAATCATTTTATTAAAACCAACTCAATGTTGTTACTTATTTTGACAAAAGTGCCATTATAACTTTATTTAAATAAAATATCTTTCTACAAATATCATTATCTTTTTTTAAAAAAATTTCACTGATTCATTTTTCCTTTTTCTTTCATTTGATTTCATGATTTAACAGTTTTTTAATAAAAATTTGAAGGTAAAAGGGTCATTATAACTTAAAAATTTAACACCTTGAGATTTGAATGTTGATCCAAGGAACTTTAATATCTAAAAAATAATATTAGAAATTAAAGTAATATTAATCCTTAATATTAAAGAGATAAAGTAAAATTAAACCAACTAAAAACTATCTCAATAACCTTCTTTCCTTCATAATTTTCTGTCATTAGGGCTCACATCTACCAGGTCCACCAACCTCCCCTAACTCACTTACTCTCAAGTCTTATCCCCATCACCATTAAATACACAAGTGTGTAGTACATGGTGTCTAGATAAGAATATATATACAGCTTCATTTATATGTAAATATTGGTGCTTGAATTTAAAATTTTATAATAATAAAATCAAAATCGCCAAATAAATATCAAAAGCCAAAAACAACCCACTACATGGAGATAGACAATTCAATATCTCTTGAGTACAGAAATGATGAAATATACTTATATGAGTAATAAACTACTAACAAAATTGTATTCTTAGTTAATATTATGTTCCATCAATATACTGATACCACGTGGCATACTATGAAATTACAAATTGTGCTACACCTTGAAATTATTTTAATCGTATATAATATTTTATAATAAAAAATGCCCATTTTTTCCCTACTATCTTGGATATAATTCAGTAATTGATGTTTCATTGATTAAAACTGGAGCTGAGTTGGATGTGGATAGATCAAAATTCACCCGATAATATTTCGGAAAACTCTCTATTTTACTACGACCAAAATTTGCTAGTTTATTAGGTGTAGGCATTGTAACGGAATGGCTACTGAGCATAAGAACCACAGAAGCCATGTTAGGCCTTTGATCAACTTCTTCTTGAACACATAGTAAGCTAATATGATACTCTGAATGACTTTATTTTTGACAGATGAGTCTTCAATAATTGGATCTAACAATGCTAATGGTGTCCCGTCCCTCCATTGCTTCCACGCCTGCAACATTTATTGAAATTATTAGTTAATTGATGTTATAGAGACTTTGTGACATTTTTCACAAGGGTTAATGGCATTTTGCACCCACCCCTAAACTATGCCAAATTAGTAGGAGAACTTTCTATCACATCTATTAATTTTTGTAGTTCATTACCTCAAACTTCTAACTTTTAGCATTTTAGTTTAATCACCTTAGATCCGATTAATTTGAAGAGCTAAATGAAAAATATAATTTTTCAGTAGTTTGTGTACTTTTATAGCCTAAAATACCCCACATGAGGTGTAATTTAACTTATCGCAAAGGGTCTTTTCACTAATGAATGATTGACTAAATTAGGCAATTTTGACAAATACTCAAATGATTGTACTAAAGTACTGAAGTGATATGTTTAAGGTAGCAAATTGCATAAAATACTACTTTGAGGTATAAAGTGCTTAACTGACTTACTAATATAGACTATAGTTGAGGGTGAATAATGCCATTAACCCTTTGCACAAATTTAAAACATAGATTTTTAAAAAAAACAAAACAAAACAAAAAAAAAAATATCATAACAAGTATTACTAATCTGCACTAACATAGCTTAGAAGATCTTCAGCACCATCTAATTGGTAGAAACTACTAACCTTCTTGCCTGTTACAATTCTAAGAACTAGAACACCAAAGAGAAACACATCTAATTTTGTTGAGAAATGGCCATGCATTGCAGATTCTGGAGACATATTACCACTACAACCAAATAATTGTTAGGCAATGATTAGAGATGTTAAGACATTATAACAAAATTTTCAAATATGCACAATTTTCCATCAAAATTATGATGAAGTTCTGAACTTACTACGTCCCGGATGTGTCATAATTGTAGTTGCTGAAGATTGATCCGCACCAAAAAGCCTTGCCATGCCAAAATCGACTATCTTTAGAATCATATTTATTTCCAGTAATACATTGCTGGCTTTAAGATAACGATGTATAACTCTAAAGCGAGAATCTTCATGAAAATAAAGGAATTCTGTTGTTATTCCTACTATGATGTTGTAGCGTTTTGACCAATCCAAGATGTGTTGCTTGCCAGGGTCTTCATGCATTGAAAGTAATGTCCACGTTGATCTGATCGATCCAGCAACAGTCGATCAGGGTGTGGACTAATCCAAAATGTTTTGCTTTTCAGTTGCTAGCTATTCTGTCCACGTTGATCAGATGGATCCAGCAACAGTCGACGGTCTTAGTCAAAGGACTTGAAAACCTTCTTTCTAATATTTTGAGCAAAGAATACATTAATATGTTAAAGGGAACTTGTTTCGACTTTTAGCTCAACGATTAGATAATTAAAAATATGTATTATTTGAAAAATGATTTAGAGGTGACAAAATGACATAAGAATGGGTGGTATGTGTTTGTGAAGTTATAAGTAAAATCGTCCAATTGTCCACCAATGGATTCTTTTTTTTTTTTTTTTTGGATATTATCGGACTGTTCTACTTGAAATTCCGTATTACTGATTTTCCGGCAGACTTGTGCATATCACAAACGTGACAAAAGCATTCAAAATCATTATTGATTATCCTTTAATTCTAAAATCTTAAGCAAATCTCCTTCCTCCATTCGCAAAACTAAGGACATTATCACTTTTATAGGCAAATGTTATTGTCACAGTAGCGTCTTTTAATGTCACAACAAAAATATAATAAAATAACCAAATTATCCCTATTCTCTTATCCTTCTTTAATAAGAAGATATATATATATATATATATGTATATATATATGAAATCACCCCTCTCTCTAGTTCTTAGTAACTCGAACACATGTTCTAATAAATCAGAGGATAAACGTTTTACTATCTAAACTGTACTTTGTTATCATAACAAAAAGAAGATGTATTTTGGTTATTTTATTACTTTTTTACTATAACATTAACAAATGTTGTTGTGACAATAGCATTGCCCTTTTACAAGGTTTGTAGCATTTGAATTTACCTCTGAGAGTTAATCAAACTATCAATATAAATAAGGTTTATTTTATTTTACACTCTTTAACTTGTACTAGATTCTTATTTTACATCTTATATTTATTTTTTTGATATATTATACTCTGAACTTTCATATTTATCCATTTTAGTCTAATTTTTAATGTCGTTACCAAAGATAACGGATATTCTAACCATACACACCATACATCTAATATAAAACATTTATAATTTTTTTGGTACACAATTAAAAATAAACTAAAATGGGCCGAATCTATGAATTAGGGGTGAAATACGTCCAAAATTTAGAATTTGGGTGCAAAATAAGTAAATTGATCATATGTTAGGGGGTGCAAAGTAAATTAGTCATGACTACTTTTATTGGTGAATACGCCTTTATACGAGCGCGTTGTATATATTTACTTAACATCTGTTGACTCTGATAATAGAGTTAAAATTGGACCGAAATGAGTTAACTTGAGAATTCATGATGCAAAATATCCAAAAATAAGTAAAAGTAAAGTACGGGCTATAAATAATTACATGAAAGTTCAACCAAATTACATCCTTTGCAATTATGTAACACACTAAAGTCCCACTATAATGGATGTTATGGATTTTCAATCTCACTTTCTCTGTGACTCCCTATCTCATTACTTAATAAAATGTTAAATTATTCTATTAAAAATTTTAATTATATTTAAGATAAATCTTAACAGTTTATTTGATAGTAGGATAGGAAGTGAGAAAAAAAGTGAGATAAAATATCCTGTAGCTATAATAGAAGAATTGGAGTTACAAATACAACACTACTTTAAAAATATGGAAAATATCCTTAAGTTGACTCTATCTTTAGTTTCATTTATTAATCTTATAGTATAGATTAAATCATATAGAATAAATAACATCTGTTTACTGTAAACAAAATTTTATAAAATTTTGTTTTTATAAGGGTTAGATTGATAAGCAGAATCTTTACAAATTTAGATGTGTTTAACTTTGGTGCAAGGAAACCATATTTTCAAAACGTCCCGGTGACTTGTCAAAGACCCCTTTTGAAAATTTGGTTTCCTGTATGAATCTTATATGTCTAGATGTGTAAAGAGAGGTTACAACTCATATCTAATTCTTATACACATCTAGATTTGTAAATTTAACTAGCTAAAAATATAATAGTATGTTTATAATGATAGTTGTCTACATCTTTTTAATTTTACCTTTCAAAATTTAAAATTTGTATATTTTAAGATAGTTCTCTAAAAAAAAAAAAAGGATAAAAGTGAAAATGAGTAGTTATTATATTTTGACCTTTTAAACGTAACAAATATTTTGGAACAAATTAATTGAATAAAAAATATGATACTTTTAATGGGACACATAGAGTATTTAAATACATGTTGATATTCATTGTTCAAATTATATTTAAACAATTTTTGATTTAATTTTACTTTTCAAAAAAAAAAAAAACATTTAGGGCCCTTCTAAATCGTGTGAGAAAATTCAAAAAAATTGAAAATAAAATAAAATAAATCTGGCAACTATTAAAGAGCAAAAAGGAAAAATCATCTCAATAACCTTCTTTCCTTGATCATTTTCTTTCATTAATGCTCACATCCACCACTACTAATCTCCCCTCACTCATTTTATTCCCCACCACCATTAAATACACAAGATTTTTTAAAAAAAATAAAGAAACACAAGAATTTATAGTATCTGGTGTCAAGATAAGAACAGACTAAATTGCAGAAATTGTCACTGATCCGCTGGCTTGTAACAAATAAAGTCACTCAACTATTTTTTTTTTTTTTTTCCAAAAATAACCATTGAAGTATTCAGGTTACCCTGTTTATTTGAGCTTCATTTAGACACGGATGAAAAGTAATTTTTTAAGAGTTAAAATTATCAAAATATATTGAAGTGACATTACTTTTATTAAAAATAAAATACTATCTAAAGAGGTCAAAATAAAAGAAAGTAAATATCTTAGGGTCAAAATACAATTAATGTATCTTTGCCCCACCCCTTCCTTGCCATTACACCTCCTCCACCTCAGATCTACCACCCCTTCTCGCCACCACTTTACGCTCCCACCACCTCCCTAGTCTTCCATCTCCCTACACCTCCGTATCCACGTCTATCCACTCCTTCCCCACCTCTTCTCGCCACCACTTTCTCCCTCCCCAGGCCCCCTCTTCCCATAAATCAACCTCTTCCCATCCTCACTCACTGATCTGCATTCTTAGATCCCCATTCCCAGATCAAAAACTCATATCCTCCCACCCTTAATCTGCCATCCCCCACATCCCATCCCCTATCCGCTGCCCCCAGTCCTCTCCTACCGCTGATCCTTCATCTGCAACCCATCTTGCACTCTCGATTCGCACCCCACCATCGATCTACCATCCCAACCGCAACCCTACAATCTGCACAACCATCACCCCTAATTCCCTAAAATCTGTAAAATTTTCATGGAGAAGAATACACTATTTTCAAAATTATAATTTCATCACCAAACCTTTTTTTTTTTTTTTTAACCCCTAACTATTCTTTTTAAGATATTTTGTCAAGTTTACCCCCATAAAATAGTACTATTATTTTGTTGTAACCACCCGAGTGGACGGAATGACCTTGAATATACGCATACATATAATAGTTTAATGGCTATTTTTGTCTAAAAAAAATAAAAGAGCTAAGTGACCTTATTTGTTGAGTACAAATCAATAATTTAGTGACTAAAAGAACATTTTGCTCGATATATACATCTATTCCTTAATGTGTAAATACACATTGAATTAAAAATTTTAAAATATAATAAAATTAAAAGCGCCAAATAAACATAAGAAATCAAAACAACCTATTGCATAGAGACAAACAATTGGGTAAATTACAAGAAATTCTTTGTGGTTTGACTAATATTTACATTACCTTTTATAGTTTGTAAACTTACAATCTGCACCTGTCGCGCTTCTATTTACCGCGCCTCATGGTTTTGGCCTGCACCGGTGGGACCTGTCGCCACGTGTTGTGCATTCGAAATAGGTGATTGAATGCAAAAATCCTACTTACAATTTACAAATATAAATTACCTACTTATACTATTACAAATTTAAATGAATCACCTATTTACTATTACATAACGGCTTTTAATGCGACTATGAATTGTATAAAAACAATCTAAACTAGGAAAACAAGATTGGAGTCGCCACCCGGTGTGTCAGCCGGACACAAAAATGCATCAAAATTTAAAAGAAAATAAACCCTAGTTTAGATTGACTCTGGTCCACGTAACTCAAGAAAATGAGTTCGGGAATCCTGTTGTAAAATGGGAAGATTTGGGATGGATTTGCATTTCCTAAGCACCCATTTTACCCGTTATCTCAAATTGTGAAAATGTATGCTACAAGATTTTAGAAGTAATAAAATATGTACGTGTTAATGAAAAAAACGAAAATAAATGGTAAATATTAACATTGACAGGTAGATTTAGCCCGGGTCCAATTAAAAGTCGCACACATTGAGCATGTAGTGCTTTTAGCTCCCAAGGGGCAAAATAGTCATTTATCATGCACGCCGAATGTTTATTTCTAGCCCAATTTTATATTATTGATACAATTATTAAGTCCTGGGCTAAATTGAATTTGATTCAAATACTTAACGTCTAGTTGTGCAACTAATCCAAAATTTGAGGGCAAAAGAGTAAATTCACATAGTTTAACAAGTAAGAGAAGGCATAAATATTATATTGAAAACAACGAACATTAAAATAAAGCACAAATTATCACAAAATTGTTTTGATTAAAATATGTGCAAAGATCAAAGTCTAATTTACAATTTAAGACTCATAAGGGCAAAACAGTAATTTCACAATCAAGGGTAATTAAAACGTATTAAAATGCCAAACAGAAATCAAAGTAAAAACTTGGTGATTATTGACATAAAACATGTAATTTGGAAGAAATTTGAAGAGAAAAACAAAGTAATATTGAAGAAAAGTCCTTAAGGGCCTAAATGTAATTTAAAAAAATTATTTGAGGGATAAAAATGCAGAAATCCGAAATCTGGAGGGCCAAAAAGTAAATAAAATTTTTTCTGAAATTTTGGATTTTTTTTAAAAATGCCACGTCATCGATGACGTGGCGCAATCTGGTAGCGCCACGTCATCGATGACGTGGCGCAATCTGGTAGAGCCACGTCACAGATGACGTGGCGCAATCTGGGACGTGCCACGTCATCGATGACGTGGCGCAATCTGGTGGTGCCACGTCATTGATGACGTGGCACCAAATGGGCCCTATCAGAAGGGCCTACTTGTAATTTGAGAAAATATCATCTAGGCTAAAATGCAAAAAACTGAAATATAGAGGAGTAAAAATGGAAATAAAACTTTCTAACCTTTTCTTTTTTTGCAGATTTTGGTGGGCTACCAGCCTGTTTCCACCACGATTTTGACCCACGAGTTTAACGATTTTGCTTCTGATTTAAAAATAAAAGCTGTAGGTCCAGGATCCCTCTATAACTTTTATTCTTTGAGTTTACTCCAGTTACGCCTCCATCTCTTGAAATCTTGGCTCAAAGTCGGTTGTCTGGAAATATTTCCAGACTTGAATTTTTTCTATCATATTTTACCGGACCATTACTGAACTTGCTGCCGTTACATTAACCCTCCAAATGGACGATTTTGCTTTGGGTTTTAAAATATAAGTTGTAGCTCCAGGAACGATTTACAACTTTTGTTCTTTGAGTTTAGTCTAATTCCTCTCTGATCGTATGAAATTTTTGCTCAAAGTTGGCTGTTTTGGCAGAATTTTTTTTTGTTTGCAGATCTTCTGGATCAAGAGCCTTCTTCTACCAGATTTTTGACCCTCTAAATGGACGATTTTGCTTCGGGTTTTAAAAGATAAATTGTTCCTCCAAGAACGATTTACAACTTTTGTTCTTTGAGTTTAGTCTAATTCCTCTCTGATAGTATGGAATTTTGGCTCAAAGTTGGCTGTTTTGGCAGATTTCTTTTGCTTAAGAAAATTTTTTTCCAGAAATTTTTTCTCTCCCTCTTTTAGACTGATTTTTTGTGCTTTTAATGAATTGGATTGAGTGTAAAAATGGTCAAACACCATTCCTTAATGTTGGACAAGAAGGAATTAAAAGGTAAATTAAAAGAAAATCAAAGATAAGGTTAAAAAACCATTTAAAAGCAAAAATTAAAAGAAAATTGAGAGACAAATTAAAAGGAAAATAGGGGGCAACTTAAGGGACAAAAATAGGTGTCTACAGCTTGCCCCTCTTTGCCGGAGTGTCGAAGAGGATCGAAGAAACTCTAGGCAAAGATTGTAGACACCGCATGACTGGATGATTCCAATCGTGCAACAAAATTTGCCACATGTCAACCTTAAGCTCATGAGGTCATGGAATGGGCAATTCACCATCTTGACAAACACACTGGGGAGATTAGATCTATCTATTCATCCAGAGCGAAAAAGTCCTTATTGGGGGAAAGAAATGAATAAATAAAAAATAAAAAAAAAACTCCCAGTGACATGAACCATAAGAGACATAAATGAAACTTGAAAACAATAATGAAATCCCGATCTGGTGTTTATCGGGAGTACAGGGATTTCAAATGAAACGTAACTGTGAATGGACAAAGAAAACTAACTTGACATAACATGCAAACGCCACTGGTAATGAAACTCAACAAGCAATATGAATTAAAAGCCCGACTTTGCATCATCAAGGCAAGGGTATGTAAATACGAATAAAAACCCGACTTTATGTCATCGGGGTAAAGACATATAAATTAAAATGAAAACTCGACTTTGTGTCATCGAGGTAACAAGAGTGAAATGAAAACCCAAATGGTGAGTTTGTCGGGTAATGTAAACTTGAAATGAAAGCCGAAATTTGTTTATCGGATAAAATGCAAACCTGAAATTCGTTTATCAGGTTAAATAAAAATGAAAATGAGAACCCGAAATTCGTTTATCGGGGATGAAAATGCAAACCTGAAATTCGTTTATCAGGTTGATGAAAATGGAAAATGAGAACCCGAAATTCGTTTATCGGGAGAAAAATGCAAACCTGAAATTCGTTTATCAGGTTGATGAAAAATGAAAATGAGAACCCAAATTCGTTTATCGGGAGGAAAATGCAAACTGAAATTCGTTTATCAGGTTAATGAAAATGGAAAATGAGAACTCGAAATTCGTTTATCGGGGACGAAAATGCAAACTGAAATTCGAATATCAGGTTTGCATGAAAATGAAAATGAGAACCCGAAATTCGTTTATCGGGAGGAAAATGATAAACGAATTTCAATTTGTTTATCAGGTTGATGAAAATGAAAATGAGAACCCGAAATTCGTTTATCGGGAGGAAAATGCAAACCTGAATTTCGTTTATCAGGTTGATGAAAATGAAAATGAGAACCCGAAATTCGTTTATCGACGAAAATGCAAACTGAAATTCGTTTATCAAAGTTGATGAAAATGAAAATGAGAACCCAAATTCGTTTATCGGGACGAAAATGCAAACTGAAATTCGTTTATCAGGTTGATGAAAATGGAAAATGAGAACCCGAAATTCGTTTATCGGGGATCAAAATGCAAAACTGAAATTCGTTTATCAGGTTGATGAAAATGAATCTGAGAACCCGAGTTTGCATTCGTTTATCGGGAGATAAACGAATTTCTGGTTCTCATTTTCAGGTTGATGAAAATGAAAATGAGAACCCAGAAATTCGTTTATCGGGGACGATAAACAAATGCAAACTTTGCATTCGTCTAGATGTGTATAAGAAACATGAAACGATGAGGCTTATTCATTCGTTTATCAGGTTGATGAAAATGAAAACCCGAAATTCGTTTATCGGGCAGAGAAATGCAAACTCAAATTCGTTTCTCAAAGTTGATGAAAATGAAAATGAGAACCCAAATTCGTTTATCGGGAGGAAAATGCAAACCTGAAATTCGTTTATCAGGTTGATGAAAATGAAAACCCGAATTCGTTTATCGGGTATAAAAATGCAAACCTGAAATTCGTTTATCAGGTTGATGAAAATGAGAACCCGAAATTCGTTTATCGAGAGGAAAATGCAAACCTGAAATTCGTTTATCAGGTTGATGAAAATGAAAAAGAGAAAACGAAATTCGTTTATCGGGACGAAAATGCAAACTATACACATCTGCCATTAATTAAAATATTATTAATGAATGTAATTGGTTTTTTAAAAAATAAAAAAAAAGTTCAGCGCGTTGTAAACTAGAACATGAAGCCCTAAACGGTAAATGACAGATCATTTAAAGCGAGAGGTTTGATTGAAATTCGCACCCTCTCCCAAGTGGCGATTACCTGTGAGGTTGATTGCTTCATTAGGGGTTGGCGTGAATCACCCCTTTCAAAATGCGAGGAAAGACTGTTGGGTATCAAGACAGTTTCTCAGGATTGGTGTGTCCCTTGTTGTTTATGAAGGATATCCAATCAATAAAAATTTGCCCCAGTGTCGTTGATTTTAGCGTCCACTTTATTTTCGTGTACTGCAGGTACTCAAAACAATGCGATATTGAGCAAAGAAAACCCGAATTGGATATCCTTCATAACATAAAAATGTCAATTTTAGTGAATATAATAAGCAAGGTGACCGAGCTCGGTCAGAGCTGCCTACGTATCCCACCAGGGGAATCAGGTCGAACGTAGTTCGATTTAACAGATAATTTTCACATATTTGACAACTAAAACATCAACAACAACAAGAACAATTACAAACAAACAAAAAAATGGCAATGTGTGAGTTAGATAGAAGTACATGAATAAATAATACAGGCACATGGGAACAATCTTAGTAAAAATCGTGCTATCACCGTATTAACACCGCTTTGCCTTTCATTCTAAGTTATTTGGACCCGATCAGGCAATGCTTTGGATCCATCGGATACGTGCCTCTTAAAGGCCAATGACTGTGTTGAGAGAACGACATCATATCGCAACCAATAAACCTAACTTCAGTCAACAAATTTCGATTGAACACTTTTCCAGACGTGGACCCAGAGAAGTCATCAACCAGACTTTGACCGTTTGCTCGATTTGCCCCTTCCTCAGCGCCTTTTCAGGTTTTCACTAAGGTTCCCCTTCCTTTTATTTTTAATTTTTATTTTTGAATTTCTTCAAGGCAGCACTCTCCCTATTGCATCTAGGCCGCCCCGTATAAGTTTTCAGGTTAGCCTCTCTTTGGCTTTTTGGTTTGTTTTTTTTTTTTTTTTTTTTTTTGTAAAAAAACAAAGGTGGCTCCCATGCGAACTTTAGTTTTCAAAGTTTTCGGCATCGCAAGGCCGCCTCCCTGTTATTGGGATAGACATGTTAACATCAAGCTGAGACAGTTTGTACGGTCCTTTAAGCCTATGCAGATTTTAGGATAGTTAGGGTCAAAATGGGTTAAGTCGTTGATTGGTAAAGAGTGAGATTATTAAACAAAAATTTGCCCCAGTTTAAGATGGGCACTTTGGTTGGGAAGAACATAGCTACCAGGGATGGAAGAGCGGGTTGGTGATTTGAGGAAAACTGGCTATTATAGTTATCTAAAAGAATTGTCTCAGACAATTTTGGGTTGAGAGTCTTACTTGAAGGCAACTGACTGAATTGGGAAAATAGATTTGAAAAAAAATTGCCCCAATTTTATTATAACAAACTGAGTTTTGATGGGCATTTGTTTTGGTCAGCCTCTCAAACTTTTTTTTCTTTTTTTTTTTTTTTTTTTTTTTGCCACCCAAAACAACAATTTGCCCCAACATTGCAAATGAGTTAAGGGACATAACCAGTTTTCCTCAAATCACCAACCCGCTCAAAGCATCCCTGTCTCTTATACACATCTAGATGTGTATAGAGAGACAGAGCTTATGATGTGGTCTCTGTAAAAAGGGAAAGAAAATAACAGGTAGAATTCTATCCTACGTTCGCAATGACTTAAAAGTTTGATCGCCAAATCGGATGAAAAACTTTTTGACCATGTCCGCATTTATCGGTTGAGGTTTTCATTTTCATCAACCTGATAAACGATAAGGGTCCTCCTGATTACTTTATGTACAATAAATGGATTATCAGGAGAGGAGCAAACTTAAACTTTCGGCTGTCGTCCTTATTGGCAATATATATTTCAAAACTAGATCGCCAGCCTGAAAATGTCTAGGCTTGACTTTCTTGTTGTAAGCTCGGGCCATCCTCCGTTGATAACATTGGCCATGACACACAGCTGTTAGCCGTCTTTCATCAATGAGTGCAAGCTGTTCATGTCTGAGTCTTACCCATTCTGCATCCTCTAACTCAGCCTCCATAAGAATGCGCAGAGAAGGGATCTCTACTTCCGCTGGTAAAACAGCTTCCATTCCGTACATGAGGGAGTAAGGCGTTGCCCCAGTAGATGTCCTGATGGAAGTCCGATAACCCAACAGTGCATATGGCAGCTTTTCATGCCAATCACGCTGACTGTCAACCATCTTTCGAATAATTCTCTTAAGATTCTTGTTGGCTGCTTCGACTGCCCCATTCATTTTTGGCCTGTAGATGGTGGAATTCCGATGCTTAATCTTGAATTGGGCACAAAGACCATCTACCATGTCATTGTTCAGATTCTTGGCATTGTCGGTAACCAATGTATCCGGGATCCCAAAGCGGCAAATGATGTTCTTTGATCTTTAAGCTCATTTTCGGCTTAAACTTCCTTGGCTTCTGCCTTACAGGCGGGCATTTAGGATCGGTATAAGAGTTTGTGAACCACGACATCTGTTGAAATGCCAGGCATATCAGATAAGACCAGAGAAATGCCTAGACGTACGTCTTGGAATTATTATGGAAAATTCTATCAGATGTGTATAATAGACAGAGACTAGATGGGGCTGATTTTAATACAACTGATTGTACGGATTCCTCCCAATGTTTACCGTGTATGTAAGACATTAGGACTTGTCTCTTATTCTCTTGTCGCCCGAATTCATTTTCAATATCACACTCGTCCTCATCACTTTCAGATTGTGTAGGAATAGGGTCAGGTGTGATATCGAAATTGCACTCATCGGTCTCATAAATGGTAGTATCCGAAGGATCAAAAGCATTGATTTTGGGCCATCTGGGAGAAAATAAAGTATGAAATGAAAGAAAACAAAATGAGCTAAAACGTCTTGAAGAAAAAGTTCTCATTAATCAAAGATTTGTACAAGTGATCCTAGAGAACATAAACTTAACATTCATTTTAACATCCTATAAAAAATCAATTGTCTCATTTTCATTTCCAAAAAGATGAATAAGATGAATCATGAAGGCAATATCATGATTGTACTTGCCTTACTAATTGAATTGTTTTCAAGATTCATCTCCAAAATAAATGAACGAGATGAATCATGAATACAATACTGTGCATGCACCTATTCCTTGACTAGATGGATAAATAAAACAGCTTAAAAATACGAAACATACATACAACGATGAAATTAAAAGGTGTATAAGAGACAGGTAGATGTAAAATTTACGAAACTCCTGTGAATAGGAGATCATCGATGTCCAATTGTGTAGTTGGTCGATCTCAGCAAATGGCAGCTCAGTGTCATCCTCCTCCGCCTGCTCTTGAATAATTACCCCCGCAAATAATTCGGCTATCCCTTGGATAAGGTCCTCCTTTTCAGCCTCATCTGCATCAGGAGCCATAATGGCGGCAGAACGTGAAAAAGTAATCTTAAGAGGTGGAATGGCAATAGGCAATGCTCGACCTTCCTGTTCAGCTCTCTTCAGCTCCTTAATCTCCCTCAACTACCTGGCATTCGGGCGAAAACCGAGCCCAAATCAGTTGTATTCATTTGTGTTGGTAGATCAATAGGGTGTGTTATGCCTTGCAAATTCATCCCCAAACCTTGGCCGATGCGATATCCTCCACGCAGCATTTCCTTTGCAATCATTACACTCGCCTTATCCCAGACCACTTTCATTGATGACTGCTCTCCAGGTCCTCGGCTGACAGAGACCACATCATAAGCTAGGAAAGGCACCGGAGTGTCGCTGCTTTCTCCAACTTCCTCCTTGACCATCATGGCGTGGTCGTCTTCGGCAAACACAGTAATCAGCTTAAGCTCGTAAATGAATTTAACCCTTTGATGCAAAGATGACGGAATAGCAAATTATATACCCCAACAATTGGAAGAACCTGGCAAGTGATCTGATGAGCAGATGGACCGACTTCCAAAATAAGGTTTATCTCTCCGGTGGCTTGTCTTTGAGCCCCGTCAAAACCTCGGATCACCATGGATGAATTCTTAACCATCTAGATGGCACCACAGCGAATACTCCGGTGCCTTTGGGACGCCTATAATGTGGCTGTCTCTTATACACATCTAGATGTGTATAAGAGACAGAAGTCACAATGAACGCAGATGAATAGAGCCTTGTTGTGGTCGTTCCTTGAAGTTAAGTCATCATCGAAAAACAAATTTGGTTTGATGCCAAGACACCGCCCACTAACCCGAGCAAGTTTGTCGTGGGAATGTCACGAGACACATGGGCCTCACTCAAAATCTTCAATCGCCTCCTGTGTAGCTCGGATGTTAACAATAAGCTGAGCATAGAAATTTGTGAGGGCATCTTATTCATTGCTCCACTCGAATATTCACTTTTTCGATCAATCTTAGAAAGTCCTCCACATCTTTGTCATGTTGACCTTAGGGGCCTGCATAGGCTCTTTACCTTTCTTTGGATTGTCCGACCTCAAAACTGTTGTCATTTGTGATTCGGCCCGACCTCGTGACAGACACTTCCTCCTCGGAACCGGCTTTCCACCGACTATCACAGCTGAGGGTTGGTAATTCCACGGCACTGCATGTGTGCTCTCAATTGGCAATTGTGTTGGTAGTTCAATCACAACAGGATCTTGGGGTTCTACCTCAAACGGATCCACGTCTATGATAAAAGGCTCAGATGGCTCCGAATCCAGATAAAACGGTTTGATCTGAGTCATTGTCACTTCTTTGATTGCTCCTTCTTCCTCTTCGATCTCCGCTTCTATACAAACCATCCCCACATGAGGCTCATGCCGTGGCAGTGAGAGACATCGGGGTGGTCTGTCATGTGGTCTGACTTGGTTGGGGTTTGGTGGAGAGAAGTTATTTGGCTGGTTGGGTCTTTGACTGTTTGAGGGTTGTGGTCTTGGATTATAATATGGGAGCTGTGGATTAGGCACGGGCACTTGTACTTGTGTTTGGTATACGGGTTGAGGATAGTATTGAGGTGGTAGTAGAGGTGGTGCATAAAAGGGTTGTGGGTTAGGTCTTTGGTATTGATGGAAATTGCGTGGTGGTTGGCGGTTGGGTTGGTTGAAAATAAAAGTCACTTCCTCTTCCTTCTTGTCAAGCTTCTTGCTCAGGGGTTTCTTAGCTACAGACGTGCTCCCCTGCATGGATTCTATCTGAAGTTTGAAAGCCGTCATGTCAATAATTTTCCCAGAGTAATAGTAAATAGCCTTACATGCGGTATAATGGTATTTAATGCTTGATCCCAAAAAATTGACCATCTCAGTCTCAATCATAGGTGGGCTCACTCTGGCAGCTAACGCCCTCCATCTTTCACATACTCACGGTACTCCTCTGAGAGCTTCTTCTTTAAGTTCATCAGAGCAAAACGGTCTGGCTCTAGGTCGCGGTTAAACTCGTACTGTTTCACAAAAGCATTTGCCAAGTCCGTCCAATCCTGCAATTTTTTGGATCAAGCATTAAATACCATGATAACGCATCTCTCTCCAGGCTTCTGGCAAATACCCTTATTGCTATCCGAGGGTCACTTGTCGGATTCCCCAGCAACGTAGCAACATTTTAAGGTGAGCTACCGGATCCCCAGTGCCATTGTACTTTGGAAATTGGGATTTTAAATTTTGGCGGCAATTGCACCTCGGGGAATAGACATAGATCTTGGTAGTCGATAGCTCCAAATTTATCTGTCCCCTGTTGCTGCTTCATGAAACTATCGAACCGCTCCATCTTTTTCAATAGGGCATCATTGATAGTCGGTACAGGGGGTAGGTGGTGGCATTAATTCAGCTTCCTCTCCCGGGGTATACTCCAACTCAAGAGGAGGTGGTGGTGGTGGAGTTGGATCTGTCATGTGGTGGTACTGAAGTTGGAGGAGGTTGATTTTGCGGTGGTGGGGGTAGCGGCATCCATGCCGGGATTAGGCATATAAGGAGGCAGCATTTCCTGATTGGCGGGGTGAGGCCCATAAGTTTGCCTATACCATTGCATTTCTTGGTTCATACCTGTATAGCAGCCATCATAGATTCCATCTGTTTGCGTAACTCTGCTATCTCTGGGTTTTGATCGCCACTGGTCCCTTCCACATCTTTTGCCGATACGGTGCTCATACTGTCTTCAAAAAGAAATTTACGTGCACGGGAGCGTGTATAAATAGGGCTGCGTTGGGCAGCTATTTTGACACTTAGTACCGCATAAGCTTGCTACGTGCTGATTCAGCAGCCCCATTGTGTATTAGGCATCCCAAATCATCGGCCATCTTAGTGCATGCCCTCTTTCTGCTGTATTCCTGTTCTCGAATGCAGGATTGCTGTTCTTGAAGTCTTTTGTAAGCTTGCCTGTGATTATCTAGAGTTATCTCTTTTTCCACTATTTCCTTGTCCTTAGCCTCCAATAGTGCGGTCAATCGAGCAATTTCTTGAAGGGTCTATTACGACTTGCGGTTCTTTGGCCAAGCAAATGTTCCACCATGCATCATCGAGGTGTGGTCGCTGAAATTCCACGCTGCCGTGGATCGTATAACGACTCGACATGCACGTCTGGATGCCCACGACAAAATACTCGGCCTTTTCTGGTATTGATTCGGCCGCATCCCTTTGTCGAACATAATATTGAGCCGATCGCTGATTTTGGAGGTCTTGTTTGAACCCTCCCAAACTGACGTAAGACCTGAAAAGGCATGTAGGGAACAATGCCTTCATTTCCTATCAAGGGTATGAACTGAAGGCTAGCAGACTGCAGGCCCGGTGCATGACAGGGTACCCACTCTAGAACCCACTGTATGTCTGCTGGGGTGGACTCCTTCAATGAAGATAACTAGCGGATGTACTTCTCCTTGTCCTTCAGTAACTTCGCCCGATTGATGCGTTGATTGTGACTTTGTACCCAATTCACTCCACCCCAGGAAAAATCATGACGACCGATCTTTCGTCGCCCCAAATGCTCCATGAAAGATCAGTCGTGCATGATAAAGCTTGAACCCTTGAAAAATTTGACTCCATTCTGACAGTTTGTACAAGCCACCAATATGTCGGCTAGAATAGTAGGAATTATGGTAAGGTCTCGCCCACCGACGCCATGTATCAAATCGGCTAACATCCGTACCGTCCTAAATGCTATCCTCCCATCCGGCCTCGGAAAAATATATGCACTGGTCAGTGCTAGAGCAAAAACCTGGACTCGCTTCTGGGCCCAGGACTCCTCAATGGGATGCAAAAAATGAGTCTTGTTTCTGTGAAATCCTTGTTTTGTGCCAAAGTGCTCGTGTAAAAACATCAAAGTAACCGAACTAGCCTCGGGTCCTCCTGGTATTGTGGCCTCGGATATGCCGGTGAACAAAGAGAAGTCTTTTGTACTACCTAGGGAGGGCAGTATAACACCCATCCTAGATGTGTATCCGAAAAATCCCGATTTCCTCTAGTCTGTGACGCACCATTTCAGACTTTCCGTCATCTGATACACAGCTGCCTCACTGTCCCACACTTGTACCAAAGCATCTATTATGGTTCCATCTGGCTCAATACCACGCAGAATACTAAGTGACCCAAATAACCAGCTATCGCATTCAGTTCTGACAACTGCATGTTTCGTTCCCACTCCTGTAGCAAATAAGGCACTTTGGTCGCTTTTCCAAATACTCGAGCGGAACTCATCTGCATGAAATACATGTTAGCCTTACCATCGAGGCTGGTACAAGAGCCCGTGCCTCCTGTCTCTTATACACATCTAGATGTGTATAAGAGACAGGTTTGTACTTTGGCCAAAGTGCCTGTAATTCTACTTTCCGGGTATCCGATAAGGTATCCCTTCTACGGCTAATGATATGCAATAAGTAGCCTATGGTGGCCCTACATCGGTGGGGTTAGCCTGAATGCACACAAGGGATAATAAAACTTTGAAAACATGTCGCGGGGGTGGGTCTCCTATTTGGTCTGGCAACCATATGCCTTTGACCCTACCTAAGGCTTATGCAATGCAAAAATCAAAATTTATTCTTTCTTGCGGAAAGTAGATACAAATTATGTGGCCAAAGTAAATCATACGAATCAGAAAAACTAATTACTATTACATAGCAAAAATTGTAAGGCTATTTACTATTACAAGCCAGATAAATGGGTGGGTCTTACCGCCTCGTGTCTAGTGTCCTGAACAAGGTTCACACTGTCCTGCCCTATGGTTTAAGCTATATGACCATGAGGCTAGGCTTACTAATGCAATCTAGATAGGCTTGGTTCCCGAACCTTCAGACTTTGGGCCCACAAATAAAATCCGTCAATTCCAATGGGCCTTATCGTCGGTGGTTGGGTGATCGCCACAGATACCGTTACGTGCACATTGTGTCACGACCGCATATCTGGGTAGATCATCTTAATTCCTACAGGGAATGTGGGAACGACACCCACAAAAATAGGACATGCAATAAATGAGACGTGTGTTATGCTGTGTTCACTTGGAGGCGGTAAGAGTCACACATTTTAGCGTGTTTGGCTCTAAAGGTTTGATGCACCCCAACACCCCAAAATATTTCCCCCAAATTAACCACAAACAGGTATAATAGCAAGATATATTAAAATATGTACAATAAAGCAAGAACAAATCACACCATAAGTAGACAGGATATGACACAACAAACGAGACCTAAATCGAGCAAATTGGCACTTAAGACAGCAAACATAGTGAAATACAGTAAACAAGTGTAAAATAATTTGAAAAGAACAAAGAAAGTAACAGATAGCATGTGGCACATAAAACGAGACCTAAAATTCGTAAATCGGCACACAAGACAGCAAAAATGGTGAAATACGTTAAAACAAGTGCAAATTAATATGAAAAAAACAAATAAAGTAACATATAGCATATGGCATGCAAAACGAGGTATAGAGCCTGTAACATAGCATACAAAACGGGTAAAAATTACACATTTAGATGTGAACGGGTATAATTGAGAGAAACGCGTTAAAATTGTATAAGAGACATTCTCAAAGTCCCCAGTGGAGTTTGTATAACATAGTTTAAACTTTCTTATACACATACTAGCGGTTTTTGGCCGGCACCGGTGGGACCGGCACCGTCGCCACGTGTTGTGCTCGCGAAATAGGTGATTGAATGCAAAAATCCTACTTACAATTTACAAATATAAATTACCTACTTACTATTACAAATTTAAATGAATCACCTATTTACTATTACATAACGGGGCTTTTAATGCGACTATGAATTGTATAAAAAAACAATCTAAACTAGGGAAAACAAGATTGGAGTCGCCACCCGGTGTGTCAGTGCGCCGGGATCACAAAAAATGCATCAAAATTTAAAAAGAAACCTAACCTCCTAGTTTAGATTGACGTGTATTCCTCGTAACTCAAGAAAATGAGTTCGGGAATCCTGTTGTAAAATGGGAAGGTTTGGGATGGATTTGAATTTCCCTCGGCACCCATTTTACCCGGCGTTGGACCGGTTAGTGATTTTATCGCGTTTCTCTTTTCAATTTTAGCATTCATTATTGCCGGCTTTGTAGCATACGTGTGCTTTGAGATAGTTTAGAAGTAATAAAATATGTACGTGTTAATGAAAAAAACGAAAATAAATGGTAAATATTAACATTGACAGGTAGATTTAGCCCGGGTCCAATTAAAAGTCGCACACATTGAGCTTGTAGTGCTTTTAGCTCCCAAGGGGCAAAATAGTCATTTATCATGCACGCCGAAGTTTATTTCTAACCCAATTTTATATTATTGATACAATTATTAAGTCCTGGGCTAAATTGAATTTGATTCAAATACTTAACGTCTAGTTGTGCAACTAATTCAATTTGAGGGCAAAAGAGTAAATTCACATAGTTTAACAAGTAGAAGAGAAGGCATAAATATTATATTGAAAACAACGAACATTAAAATAAAGCACAAATCATCACAAAAGCAATTAATCAAAAAATATGTGCAAAGATCAAAATCTATTTTGCAATTTAAGACTCATAAGGGCAAAACATCTAGATTTGTATAATCAAGGGTAATTAAAACGTATTAAAATGCCAAACAGAAATCAAAGTAAAAACTTGGTGATTATTGACATAAAACATGTAATTTGGAAGAAATTTGAAGAGAAAAACAAAAGTAATATTAAAGAAAAGTCCTTAAGGGCCTAAATGTAATTTAAAAAAATTATTTGAGGGATAAAAATGCAGAAATCCGAAATCTGGAGGGCCAAAAAGTAAATAAAATTTTTTCTGAAATTTTGGATTTTTTTTTTAAAAATGCCACGTCATCGATGACGTGGCGCAATCTGGTAGAGCCACGTCACAGATGACGTGGCGCAATCTGGGACGTGCCACGTCATCGATGACGTGGCGCAATCTGGTGGTGCCACGACGTCATTGATGACGTGGCACCAAATGGGCCCTATCAGAAGGGCCTACATGTAATTTGAGAAAATATTCTAGGCTAAAATGCAAAAAACTGAAATATAGAGGAGTAAAAATGGAAATAAAACTTTCTAACCTTTTCTTTTTTTGCAGATTTTGGTGGGCTACCAGCCTGTTTCCACCACGATTTTGACCCACGAGTTTAACGATTTTGCTTCTGATTTAAAAATAAAAGCTGTAGGTCCAGGATCCCTCTATAACTTTTATTCTTTGAGTTTACTCCAGTTACGCCTCCATCTCTTGAAATCTTGGCTCAAAGTCGGTTGTCTGGAAAAATTTCCAGACTTGAATTTTTTCTGGAAAATCCTCTGGACCAACAGCCTTTTTCTACCCCGTTTTTGACCCTCCAAATTGACGATTTTGCTTTGGGTTTTAAAATATAAGTTGTAGCTCCAGGAACGATTTACAACTTTTGTTCTTTGAGTTTAGTCTAATTCCTCTCTGATCGTAACATGAAATTTTTGCTCAAAGTTGGCTGTTTTGGCAGAATTTTTTTTTGTTTGCAGATCTTCTGGATCAAGAGCCTTCTTCTACCAGATTTTTGACCCTCTAAATGGACGATTTTGCTTCGGGTTTTAAAGATAAATTGTTACACCAGGAACGATTTACATACTTTTGTTCTTTGTCTTAAGTCTGTCTCTTCGATAGTATGGAATTTAGGCTCAAAGTTGGCTGATCTACCAGATTTCTTTTGCTTAAGAAAATTTTTTTCCAGAAATTTTTTCTCTCCCTCTTTTAGACTGATTTTTTGTGCTTTTAATGAATTGGATTGAGTGTAAAAATGGTCAAAGACCATTCCTTGTCATGTGGGGAGTATGGCCATCTGAAATTTTTGGTGAAAAATGGGTGAAAAACGAAAAAAGTGGCCAAAACTCTGTCATTGTTACGTGAACAAGACGCTGTGATCTTGTTCACGCGCTGAAATTTTTTTTTTTTTTTTTAAATCTAAAAATTCAATAATAATTAGAACTTATCCTTAGTATTTCAAAAACATAAAATGCATAAGAATAATTAAACATCACAACATAAATTAAGAAGGAATTAAAAGGTAAATTAAAAGAAAATCAAAGATAAGGTTAAAAAACCATTTAAAAGCAAAAATTAAAAGAAAATTTGCGCGAGACAAATTAAAAGGAAAATAGGGGGCAACTTAAGGGACAAAAATAGGTGTCTACAGCACCCTCGTAGTTTGATTTTTTTAATATATAAAATGGATGAAAAGTTTAAAATCTAATGGATTTGTGTAAAAAAATAAAAAAAAATATGCCTAAACCTAGTACCACTCCTCTATCCAAGAAACCCCTCTGCTAGGAGGGAGAGGTTGTGCTTTACGATAAAATAAATAACTAACTTGATTAGAGACTTTAAATAACTCAAATAACTCTTTAAATAAAAAATTTTCGACCTCCTAAAGGTCACTTAACATAAAATTTAACAATTTCTCTTTAACCTAAACGACAAGGGGACAGATTATAGATGATTTTGCAAATTATAAGAGATAAAGTGAATATTAGCCTAATCAAAGGGGTTCTCTTGTAATGTACCCTAAACAATTCAATGCCCGGGGATATAGAAATGATGAAATATACGAAAATAAGTAATAAAACCCCAACAAAATTAGTTGACTTTGTTATACAAATAGGGATAATTACCAAGTTGGTAATTTAATTTAGGTCTCGTAGCCAATGTAGTCCCATAACTTATAAGATTGAATAATTCAGTTTCTTAACTTATGAAAGTTTGGCCAATGTAGGACTTCTAACGAAAAATTCTTTACCCTAGGAAGAAAGTATAGGCAAGTTATCCTCTTTGGAAGCCCTATAGCTTAAGGCGGAACTTACAAGCTCACTGACCTCAATTACTTACTTTTTTAGACCTATTGCCGATACTAAGTAGCAATAAAAAATGGGTATCCATGGAGACAGACAGATCAGTAAAACAACAGTAGCCACAGATACGATTCTCAATGTTTCTTTGTTCAAACTAATGAATTTGAAAATTCAATCAATTTATTTTTAGAATTTCAAGTGGCGTCACGACATCTAAGGACACGATCTAATAGATCATTGTATTGAATAGTTGGATCATAGTCTCTTACCATAAAAATGGCTACAAGGGTTGACTTAATAGTTTTGGTCAGTTTGGCCCCTTAACTTTTGGGGTTTTTGGCCAATTTGGTCCATTAAACTTTGGATTTTGATTTATTTTAATATTTTTCAGAAATTATTTCATCTATTTATTTTAATAAATTAAATAAATAATGATCAATTTATATTTTATACTCCCAATAATGTAAAAAAAAAAGTGTCAATGCTAAACTAACTATGATGAAACTCGGGTCAAGTAAGAAAGTTGAAAAATACTACTTTTACATACAATACTCGAAATATGTGTAATTATATACGTTTAATCAAAAAATAATTATAAATTGAAAATAAAAATTTTGAATCAATTTTCGTGCCATCAATCCCGACAAAAATATTAAAAAAATGATCCTAAAGAAACATAAATGATTTATAAAACTCTTAAAACTTACCAAAATTACTTTACATGAATAAAATAACTTTTGAATCTCAAAATCATCTCAAATTAAATTTCAAACATAAAAGTCAAGCATCTTACCTTGTACTAGTTAAAATATTATGACAAAATATAAATTGACCTAAAAAATTCTCAATTTTGGAAATAATATTTTGAAACTCATAAATGCATAAAATGCTTAGATTTAAGCATTATTCATTCACAAGTTTTCAAGTGAATTTTAGGAGTTTTATAAATTAATTGAGATTTTGTAAAATTAATTTTTTAATGTTCTTGATTTTCTTAGCAATGTATAATTTATTTTAGTGCTTCCAATTGAGGAATTAATAAGTATTACAATTCTTTGAGTATTTAAAAATTTAAAATTTGTATTTGAAATTTTATTTCAGGTGATTTCAAGCTATAAAAATTATTTTATTCATAATAAACTATTTCAATGAGTTTTAATTTTTTTCATAAATTATTTATTTATAATTTTAATATCTTCTATCTATATCAATGTCCAAAATTAATTATAGTGTCTTTTTTTTTTGGATGACATCTAGCTTGAAATCTGTATGAATACACATATTGTGTATAGAAATTTATAATTTTACTCAAATAACAAGTATTTTGGTGTATTATAGGTAAATACATTGTACATTTCTATTTGTCCCAAGTTGCACCACACTATTGGGCAATAATTCACAACCATTTCTTTTAATTGTTGAGCAACAAAAAATAAATTATGCATTATTTCTAAATAAACTAAATATATTCTCAAAAACATTAAAATAAATTAAAACCTGAAAGTTAAGGGACCAAATTGGCCAACCATTAAGTTTTCCGTTAGGGTTAAGAGATTTTCCGTTAGAAATCCTACATTGGCCAAAATTTCGTAAGTTAAAGGGACTAGATTATTCAACTTTATAAATAAATGGACCACATTAGCCACGAGACCTAAGTTAAGTTACCAATTTGGTAATTATAGGCCCTATACAATTATATTGATACCATCTTGATACTCATTTACTCCTATATCATGTTTTACAATCTTGCAATAATGCCCAATTTCATCCTCTATCTTGGATATAATTCAGTAACTGTTATTTCATTTATTGAAGCTGGTGTGGATGGATCAAAACAGGATGCATTTCGACAGTTCTCTATTTACTACGACCAAAAAATCCACGTTGATTAGGTGTGGAAATGGTAGCATGACGATTACTGGGCATAAGAACCACTTATAGTCACATCTAGGCCTTTGATCAACATTTTCTTGAACACATAGTAAGGCAATGTAAAGATAATAGCAAGGCTAATGACTTCATTTTTGGCAGATGAGTCTCCAATAATTGGATCTAACAATGCTAATGGTGTCCCATCCATCCATTGCTTGTATAACAACATTTATTGCATTTAGTTAAATGTCAATTGGACTCTGATGGCATAATTAAACCAAACTATTTATCAATTAGGAAACATGTTATTGTTAGGTTTTGGTAATTTAGTTATATAAGTAATTTAGTTTCCTAATACCATAATTATGTTTAGAATTGTTATTTCCTATTCTAATTAGGTTTCTAGGTATCTTGATAGTTAAATTTGTTACCCTATAAATAGAGGGGTTTGTTTAGTTGATTCAGTTGAGAAGAGAAGAGAAAAGTTGAGTTGAGAGAGTCTAGCCTAATGGTAAGACTATTATGCTGTGGATTTATGCGGGTCTCAATATGAGAGGCTGATGTGCATTATTTTGTAATTCCTCCTCTTCTCCCACATATTTTTTATGTGTTGAATAAATTTATCTTTTGCTGCATGTTTTTTGTGCTAACAAGTGGTGTCAGAGCTCGAGGTTCAAGAGTTTGATCCTGAGATATTTGTTGAAAATTGGAGAAAAAGTTTTTTGTTGGAGTACTTGAACATCGAAAAATTAGACCACGTGAGGTTGGTCTTGGAGTACTCGTTTGACAATTAGGGTGTAACAAAATTGACCCTAATTAGACAGAGATCTAAAAAGAGGGATCCTGTCGTGATTGTTTTTATTGGTGTTGAGTAGTGATGGAGGGAAAAAAATCCTACCAAGTAGATTGTGATTGATTTACAAAAATTGATAATTTTGATACCAGTTATCATAAAATTCATAGAGGTTGATAAATTGAAGAAACGTGTACGACGAAGATTTATCATTCCAGATACGTTTCATTTGAAAAACTTTGAAGATGAAGATTAAATCAAATTGTGGCAGAAAAAAATTGCATGAAATTTTTTTATCGTCTTAATCATACATGGCATGGATCTACCCTCATGGAGAGTTTGGAAAGTTTTGTTTAAGCGAGGCATTGATGGCATAATTAAACCAAACTCCTTATCAATTAGAAATATGTTATTGTTAGGTTTTGGTAATTTAGTTATATAAGTAATTTAGTTTCCTAACACAACAATTATGTTTAGAATTGTTATTTCCTATTCTAATTAGGTTTCTAGGTACCTTGGTAATTAAATTTGTTACCCTACTAAATAGAGGGTTTGTTTAGTTGATTCAGTTGAGAATAGAAGAGTTGAGTGGAGAGAGTCTAGAATAGAGAGATTCTAGCCTAATGGTAAGGCTATTATGCTGTATTTATGCGGGTCTCAATATGAGAGTCCGATGTGCATTATTTTGTAACTCCTCCTCTTCTCCCACATATTTTTTATGTGTTGAATAAATTTATCTTCCGCTGCATGTTTTTTGTGCTAACTGACTCGTGATATGTTTCACAAAATTGGAACTTATAATTTAGAAGATTTATTTTTTAATCATAACAAGTTTTTTGTTATTATTACCTCTGTCCTAATTAATTTATCACATTTGATTTTTTTTTAGGTCATCGTGTCAAGTTTTCAAAACTTAATCTTGTATAGTTTTTAAGTTATTTTAAATTCTGAGTTTAAATGTAGTAATACTTGATATAAGTTTCAATTTTGTTAAAGAAATTCTTGATAACCAAATAGATTTGTTTGACGAGAATTGAAAAGTCAAGAAAATGAGATAAAATAAATAAGATGGGTGGCTATTAATTTGCAAGAAAAATTGCCAAAATAGTTCCTCAACTTTTTTACTTTAGCCGAAATAGTTCCTCAATTTTTTTTTTTTTGGCCAGGTTAGTTATTTCAACTTTTATTTCTTAGCCAAGATAGTCCTTTTGTGGTGGAACTACCACAAAAACCTCTTTCTTTTTTGATAAATTTCACGTACACCCCCTGTAGTTTAGTTGAAACACATTTGTCTAATTTAAAATTTTACAAAACTTTGAGCCAACTTTTAAAAAAGAAGACCTAGTGGTTGACTAAAGGGATTTGGCAGTAGGGCTAGTGGGTGGCAATTGGTGTTTGGTAGGTGAAGAGAGACGCTTGGATAGCTGAAAGGGTGGTTGTAGAGTTGGATATGTGACAACTTTGGCTGGAAAAAAGAAAGAGGGAAGGGTTAGGATTTTAATTTTTTTTTTTTGGTAAAATATAAATGTTTCATTTTTTTTGAAAATTGTCTTGAAGTATTTTTTTTTTCTTTGTCACCCCTTCAAATTAATTTCTTTCTTATTTTTTCTATTTTAAACTATATGGGGGTTATGTGAAAAATAAGTAAACCTCAAGGAGTATATGTTGAATTTATCAAAAAAAGAAAAAGATTTTGTGGTGATTCCACCATAAAATGACCGTCTTGGCTAAAAAATAAAAGTTGAAGGACTATTCTATCTAAAAAAAAAGTTACGAGACTATTTTGGTTAAAATAAAGAAGTTGAGGGACTATTTCAGCGATTTTCCCTAATTTGCACTTACATAGCTTAGAAGATATTCAGCACCATCTGATTGGTAGAAGGGACTATTCTTCTTGCCAGTTACAATTTCAAGAACTAGAACACCAAAACTAAACACGTGATTTTGCTGAGAAATGGCCATGCACTGCATATTCAGGAGCCATATAACCACTACAACCACAGAATTATAGACAATTAATGATTTGAAATTATGAATGTTGCATGCCAATATGCCAAATGTTTAATGGAGAGAATCATGGAAAATTAATTCGAAACTTACTATGTCCCAGCAATTATATTTGTATTAGCTGCTGATTGATCAGCAGCGAAAAGCCTTGCTATGCCAAAATCGGCTATCTTTGGATTCATATCCATGTCCAGTAATACATTGCTGGCTTTAAGATCACGATGTATAACTCTAAGACGAGAATCTTCATGAAGATAAAGGAGGTCCCTTGCTATTCCTCCTATGATCTTGTAGCATCTTGACTAATCCAAGATGTGTTGCTTTTCAGGATCTTCATACATTAAAAACAATGTGTAAGTGAGAAAACATAATTTTTTATTAGGTTAGTTTTGGACACTTGAAATAATTAGAAAAGACAAATAATTGAAGGAAAAAAGGAAGGGTTCCATATGATAAACTAAAAAAAGTATAAAGATTAATTTAATTTTGCATCCCCATCTCATACTCAATTTTCACTTTGGATCCCTAGTTTCAATTTTGACACTTTTCCCAACATTTAAATTTATTCTACTTAGTTTAATCTAATTTTTAACTCCCACATAAAATTAACGGAATTTTAATTGCGTGTGCACAAGTTTAATAGGATGTACAACAATATTACAACAATATTTTGGGTGCACGCATAGAGATTTTGTCAATTTTGTTAATGGTGTTAAGTTAGATTAAGTGAGACAGATTAAATTGCTGAGGGTGCAAGTGTTCAAATTTTGAATAAAGGATGTAAAGTGAGAATGTCGTATAAGTTGGACACTGCAAAGTAGAATTAGAGTCCAAGGTATAACTAGTAGAGGATCAATGGCTAGAGGACTGAATGTAGAGGATCTATTTCCAGTGCTATTGTGGTGCACAAGGGAATCAAGCATTGAGAAAATGAAATTAATAGTACTAGTATCTAAATTGAGGCCTACCAAAGAGAAAGTGGTCAAGGCCTTTGTTGGGAACAAATTCATAGATGAGTAACTTTTCTTCTCCCTCAAAGCAAAATCCTAGCAATCGAACTAAATTTCTATATATGTCATGGAGATTGGCGACCAGTACAATTTCGTTCTTAAACTCTTCTAGACCTTACATTGAGCTTCTACGCAATCGCTTCACGGCTATCTCTTCTCAATTTGGAAGAGTTCCCTAATGAATGCATACAGCAAGAAGGAGTTAATTACAACTATATATATATATATGAGCAAGAAATCCCCATTTGAATGCTTTATAATCGATAAATACTAAAACTTACAAAATCCTCTTTTTTAAGATCGAAGAAATTCCAGTACCTAGATAAAATTTTGTAATTTGCTTTCCTTCTTTTAATTGACATAGATCCCATTTTCTAACAAAATAAAGATGTTATATTGCGACTGGTTGGAATAGCTCTGCTAGTAGAGCAGATGACTGAAAATACTAGTGTCACCAGTTCAAATCTGGTTCCTGACACATGATTAATTTGTATGAGTCTCGCTTCTATAAATTAATTGATATAAATCGCTATTCATATTCATTTATAATTTAGATCATAATACATATTTTTTTTATATCCACTTCGTCGAGATAAATTCTACCCATCTATATATATTTATATATATATATTGATTTTGCTTGTGTGTGAATACATTATTATATTATAGGTTGACAATGAGTTGGTCAAGTGAGACTCATTTTTGTTTGTGAAGTATTCGTATTTGACAAATTGGTCAAATATGAATCTAGATTGGTGTAAATTCAAGTGCTTTTAACTTGCATTATATAACTACGAATAACAACACTTAAACCTGTAGAGGCAGTTAGATGTGATAGTAGACCTGATTTTTTTATTTCATTTTGTAATGTAGATTAAACTTTTAAATTGAATTATAATCACAATGTATACAAATGTAAAAAAAAAAAAAATTGATTACTCACTTTATATTTGTGGAATGAGCAATTTAAGTCGTTGAATGATCAAAAAAATAATTGGACTCTTTATACTTTTTAATTATCTCAATAAATATTATATCATCTCTATATTACAGATTGAATAGTTAAAATTTAGTCGTCAAGTTACTATATATATACATACATATATATATATTATGAGATAATTAAAAAATATAAAGGATTCAATTATTTTTTATTCATTTAATAATTTAAAATGCTTTCTCCTCATTTATAGAGTGAATAACAAAAAAATATTTTCGCACTTGTGTGTGTGTCTAGGAAGACTTTTGCAACAAATGTACGTTTGTCAACCCATAAAGGAGAAACTTCTTCGATATGAAGCCGTGTGGGGAAAGTATAGGAGTGATAGGTTGGTGAGGCCAAATGCATCATTTCAGATTTTCTATGTCATTCATTATTCGGCTTTCTATTCCACCCACCGTGGAAGTTCTTGTCTTTCGGTCAAGCACGTATTTGAAAAGTGGGGGCTGCTGTTGTAGAGAAAAGGAATCATTTCTTCCAGTGGGGAAAATGAATTTCATCCTTGTATCAATTGGCAATTGAATCTTGTCCATTGGATGGATGAAATTATATATCTGGTAAAACAGTCTAGCAAATAGGGCCCACAGCTAATTTTGTGGTAAATTCTTATATGGTCTTAAGTGTAAGTCCACATTCATCAATATCATTCTAAAAAAATTTATTTTAATAAGTTAGAGTAATATAGATAAATATAAATTAAGAGATTTATTCCACTTACTGTGGATCAAGTTCATATAAAAATTTTCATAATTTTATTTGAATGGTACTAGAGGTATTCATTTGACCGGTATTTGACTTTTCGACTTGATTTGTTTGACTTTTGATTTGAAAATTTTAAAGTTAAAGTCAAGTTATATAAATTTAAAATCGATTAAAGTCGAATCGTTTAAATATGCTTTGTTCGATTGGCAAATCGAACAAGTCTAATAAGTCGAACATTTAATTTTTTTCAATTCCATATTCTAATATTAAAATTTAATATATTATCCCACAAATTTCATATCATTCCACAAATTCAAAATATCACATAATAGAAATACAAGATAATACAAGTTTTACAAATTCAAAATATAAGTTCATACATAATAAAAGTAAAATTATAACAAAATTATAATGACATCATTCGACAAAAGTAAGTTTCATGAATGCTAATTGATCAATTCTTCATAAATCTTAATATATGAATGTGTATTAAATCTTAATATATGAATGTGTATTTGTTTATATTTATATATACATATTAAAATTGATTTACAAAGTTACAAATTTAGAATCACTTACCAAAATCAATTTTTATAGAAAAATCTTATTGAATCACCAATTCCTATTAAATTATATCCTATAATATATAGAAATATATATGATTATCTAATTTTATCTGTACTAATAGTAAGTAGTGCATTTAATATACTTGTTGATGGTAAAAATGTTATACTAATAAGTTATGTTGTATAACTATATAAGTGTATAAATTAGATTTATGTTAAACATATTTTTATTATAATTATATGTTATACAAATCTTAGTATATGAATATAAGAATATGTATGTATAGATATATTATATATAGATATTTCAATAAATACTTAAATATACAGTCATATAATTACTTAACTCTAGTATCTATATGTATTAAAAAGAAATTAGTAGCAATTCATCTAATTAGTTATTGGAACAAAGTGTTACATTAATAAGTTGTACACTTATATTAATATATAAATATATAAATTGTACATAACATTAACAATTATACAAAGAAAAGAATATAAGTATTGAGAAAAAAATATATATTATCAACTATTAATATATTTAATTATTAAGAATTAAGAATACTATGGCTAGAATATTATATACAAAAATACATTGATATATTATTATAATTTAGATCCACACACACACATATTATATATATATATATATATTTGTTTGACGTATTTGTCTGGTATTTGACCAGCAAAATCAAACAACTTGTTCGAATGGTAAACCAATCAAACCAGGCAATATGTAATTCAGTATTTGACCGGTAGTTTGACTTGGAAGTTGAAGTCAAAATCGAGTCGAAAAGTCGTATAGTTAATTTGATTTCGAGTCAAAATTGAATCGAAAGTTGAACAAGTCAATTCAAAATTTTTTTTGACTCAACTCAATTCGATAGTTCGACTTGACTGACTTTTGAACATCCCTAAATAGTAGTGTTAGCATAATTTAAAACTAAAAAAAAAACATAAAATGGCAAATAGGTATAAAACACCACAGCAATAAGGGAATTAAAGAAAACGGTTGGAAAGGGTCAAATTTTAGATATTATAAGAGACAGTCACTTACCCTAAATTTAAAGTTAGATTCTTCTTCACCAATGCAGTTTCTAGTGTATGTTCAAGGATTTTAATTTGTCGGTTTCTCAAGTAATCAACCAAAGCTGCAACTTTCAATTTGTGATTTACAGTAGGGTTAATTATAATTTACCCTGAACCTACCTCAATTATACTTTATACCCTAAATCTAAATAATATACAATTTTTATCCCCTTTAAAAGATTTTATGCTATAACAATTATAAAATAATGCTAGACATTTGTTTTGACTAAAAGGAGCTCCAAAAAAGTCTAGGCACAGTTCATTTTCCTTTTATTTTATTTTTAATTATTCCATATAAACTTTTTATTATTTATTTCATGACTATAAATGAACTTCATAAACTATCACATTTTCCTTACACAACTTATACAGTTTTTCTTCATTTAAAAAACTAAGTACAAAAAGAATAATTTTTTACAACTATTTTCTATTTATTTTCATTTAATAGAAACTACACATATTAATATAAAATTAGTCAATAAAATATATTTTATGATATACATTTATCAAAGAATATCTTTATCATTACATAATTAATGGTGAAATGATATAGTTATTTAATTTAAATAAATTTACTTACAAATATAGTTGTAAAAATTCTTCCTTTTATACTTATTTTTATAAATGAAGAAAATAATAGTATATAAGTTGATATTGATGATTTGACAATTCATGAACACATCTTAAAATGTAAAAATAAAAATTAAAAGGAATGCGTGAAATCATTAAAATATAAAATAAAGGATTCAAAGCAAAATGCCCCCTCCAACTATTACTTAAGTTGCAAAATACCCCCTAAACAATTTAATAGACATTTTGCACCCTTGACATGTGTCAATTATTTAAAATATTATTTTTGATGAAAATTGACCATTATACCCTCATACATTAGCTAAGTTTGCTGTCATTTTCTTTTTTTCTTTATTTATAAAATCTCTTGTTTTTCATTTTAATTTTCTAATCCTTTTTCTCATTTTTAAAAAATTATATTACTTTTAACATTTTTTTAACTACAACATCTAATTTTACATGATTCTTATGATTTAATTGATACAAGGATAAAATATATTATAATAAAATAATGTATATTTTATTGTAATACAGAATTTGCAATGAATTGATAATACTTAAATTAACGAATAAAAATGTACAAAAAAGATAGCCTGAAAAACTTAAAGAATTTATTCTAAGTGTACAAATAAAAATTGTGCATGTAAAGTCATTCGGTTGACATAGTTTGTCTAAATTTATTGTATCTAATTTTACATGCATCTTATGATCAATAAAAAGTAATATAATTTTCTTGTACAATTATAATTATACAAGTGCATAATAAAATATGGTAAAAATTAAATCATAAGAAGCATGTAAAATTAGATGTTATAGTTAAAAAAATATTAAAAGTAATATAATTTTTTAACAATGATCTAAATTGATTAGAAAAAATAAAATGAAAAACAAGAAAGAGAAAATAAATAAAGGAAAAAAGAAAATGACATTTCACTTAAATAATGTATTGGTATAATGGTCAATTTTCAACAAAAATGATATTTTAGATAATTGACCACATATTAAGGGTGCAAAATGCCTATTAAAATTGTTTAGGGGGTATTTTGCAATTAAGGTAATAGTTGGAGGGGGCATTTTGCTTTTAACCCTAAAATAAATAGAGAGTATCTAATTTATCTACAAATTTTGGAGGGTATTAAAAAACAAATACCCACAACAACTTTTTGTAGTTACTTATATTATGAAATATATTAAAGGGAGTAAAGTGTATATTACTGTTATATCTGTAATTTTGTGGTCTTTATTAAATTTTAAAAAATTTTGTTTACATCAACTGATGTGATAGATTTTCTAAAATTTAATTTACATCACAGAGTCAATAAGTGGGAGTAAAGACCGAATCTATCTAAATCTTTACTAAAGATTTTTGCACTTACAAACAGTGTATGAAAGATTATACGGTAGCGATTAGATGAGAAGACGAGTGGTTAGCAAAGACGACTTCCGATGACTTCCACTTCTATTTCTAGAATATGTGGAATTAATTAAGGTAAAGTAGACCACGTTTTTCTCTATTTCTATCATCATTGTTTGAATTATCTTTTGCTTTATTCCATATTTTCTTCCACTAATTAAAGTTGCTAGGTACCATGCATGTTCTTATAATCATGTCAGTTGTGATTTTAAGATTTCAAAATCGGTTTGGTATTCAATACAGAAACTAAATATTTTTTACTTATAAAAAATGAAATTAAATGACAACACGTGGTATCTGTTGGAATGAGCATTTCATAGAAGACACTGTAATTTATTTGAGAAATTTTATCTCGATTAAGAGTAATTAAACATATTCAGTAATTATTCATTAATTAATTATAACGAATTTATATATTTAACTACAGTAATGGAACAATCTACAAATGAGTGCAAAATCCAAACAAAAAAAGAATGTAAAACTAAACTGTAGTTAAATATGTATATTTGTTAGACTATATATATATATCAATAGGGATTTCTCACTTTGCAAGTGCAAAATCTAATTGATTTCGCACTTGCAAAGTGCAAAATCAATAGATTTCGCACTTTGCTTTAAATTTTTTAAAAACAATTACAAAATGGTCCTCCTACACCTTATAAATACATGGAAACCAAATTAAGTATGTCACTAGATACTACTATGTGGCTAATACAGAAGAGAGACGATGATTACCTTCAATGTGTAACGCACAGATACTTAATTAAATATTCAAATTCGAAATAATATAAAATGAAATCTAAAAATTTTAAAAATTTGATCTGGACGGTAAGAAAAACATTGATATAAATTACATTAAAATATTATATAGTTTATTTTTGCTCATTTTTAAATAATTATCGCATTACTATCAAAATTTAAATACCTAAAAATCAAAATATAGTACCAAGGATATTTTAATCCTTTAACTAGATTATCTTAATAATTTAATATTGGTAATAGATGACATCTAGTGTCATTTGGGGGCAAACTGTATACTTTTATAGTTTAGGGGAGCAAAGCATAATTACACATATAGTGCAGGGAGGTAAAGTGTTATTATTCCCATTTTAAAAAATTTTGATAGGGTCATTTAGCACTTTAAAACTGCGAAATCACCAAATTTAAAAAAAAAAAAAATTTGGGACCAAAGTTAATTATGCACTTTAAAAGTGTGTAATCAATTTGATTACATACTTTTAAAGTACGACAGTAAGTGTGAAATCACCAAAAAAAATTTGAAAAAATAATTGGGACCAAAGTTGATTACGCACTTTCAAAGTGCGTAATCAATTCCATTATACATGTACTTTTAAAATACAATAATCATAGTTCCAGAATACCCTAATTTCTTATCACATTTGTATTTTAAATTTTAAAAATCGTCATGTTCTAAGAAATTGGCCAAAATTGACACTAATTTGGTGGATACATTGCATGACCACTGGAAGGAATTAAGAGCATTTTTAAACTGATATTTCCTCATAGGAAAGCGACTACAAGGAAAAACTCCACTTCTTTAGATGAAAATGATGCCCAAGTCTTGACTACTATCTCCTCACTTCTAGTCCAATTCTCTGGCCTAAACTTGTTATATTGATGAAGAATTGAAAGAATCTTTTATCCCACTTTCTATTCTAGCACCTAATGAATTATAATTATTCTTCCATCCTAATTTATAACTATATTTAAAATGAATCTTGACAGTTTATTAGGTAATGAAATAGTGAGTATGATAGAAAGTAGGATACGAGATCTTTAGTGTCAAGAATCCGATAAAGATACCACCGCATTACGAACTAAAATTAGATGCCACCTTTGCTAGAAATTTTTTTGGGAGAAATACGTTTTTAGATATCAAAGTTTGGCTTGTGTACATATTTTGTCCCAAAAGTTTCACAAAAAATAAATTTAATCCATCTTCTTTTGCATTTTGATCAAAATAGGAAATTAAGGAGTTGTTAAAAAGGGTAGGTGGCTGCAGCGGTGGAGCCAACATTAGATTTTTAGTGGGGGCACTAGTAATATAAGAAGTTATGTGATTTTGAGTGGCAAGACAAAGCAAAACGGTGTAGACTTGAAATAATGAAGTTGAATAAGAAGTTGAAATTTTGTTTTTTGAGGGCAGATGAAGATGAAGATGAAGTTGGTTGAATTCAATTTTTTAGATAATTTTTCAAGGAAATGTTGGTCAAAATAAAGAAGATGATGACATTTTTGAAAGAAAGTAATGCTAAAGATTACAAAAATTGAAGTAATAGCCTAGTGACGGATGAGAAAGGAAAAAAATTTAAAAACAATGGATAGCTATTTAGTAACGAGATAAGAATCAATACCTTAATAAATAAGTCTATATTCTATAAATTAGTCAACTACCCTACACTTAGTTTTTGATCGTCCTCGATCAAAATATAGAAATAAATCACAAAACATACTCAACACATTTCATCAATCATCCACATAAATAACCAAGAACCAAATCATCATAAGAAAAATAGTTAAATTATAATAAACCTCAAATGAATTTCAGTGTAGGTGTGTGCATAACCATACAAAAATAATTTTTAAGACACATCAGATCAAATCATGCAAACCCTTTAAATTTTTCTAAACACTCCATAGTTTATTTTTGTTACATTTCTCCACTAATGTAGACAACTGACTCGGCTTAAATTAGGTAGGACTTTTACATTGTAACATAAGGCTAGAATCTTGGCTAACAAATAAGGAAAAAAGGACAAACAAATAAGAACAAGAGTTTTAAATTAATGCCAGCCATACATCAACATAGAACTTCTTTTTGAACATTAAAACAGCCATATCTGTAATCTTCAAAGAAGTAACCCTATACTTAATTGACCAAACACCCATTAAAATTTTGAGCAACAAGCAAAATAACATTCTACTTTTTCAATTTCTGCCCTTCTCACCAACATCTTGTAAAAATATCTCTTTTTTTTTCTTTCAAAACGGATACCAATGGTAGGCAGTCCCTGCAAAAAATATCTACACAGGTACTAGTGATAGATACTACCTACTAACACTCCAATGCAAGTACCAGTGATAGGCACCACCTACTATGGTCAACACAATTTTTTTTAAACACCCCTACACCTTAAACTATACACCATTCATTCAAACACTCTCATACAATTACCTTCCATTCTTATATCCCCTTAATAATTAATGTGGCATTAAAACTCTTAAGGGACATTTAGAATAGCTCACAAAGGTAGATCAAAAATGAGTTAGAAAAGTCCCTTAAGAAATGAATGGTGTTTTTATCCATTCAAAACAAATTAAGACTCAAACAGGCTTTTAGGGATAAATTTTACAATAGGATTGGCTTGAAAGGCTCAAACGTCCAAAGAAATGCTTAATCTCATATTTAAATCAAATCAAATTATCTAAAATTTTGCCTTGAAAATGCAATAAAGTAAGTGTTTGGAGTGCAATATAAGTGAATTTATATAATTATCTCTTAGTGCCAAAAAGCTACAACATTGTAAGGCTATTAGTCCTAAAAAATTAGAAATCATGCTAGGAAAATATTAACACCGATTACCTTACTCATGACAACTTAGCTAATAAATTATCAAGTAGAAAATCAAAGAAATATGCTAAGCAATTTGTGAACAAAATTTTCAAAAATTTGAAAAGCTCTCAAATCAAAAGTTAAGCTATAAATATGAAAGAAAAAATTGAACAAAATAAACAAACAAAACACCAAACCAATGGAAAGTAAGAAAATTCCCGCCCCACACTTAAAGAATAGCATTGTCACCAATGCAAAAAAAGAAGAAGAACAAGAGAAAAAGGGAAGCTTTTCTATTAATAAAGAACGTTTAGTGCCATTTATTTTGAACTAAATTCACTGGAGTCAAGGTGAAAAATATCAATCACTAAAACCAAAAAGAAAACACAAAAACCCTTAAAATATTAAGAAAAACAATAAAACTAAGAAACAAAACAAAAACATAAGAAATAAAATTAAGAAAAACCATGGGCTGCCTCCTATGAAGCACCCTTGTTTATAGTCTTAAGCTTGACTTAGGCACTTGAGATCAGTTCAAGCACTTAAGGATGGTTAGCCATCTTTTTCTTTTCGGTTTCCTTGGGAAAAGTTTAACACCATTTTTCATCACTCTTGATGCTTGATTTCTAACATGAACTTGAACTTTCTCTCGTTTCCAAGCATTTACTAGAGATAGTGCACAAATGATAGCCTTAAGTCGCTCTTTGCACTACTTTTTCTTCTTCCTCCTCATGGTTCTTTTACCCAAACCCTCACCTTTCCGCGCTTCTGAAACCGATCCATGCATCCTTCCCATTTCACTTTCATAATATACATCTAGTGGTTTGTTTTCCAAGTCAATTTAGGAGTCTTTATTTATTTCATCATCCTTTTTGAATGCATTACCTTGACCCATATTGGGTATCTCGTCTTCAAATCTATCAACAAATGAACAAAAGGAATAATTAGCACACTTTTTCTCAAATATTGGAACATTATCATCATAATTAAAAACATCAATTTCAACAGATTCATTATCAACTCGCAAAATTAAATTCCCTTTATTAATGTCTATTAAAGCATGTGCGGTTGATAAAAACGGCCTCCCTAGAATTTACGGAATTTTATTGTCCTCACTGAGGTCCAACACCAAGAAATCAACGGGGAACACCAACTTCTCTATTTGTACAAGTACATCTTCCAACAAGTCATATGATTTTATCTCAGACAAATCTACCAATTGGAGTGTAACGTTGGTTGGTTTTGCATTGGTGATCCCTACGTTGTCATAGATGGCCTTCAGCATAATGTTGACTCTCGGACCCAAATCACAAAGTGTAACGATGCAATGTGTGCCCTCCAATGTTCACCGGTATAGAGAAACTATTAGAATCTTTGAGGTTGGGGGTAACCTCCGTTGAACAATGACACTGCATTTGGTAAAAGACAAACTGTCTCATGATCATCCCATCACTGCTTCTTAGCCAATAGATCCTTCATAAACCGTACATAATTGGTCATGTTGTTGAGATCATCAATCAAAGAGATGTTTACATTCACCTTTTTTAGCATCTCGAGGAACTTGTGGAATTGCTTCTCTTTTTGCTCATTCTTTGGATCAATGAGTCGTTGAGAAAATGACACTTTTATTGTAGGATCCAATTTAAAAGAATCATCCATTTTTTTCTTTTTTGACTCATTCATTGCATTCTCCTTAGTCATCTTCTCATTGTTATCTTCAATTTCAAGTTTTTCTTCAATTTTCTTCGATTTTGGCTTTGCAGCTTCAGTATTAACATTTGTCTTGTCAAGATGTGCATAATCAATTTCTTCCCACTTCTCAGTGAACATAATAGATGTATTGCTCATTTGGATTTGGAATTGTGTCGCTTGGCAATGATGATAATAGAGCATTCATTAATTTTAGATGGGCTATTTGTCCCAATTGTAGCTCAAAGTTCCTCGTGGTAGTCTGCAAATTTTCACACTTCCTTTGCAACTTCTCAAAATTCCTTCTCAGATTATCATCGTTGGATAAATCATGATTCACATGTGTGGGATAATTTAGATTTTGAGACGGTAATCTTCTTGGTCGAGACTGGTATGAGCTATTTTGTTGAGGTGAAAAGTTTTGGGTATACTTTTGATGAGGTAGTTGATATGGTCTAGATAATAAGGTTTGGTTGGAAAAATTTTGTTGTGGTTAAAAGCTAAAATGAAGGATTTTGGACATTAATTTTGATTAGTCCAAGAAAGGTTCGGGTAATTTCGCCAAGAAAGGTGTATGTATTGCCATAGTATGTGAGCTGATCATATAAGCAAGAATTTTGATTAGAAACTTATTGAGCCCGCTGCCAAGCATCTTGCATCATCGAAGCATCACAGAAGCCATTTTAGTAATTTCCTTTGCAGAAATCACAATTCAAGATCCCTTGATTTGTTGAACTTATGAAGTTCACTGAACTCCTTCCCATATTCTCTTCGGCATTTGTCAAGTTTGTAGTGGCACTCATCATCATGTTTTGTTGAGACAAGAAAGAATTATAGCTAGGCATACCTCCTTATTGGACATTGGTTTGATTCACTTGTGGTTGTTGTTATCCAATTGAAGGAGTTATTGCTCCATGATAGTAATGAGTAGATGCCATTTTTTTTTGACAATTCTTGTGCTTCCTTCGGAGTCTTGTAGGGAAAAGAACCTCTCGCACTTGCATCAACTATCAGTTTCGTCTCCGAAAATAGTCCATTATAGAAGGTTTGGACTTGCAGTCATAGAGGTATAGCATGGTGCAGACACTTCCTCAACAGTTCCTTGAAGCGATCCTACGCTTCACCTAAACTTTCTCCCGTGATTTGTCTAAATCGTAGTATCCACGATGTAATCTCGTTTCAGACCTTAGCGATCCTAGCTGGTGGAAAGTGTTTGACTAGAAATTCTTGAGCAAGTTCGTTCCATGTTGTGAAAGTGCCTTGTTGATATGATTGCAGCCAAGAACTTGCTCTATCACGTAAGGTAAAAGGGAATGCTCTTATCTGGATACAATCAGGGTGAACTCTATTGTACCGGAATGTATCAATGACTTCCTCAAATCTGATTAAGTGCTTATAGAGATTTTCATTGGGTCTTCCTTCAAACATAGGATGTGTTTGGAGCATTTGTATTAGTGTAGGTTTGATTTCGAAGTTATTTGCTTGCACTGATGATAACATTGTTGATTCATTCATTAAAGCCTTGTCCCACAAGAAACATGAAATTCATGTTAAATCATTCAATCTTAAACACATGAATTGCTTTAGTGCAAGTGGGAGTTTGTTAGTATATGCCCTAAAATTATATTTATTTTAGGGATAAATTACACTTTTATATTTATATATATTTTGTAATATGACATTTTTGAATAACATATATACATACACACACACACACACACACATATAAATCATAAATAGTTATGATGCAATTATATTTTATTCGTAAATATCCCTAATTTTAATGTTTGACATGGGCAGGTTAGAAAATAATTGTATGTGGATGTTTATTGAGAATAATTGCATTGGATTGAATTGCTAAGAATATTCTACACAAATTATTAATCGAATGCTAGTGGATTAATCTCTTTGTGATAATAGTATAATGATCCTTTGACTTAAGGTCATGAATTTATATTGATTGTGGTTTACTATATTTTGGCTCTATTAGTCATTACTCTTAATGAGTCGCACATACTCTAGAGTTCGGGTATAATATGAATCATGATAAAATAAGATATGACCAATAAAGGATTCACCACTCCTTATAATATGAGAGTATATTTCAATGTGGCCACTTCTTGAAATACAATTCGAAAATCTTTGCGTAAAGTAAAAATAGAATTAAGATAGTGTCTTCAATTTTATTTCAAGTGGATTGTATTTTAGAAAGAAGTAAATTGATTATTTAATGAGAGTTGGCATTATATCTGTACTATTGAATTAATCAGGGTATAGAATGGTGAAAGGATAATAATTATATGGAACTAAATCACGGATGGGTGATGTCGAGTCACTTGACATATCTTAATACTAGATGATAGTCATGATACTTTGCTAGAAGCCAATCTTAATCGATAAGTGTAAATTAATTAATTGGAGAATTAATGATAAAATTAAAAGTGTTTAATTTATCTAATCGTAATTAATTTAAAATTATAATTTATACTTATTGTCAGCGTAATTGGGAACCTAAAGAGTCACACACTTAAAAATAATTAATTCGATATTAAATTGATTTCAATGAGTATGAGATATTTATGGGTTAATTTATGAGATAAATTAACTTTTTGAACTTAATTATAATAAGTTATAAATTTTAAGCACTAATATATGAGATATTAGAATTCTTGTAGGTTTTATTCTTATTAAGGAATCCTAAACCTAATCTAATTATATTTATTAATAATTCCCTTAACCCAAAATCATTTGGATTAAGATATCTATATGCATGTATAAATATGCATATGGTCCTTGTGAATTGTCGATAGGAAAAACCAAAAGAAAACTTTGGCTGTGAATCCTTCACGGGAAAAGGAATAAAACGTTGTCAAAAATATTTGAGGTGGATCAATTTCGTGAAAATTCTTGAATTAATTATGTGTGTGGATATTATTAGAGGCCGAGCGTGAATTAATTATCTGTGTGGATATCGCGTTTGTACAGCTTGACGTGTATACCAGTTTAGGTGCACTTCTACCATTTTAAAGTATAGTTTCAACATAAATTAATTAAAGTTATCCGTGATAGAAAAATAAAAAGTTGTGTATTCTGCCGCTCATTTACTTTCTTACAATCAGGTGTGCACTGTGCCAAGGCATATAATCTCTGAAAGGCAGAAAAATTGGCTTCTCCAGCAGCAAACTTTTTCCCTAAACAATCATTTGCATCCCCATTCGTGATATTATTCATTAAATTCTCAAATATCTCATTGTAACTCGCTGTATCAGATAAATTCTGTGTATCGTACATTATGCTTTATTCGCATCCGCTCTGTTAAAGATGTTCTGGTTCGAATATCGTAAGAAGCATTCTTCGTACCAAACTATGGCGCCCCTTTTATTTGGGCACTCCTGTATAAATCGAATTAGAGGGATCGTTGCCACGGCCCATAACCGTGGAATTATAGAAATCGTTACTGCTGGAAGCATTTGAAGAAAAATTTGAAAGGAGGAAATTCAGGTTTGTTCTGTAAGGACTGTTGGTAGTATTAGGACTATAGGTATTATTTTCGCAATAGACGGGTTGTTAGCAGTTGCATTGTGCGAGAGATGACTTCCAACTCTATTTCTTGAATATATGGAATTTAATTAAGGTAAAGTTTGCTATGCTTTTTTCCCGTTTCTATTATCACTGTTTAAATACTCTTTTGATTTATTATTTTCTTCCTTTTAAATTTGTTTGATAGTAGGAAGATATTTGTTTCTTTAAAATTAAAAAATTCATCAACTATTATTATATGAGTGAGATCCGAACAAAAATTTTCTGGTAGTAAGTACTTAACATGCATGTTCAGATTTGATCAGATTTGATTATAGAGTTCCAAAATCACTTTTTAAATATAATAAAACAAGTAATGATGGTCAATAGTCATTCTATAGCTAGTTGCCGCTGAATTAAAAGTGTTGGTGGTGAATTATCTTAAATTGCCAAAATGCCCTTGCCAAAGTTGGTCGATGGTTGTGATTTTGTTAATTTGGGCATCGTTCTACGTAGGGACTAAATTGATCCAATAAAAAAGTTTGCAAATTACATTATCCCAAATTAAAATTCAGAGACTAATATTAGATGAGTAAAAAAGTTGAAAGATCATTTGAGTCATTTGCTCCTTTCAAAATCACTTTTACAAAAAAAATAAAAGTGGAAATATACTAGCCAGTAACAATTAAATGAGGCCAAATTTGAGAACAAATTTCGACGAAATTGATTTTTCATTAGAGAAATATGGCACAGAATTTCTGTTTCATATTTTGTACGGTTTTTTATTATATTATTTAATAAATTGTCAAAATTAAGATACGTGATTTTAATAAAGTAATTTAGGCAATTTATTAAAGAATGTGACAGAAAATAACATAAATATAAAACGGAAGATGCGAAAGGTAATCGGACTGTCAAAATCAAAGAGGAAACTGGTAAAGTTTATTTTATAAATATCGTGAAATATCACTTCAACTATTCCATTTGTGGACAAATCGAAACGAAAAATAATGTACAATATTATAGGAGAAAGATTTAAGTAAATTTGGTTTTTGGTCCCATTTATAGACCTTATGGTGTGAAAAAAATATTATGGAATCTATGATATAAGTTGATGTAAATAAGATTTTATAAGATATAATTTTGATCGCAAGATTTATAAGTAGAAGTCAAAAATCGAATTTATGTAAATGACTTCTATATTATAGATGTCACGCGACTGAAGTGGGAAGGTATGGCATGACCTGTGGAAGGAAATAAAAGGAATTGTCAACTGACGTTTTCTTCAAATCTTGACTAGTTCCTCCTCATTTCTAGTTCAATTCTCTTGCTTTAAAAAAAAAAAAAAAAGAATTTATATTAGATCATTGCCTACTTATTATTCAAATTCATGATTTAAATAAAAAAAAATATATAATTTTAAAATTTGAGTTAAATTTTATTATCTAGTTCAATATTCTATACTAAACTCTTTTTATTGCTCAAGAGATGTGTAAAGATACAACCTTTGCGAACTAAAATATGCCACTTTTATAAGAAAGAAAATTCTTGTTAGCATGTTTTTATTCCACCCCACAAAAAAAAAAAAAAAAAAACGACACTGTTCATGGTTTTGCGTGGATCTTGGTCCACTTGTTTTGCAAAGAATATTTTGGGAGTCCTGAAAATCTACCAACGAAAATTGCCTTTACTCCTGGGACAAAATGAAAGAAAACGAAGACCGGGAAGTGATTTTTTTGGAAGGATTTAAACTAGTATTAAAAACACTAAAATTTTTTCCCGAAGGATACACATACTAATTTTCTGTTGCTTATACTCTATTAGGCTTCCAAAAAAAAAAAAAAAAAACTACTGTATTGAATTTTAATTCATTAGAGTTTAGATACCAGCATCAATTTTGTAACAATCATTACAGTTTAAAATTTCTGAAGTACTCCACCATTCGCTGTTTTGGGTTGGTGCATGCGCAGGGATTAAAAAGATTTTCTTGTGTTATCTAATTTAAAATAATTAAATTACCCTTGTTGTGTAAATTTTTTTTTTTTTTTGGTAATAAAAAGTTAAGGAAGATGGTAGGTTGTCCCTCTTTCTCCATGATAGGGTAGGTCACTGATCGTCCACCAATAGTAAGAATGTTCAATGATCAGAAACCTGTCCATATGCCCAAAAGCTACTCGACCCGTATTGATTGAGGTCAGGAAAAATTTGACCCAATACTCGGTTCATACTTTTAGATACCCAACTAATTGGGTACTTGCAAAAACAGATCAGACCTTGTAACAAGTTAAGGAAGAGAAAGAAGACGGGAGGCTAGATCCGGTAAGGAACGAGAATATTGGTGCTTCAATTTAAAATTTTATAATAATAAAATAAAAAATGCCCAATAAATATCAAAAACCAAATAACCCATTACATGCATATAAACAATTGAATATCCCTTGAGCATAGAAATGATGAAATATACCAGACTGAGTAATAAAGTACTAACTAAATTGTATTCTTACTTGACTATTTTGTATCAATATATTGATACCATGTAGCATACTTGAAATTACAAATTGTGCTTCATCTTGAAATTATTTTAATCGTATATAATATTTTACAATAAGAAGTGCTCATATTTTCCCCTCTATCTTGGATATAATTCAGTGATTGATGTTTCATTGATTGAAGGAGGAGCTGAGTTGGATGTGGAGTGAGATCAAAATTTACCTCTTTCGGAAAGCTCTCTGTTCTACTACGACCAAAATTTGCTGGTTTATTAGGCGTAGGCATTGTGACGGAACGACTACTGAGCATAAGAACCACAGAAGCCATGTTAGGCCTTTGATCAACATCTTCTTGAACACATAGTAAGCCAATATGGATACTCCGAATGAATTCATTTTTGACAAATGAGTCTCCAATAATTGGAGCTAACAATGCTAATGGTGTCCCATCCCTCCATTGCTTCCACGCCTGCATCATTTATTGAAATTATTAATTAATTGATGCTATAGAGACTTGTAACATTTTTCACAAGGGTTAATGACATTTTCCACCCCTTAACTATGCCTATTTAGTACGAGTGCTTCTATCTCAGCAATTAATTTTTGTAATTCACTACTTCAAACTTTCAACTTTTAGCATTTTAGTATAATCACCTTAGATCTGATCAATTTGAAGAGTTAAATAACAAATATAATCTTTCAATAGTTTGTGCACTTCCTAAAATACCCCAAATGAGGTGCAATTTAACTTGTTGCAAAGGGTCTATTCACCAATGAATGGTTGACTAAATTAGGCAATTTTGATCATAACTCAAATGATTGTACTAAAGTGCTAAAAATGATGTGTTTAAGGTAGCAAATTGCATTAATTACTACTTTGGGGTTTAAAGTGCTAAACTAAATTACTAATATAGTTGAGGGGTGAATAATGCCATTAACCCTTTGCACAAATTAAAAACAAAGAATTTAAATATATATATATATATATATCACAACAAGTATTACTAATTTGTACTCACATAGCTTAGAAGATCTTCAGCACCATCTGATTCGTAGAAACTACTGTTCTTCTTGCCCGTTACAATTTCCAGAACTAGAACACCAAAACTATACACATCTGATTTCGTTGAGAAATGGCCATGCATTGCATATTCAATGGTAGACATATAACCACTACAGCCAAAGAATTGTTAGACCATGATTAGAAATTACAAAATTTTGCAAATATGCATAATTTTCCTTCAAAATTATGGGGAAGTTCTAAACTTACTATGTCCCGGCAATAATTTTTGTAGTTGCTGCAGATTGATCTGGACCAAAAAGCCTTGCCATGCCAAAATCGGCTATCTTTGGATTCATATCTATGTCCAGTAATATATTGCTGGCTTTAAGATCGCGATGTATAACTTTAAGGCGAGAATCCTCATGAAGATAAAGGAGTCCTCTTGCTATTCCTTCTATGATCTTATAGCGTCTTGACCAATCCAAGATGTGTTGCTTCTCTGGTTCTTCATGCAATGAAGTAATGTTTTAGTGTGTAAGTGGGTAAGCATAATTTTTTGGTTAGTTGTAGGCAACTAAAATAATCAAATAAAACAATTAATTAAAGGAAAAAGAAAGGGTTCAATAAGACAAGTTAAAATGGTATAAAGATTAATTTTATTTTGCATCTATTAATTTATACTCAATTTTCATGCTACAATCTCAATTTTAGTTTTAGATACGTTGTACCTTAATTCTCAAATCCATCTTACTTCTATGATTTTTAACACTATTATTAAATTAACGTAATCTTTGCATGTGCAAAACAAGTCCGATAAATGTATAATGATGCTATAAGTCTGCAACGTATATTTTGGGTGCACACAAATATTTTATCAATTTTGTTGACCTTGTTCAAAATTGAATTTGTAAGATGGATCAAAGAGTACTCGAAGGTTTAAAATGTCCATGCAAAATAAGAATCACGTATAAGTTAAAAGGTGTAAACTGAAATTAGTCCAAATTATGACTAGTAGAATATCAATTGATACTAGGACTGAATGTAGATGATCAATTTCCAGTGCTATTGTAGTGTAACAGGGGATCAGACATTGAGAAAACGAAATTAATAGTAGTACTCTTATCTAAACTGAGGCCTATTTTTTTCCCAATAAATAGTCGAGGCTGTTCTTGGGAACAAATTCATAGATGAGTAACTTTTCTTCTCCATCGATGCAAAATCCCAGCAATTTTCACTAAATTTTTATGTTGGAGATTGGCAACCACAACAATTTCATTCTTAAACTCTTCTAAACCTTGCATTGAGCCTCTAGACAATCGCTTCACGGCTATCTCTTCTCCATTTGGAAGAAAAATTTAATTCAGTGCAGGGATTTTGCATCATGGATTATTATCATTCTTTAAAAAGGTGCGTGAAGATTTACTATACGTCCTCTTTAATAATAATGATAAAGAAATATCATTCTTGAAATACACTAAGCTTATTGTATGTACCTTGTAGACTTTACCAAATCCACCTTCACCAACTTTGTTATCGTCAGAGAAGTTGTTTGTGGCAGCTTGAATTGAAGTAAAATTATATTGCAATGATTCAGGTGCTAAGATTTGAGATCCATCTGCACAATGAACGTATTAATTAGTTAAAAAAAAAAAAAGAGAGAGAGAGAGAGAATATTAATTAGTTACATATACACTAGTTGTGAGATGTAAAAGAGAATTAGATGAACAAGTCTGAATTTAGAATTTGGAAGAAAAAAAATGTATATCATAACAAGTTACCTTATTTCTATCTCCATCCTAATTAATTTGTCATATTTAATGTTTTTTGGTCACTGTGATCAAATTTTCAAACACTTAATTGTCTAGACTTTATTCAGTCTTTAACATGGTAATACTTTATACAAATTCTATAATCTTATTAGAATATCATACCGTTATATTTTGAATACTTATATAATACGACAATATGTGTTTTGAATGATTCTACAATACAAGTATTAAAGTACAATAGTATGATAACTAACGGGATTATAGAATTTCTTAATACTTGATGGATTAAAATCTTTTATGCACCATCGAGTGTAGATGTATACTATGTGTGTACTGTATGAATTTCAAACGTTATTTTGTACATATAGTATGTATTCACATTTAATAGTATAAATTTTTTTTTATTTCGATAATGCATAAAAGATTTACCTAGACTTAGACATACTACTACTAATTAGTACTATCTACTTAACAGTTGTAATTAATTTACCGGTTACATCCACGGCATCATATCTCTTCCTTGATCTCCTTATAATTAAAATCGAGGCAACCAGAAACAGCAAAATAGAAACAACAACTGGAACAACAATGGCAATAATTGTTCGTTGCGAGCCTCCATCCTTGCCTGAATTACAAAAGAAACTTCTTTAGCTGAAAAAATCTGTCTCTGGGAATTATCTTTCTATTTGAAATGAACTTTGAAGTCATTTGATCCTATACAGATAATATGTAAACAAAGATGTAAAACTTACAGTGTTCAGTACAAAAGAAACTTCAATTTTTTTTTTTTTAAGGTGCGTCAGGCTAAGGTAATAGTGAAACATAAAGGCGATGCGTGAGAGTACTGTAATGGACTTTTTCCTTAAAACTTGAATTAATATCATGTAGCAATTACAATGAGAATGTGTGTAAAGGACGAATTTAATTTGCGGTGTTTGTGGTGAACTGTATCCATGTCATGTCATGTCATGCACAAATTTAAAGTTTAAACTAAAGCCACTGAAATTACATATTTATATTTTGAAGCTCATGTTATTTTTTAAAAAAATTTGTATAGATTAAAACGTACATTTTATTACATATCTTATAATTTATATTTATTTAAATTCATCAATTTGTGAATAAAATATTATAATTTTTAATTTTTTTTAAAAAAAATTAAAGAATGTGAATAAATTTGAATTACAAAATATACGATGAAACCATACATTTTAGTTCATACAAAAATTTCCCAACTTAATTTGTTGGTTTTCCGGTCAAACCGCACATATTCATGTGACTCAATGCGAAAAATATGCAACTAGATTTTGAAATCAAATTGGTCTACCACGAATGAGTTAAATTAAAACTCTAGTGAATACATGCAACCCTATTCAACACTAAACAACCAGCACAACCTCTTACACACAACCGCCATCACCACTAGCCGGGAAATCAAATAACCCCATATCCACCACTCCAGGGAGAAAATACACTGATGATCTATAAATAATAATATTACCATCACTACATGAAATAACCATCGACAAAAATTAATCTTTAATGATTAAAAGAATACCTAATTGACAACCATTTTCACAGTTTTTAATCAGTTAATGATTTCACCTGAGCCAAATTAAAACTTTTCATCTTCATTCACCATTGAAGAAGCCATCAATCAACAAACCCACGACAAACTATAAGGAATATTTAAGTTTAATTCACTCTATTCACCTCAATAGTGCCAACAACCATAAAATTAGGAAAATGGAAGGGAGTAGGGGATCAAAGGTGCCCAAGAGATGGAGAAGGGGCCAAGGGAAGTGCATGGGTTTGACTTTTGAGAGAGTAAGTCCTGATTAATCACTCTTATAATGCGGGGTGAATATGATAGTCGTTAAAATAATTGAAAAATAAAAATTTTATTAATTTTTAATCATCTAACGGCTCGTAATATCATTAATTTTTAATCATCTAAAAATTTATAATATTTATTCCGTATAGCAGATTAGATAATAATAAAATAATGTCTCATTTTGACAGAGATCTGATCATCTCTTCCTTAAGGTTATACACATCTAGATGTGTATCCCCTGTCTAGACAGCATGGTGGTTAACCATCAGAAGTAGTTAAGTAAATATTTTGACAAGGTATTCAAGAAACTTTACCAAAATATTTTTTAGTAGGATAACAGACAGTTTGAGAGTCAACGTCAGTTGACTCAAGGTAAGGGTGCATTTGTTAGAGAATATCTCTAAAGAAAGGGTATCTGTAATTTTATCAAATTTTAAGATTTGTCAAGTAATTTAATTAAACCTCAAAAGAAGTAAATATAATTAATCCATAAAAAGAAAAATCATTGTCCCAAACTTAATGTAAGTGAGATAACTTAGAAGGATCTAAAGCCCCCAAGGAAAAATTGGAAACCCAATGTATGAAATATCACATAGGATCGAATCTGTCGACTTATTGACCATCTACAATAACTAAACAGACATATCCCATCATCTCTTATACCAATTTGCAAAATAATAAGTTTTGGTACTTAGAGACTAATGTGAAGAAAAGAAAATTATACAGTTTAGATGGCTTGATTTGCTTAATTGTAATCTTGGTTCAACAAGTCGAGGATTAATTCCACTTTCATTTCATAATTTAGACCCAATTTTTCCTTTGTATCTTGAATTATAATTTTGGACACTTACACTCTTATCTTTGTAATCTATTCTATTTCAATTTGGTCAAATGAAGCCGTCACTAAAATTAAAAGAATATTTTTGTGTGTACAATAAATTCAATATGATTTAAAATACTATTGTCACAATATTTTGATGCACGAGCACAGATATCGTTAAGCTTGGTGACAATGATAAAATTGGGATGAATTGAGATAGATTTGAGAATTGATATTACAAAGTGTTCAAAACTCAAATTGAGAGAATAAACTAAAAATTAAGTATAAGATAAGAGATATAAAACAGAATTAATCCGCAAAGTAGATGAAGTAGTACAACATACTTAAATTCAATGTGATCCCAATGATATACACACAATTGCATTTCATTGCAAAAAAATTTTGGGGAGACCAAGAACCATTTATAACTTAGACTAGTTGTATGACACTGTTGTGCACATTTTTTTTTTATTTTTTGAAGATGACACAAACAAATAAAGAATTTAGTTGTATAACTTTCAAAAATTATTGGTCATGATCCAGGTGATAATTATTTTAAACAGTCACGATATGTATCCTGTTAGTATATCAAATAATAAATTTACTTAAAATCGTACAAAATAAATTATAATTTTAATTAATTATTTGTAGATTAATTTTAAAAAATTAACTAGTTAAAAATGAGGCTTATATTATAATTTTTTGTTCATATTTTAAAATTTATGTGGGCTGATACGGCATATCAGTATCGAAACCAAAAGAGGCGACGGTCTTTGAAACCGATAAGGATCTTCTGTCACATAATTCGTGCCACTCTTTGTCACATTATTTAATAAACTATCAAGATTACTTTATTAAAATCACATTACTTAACAGTTCATTAAGTAATGTGATAGAGAGTGACACATGATGTGATACAGAAAATCTTGTACCCTTTGAACCATGGTTGAACATACGTAAGGGTCTACCCAAATATTTAATTTTCCGAGTTAGAAGTCTTGGCAGATTACCTGTACTACTTGAAGTGGTAGGAACGGGAGGAGGCGGTGAAGGATTTGGTGGGGGCCCTGGTGGGGGTGCTACACTAGTAACGTTGTAGAAACGATAGACTTCATACCTGATGTTGCAGCTGGGAAAGACAACCCTACCTCCCTGCTTGTTAAGGCAACAATTTGGAAGAAATGAGACGGCATTACTCAGGCAAGAATCACAATCCACAGTGGAAAGATCAGGTGTGCACTGTGCCAAGGTATATAGCTTCTGGAAGGCTGAAAAATCGGCTTCTTCAACAGCAAACTTTTTTCCTGAACGATCATTCGCAGCCCGATTCGTGATATTATTCATCAAACTCTCCAATATCTGATTGAACAATAACTTGTTGTATCAGTTATATTCTGTGAATTAACCAGCATCAACACTCTGTTGGCGTCCGCTCTATTAAAGATGTACTGATTCGAATACCGTAACAAACACTCATCGTACCAAACGGTGGCGCCCCTTTGATTCGGGCACTCCTGTATAATTCTCCCGCTAGCAGTGTCCACACACTGTACACAAACATCTATGGCAACGTCGCCTCGACATAGAAAGAGGCCGTAGATAGTGTTAGAGGGATCATTGCCGCGGCCAACAGCCGTGGAATTATAGAAACCGTTACTCCTGGAAGCATTTGAAGAAAGTGTGGAAAGGAGGAAATTCAGATTTGTTCTGTAGGGGCTGTTGGTAGTGTTAGGACTATAAGTATTATTTTCGCAGTAGGATGAAAGAAATGTCAAGCTATTTACTCTATTGGTGAAGCCAACTAGCAAGCATAGAATGCAACATGAGAAAAGTAGATTAATTCTGAATATGATTTTGAAGGTTGGCATGTTGATAACATGAGATTATTGATTATGTAATACTCAAAAAACTGGCTAGTTTGATGGTTTGGCATGTTAAGCTAACAGACTTTATAAGGTAATAAATTCTCGTACTATGGTATTTGATTAGATGTGAAAACGAGTGGTTAGCAGTTGCATCTTACATACGAGAGACGACTTCCGACGACTTCCAATCCCATTTCTAGAATATATGGAATTAAAATGAAGGGATAATTGCAGAAACTTCCCCTGAAGTTTCAGACAATTGCCTGTGGAACCCCTTTAATTTGAAAAATTACACCTACCTCCCTTGGTAACATAAAATGAGGGGAGGTCGGTGTAATTAAAACAGTAAAATCAGGGGATGTTCGTGATGGTCAATAACCTTAAATTGCCGAAATGCCCTTGCTAAAGTTGGTCGATAGTTGTGATTTTGTTAATTAATTTGGGCTGTATGCTGTATAGGGATCAAATTGACCCAATAAAATAGTTTGAAAATTACATTATCCCAAATTAAAACTTGAGGGACTAATATTAGGTGAGTAAAATTGTTGAAAGATCATTTGAGTTATTTGCTCATTTCAAAATTACTTTTACAAAAAATAAAAACAAATATCCTAGCTAGTAACAATTAGATAAGAGCAAATTTCCACGAAGTTGATTTTTCATTAGAGAAATAGTCGTACTGTCAAAATCAAAGAGCAAATTGGTAAAGTTTGTATTATAAATATCGTGAAGTATCACTTCAACTATTCAATTCTTGGACAAGTAGATAGGAGAAATAATGTGCAATATTGTAGATGTCACGCGATCTTGGGTAGATGTGTCATGAGCTGTGGAATCTCATAAAAGGAATTTTTATCTGACCTTTTCCTTAAATTGAAATGATAACATCATTAAAATGGAAAAAATATAATTTTAGTTTTTGAAGTTTGAGTTGTGGTTTATTTTGCTTCCTAAAGTTTCAAACAAAATATATTTAGTTTTCAAACTTTTCAATTTCAATCAATTTATGATAAATTTTATTTTAAAAATTCCGTCAATTAAAAAAGAAAAAAGCACGTGACTGTTAAATTTCAAGTTTTAAATGTGGAAAAATGAAATTTTGGCTCTCAAAGTTTGCGTCATGGTCTATTTTAGTCCCCAAAGTTTCAAACAAAACATATTTAATCCTCTAAATTTTTATTATCTTCCAATTTAGGACAAATTTAAAAATTTTGTCAATTACAAATGGAAAAACTCAAATCTATCTTGAGATATAATATTTTCTAACCGATTTCAATTGACTTAACCATATTTTCACTTTTTTCTTTGATTATCAACGTCTAACCATTCACCATTTTTGTCTATATCATAACACTGATATACCGATTTCAACCCATTTAGTGACGGATTTAGCAACGAATTTTTAATAAAATTTGTGGCTAAACAATTTACCGACGGATTTGACGACGAAATCCATCTGTCAAAAAATACCTCATAGGTAAAATATAACAATGGTTTTACCGACGAAATTTCAGCGACGGATTTTCATTTTCATCGACATAATTGGTTATTAAATTTGGTTTTGAGACATTATGGAAATATAGAGATATGTTTTTTTTTTCTTTTCGCCAAATTTAGTGACTCAAAATCTGTTGCTAAGAATAACAGTTGCGACGAGAAAATTCTCCAGTGATTGATATTTTAAAATATTTAAAAATTATTAACAACAGAAAAATACATCACTAATTTAAAAATATTATAAAAAAGGTTGCTTTTAATCACGTGAAATATATTTGAATTACTTTATTAATCAATTAATCTTGTTCAACATTTGCAACTAAATATTGAGTTTTCATTTACTACACCAATTTCTGCAAACATTCCAAAGATTAACCCTAATAAATGAGTTTCATTATACTGTAAAAAGTGAATTATTATTGTTTTATTATAACTCAAAGATTAATTTTGAATTAAACTTTTTTTTAATTTATTAGTAAATAATTATTATATTATTATTATCATTTCTTTATATATAACTTTTTTAATACCAGATTAAATCTTATACACATCTAGATGGTTGAAATAAGTTGAGAGGTGTTATAACCCATATTAGATTTAACAGTCACGTACATATACACATCTAGATGTTCATAAGAATAGTAATTGTTAGATGTTGATAGTTAAAGGGAAAAGTAGAAGTATGGTTAATGGGTTTAAATCGGCTGGGAAGTGTTATAACCCAAGATAAATTTAACAGTTATGTGCAATGCCCATGACTTTTTTCATTTGTAATTGACAGAATTTTCAAATTTGTCTTAAACTAAAAGATATTAAAAAGTTTGAGAATTAAACAAGTTTTATGTAGAACTTTAAGGATTAAAATAAACCATGACTCAAACTTTGAGGGTTAAAATTGTATTTTTTTCAAGTTTGAAACTTGACATTTAACAGTCATGTACTTTGCATGTAACTTTTTCAGTTTCTAATTGACAGAATTTTTAAATTTGTTCTAAATTGATAGAAATTAAAAAGTTTAAGAACTAAATGTGTTTTAACTGAAATTTTAGGGATCAAGATAGACCACACACAAACTCTGGGGGCTAAAATTGTATTTTTTTTACTTTCTAAAAAATAAATGTTTTAGTTTACTTTTTCAAAAAATTGTTACGAAGTTGTTTTTTTAACCTTCCAAATTAATTTCTTTACTGTCAAAATCAATTTAGATCAAGAGGAAATTGGAAGGGTTTGTATCATAAATATCAGGAAGTAAAGAAATTCTTATATGGATCCGATCTATGATAGGTGAGATGGATTCCTTGATCCACATTCATTCACGTCACTCTAATTCATTAAAAATAAATTTTTTCAGAGTGATAGTATTTCGTTAACTAGATTCTAGGAAGGTTACAACCCCCTAGACCCCCCACTCATCCTACTTCGGTCCTCTAACTCTCCCAATCCCCTTTAGATATTATATTATACTAGTCCCTCCGTTCATCTAACCAATGGACTCCATTGTCTTCTATTGGTAAGAAAGGACTTAGAAGAAATGTAACAGGCCTATAGATGGAGACGACCAAAGTGTGATTCTAGTTCAGGTAGCTATTAATCCGTCTCACTCAGCATGTAGTAGATAAATATGGATTAAAAAATTTATTTCATCTTTCGTAGATCGGATTCATATAAAAAATTTTCTTAAGAAGTATCATTTTAACTATTCAAATATGTGATCAAGTAGAAAGGAGAAAAAAATGTATACAATACTGTAGATGTCACGAGAGCGAAGTTAGGATGACGTTCGGCACTAATTTGGGACATAAATTGGCATTACCTGCGGAAGGAAATATGGAATTTTCAACTGAAGTTTTCTCACATAAAAGAGAAGGAAAATTTTTACTTGTACCGCGATCATGGCATAACAAGGGTAAGTTAAGGGAGGACGAGTGGGGCCGGCAAAATTTCAGAATTTGTATTTTTTATTTTTAAAAATATTAAAAATTTTATTTGTATTTATATAAAATTTGTATTTCTTTCTCTTAAAAATTTTAAAACATACAACCTAACACTTATAATTGTATTTTTATTAAATTTTATCACCTAGATAAAATATGATTTCTGTATTTGTTCTTGTGACAGTGTCATAAATATAAAATCACATCACTTTCGTCACAAGAAATTCATAAAATGTGACATAACGTGATTTTACACGAATCAATAATTCATAATACTGAACCATTCATTCAGTCAATTTAAAAATTTTCAAAAAGACTACATAGAAAGATACCCCACCTCTTTAGATGAAAATGATAGTTAATGAGGAAAATGATGTTGAGTGTTGACTACTTCGACCTCACTTCCATTCCAACTCTCTTGCCTAACCTCAGTACATTGCTCAAGAATCCGCGTTACGAATTAAAATATGCCACCTTTGCTAGAAAGAAAATTCTGGTTCACATGCTTTATTAAAAACGACCTTTGAGCTAGTACGAGTTATTTTCTTTCTTCATTTCCTTCGTAGAAAAATACTTACATAGGCTTAATTTTTGATTTCACCTATAGATTCTGTGATTAAAATTAAATTTTAAAGAATTTTACTGACATCAGCTGATAGTCATAGATTTTCTAAAATTTAATTCACACCACAAGATCTATAAATGAGACAAAAAATCGGATCTACTTAAATATTTATCTTCCTTTATAGCTAGGAAACCATTACTACCTCTACCTCTTAAAGAAAAAAAAAAAAGAAAAAAGGTAATAATCCATCAAACAACTAGAGTTTAATAAAATTTGACCTTATTCTCACCCAAATGAAAAATGCCAACAAAGAAAATTTATCTTTAATTGTTCAAAACAGTAGAATATGCATTAAAAGTTTCCAAGTAAATGGGTCAAAAATCTTTCCGTGCACTCTCAAGCATGTTTAAGCATACTAAGAAGAATGCTGAATATACCACAAATACGTTTAACATGTTTAAGCATGTTAAATATATTTATATAGAACTCATGAATACTCTGTTTTCATCAAAATTTACAGTAAAATGATAAGAAGTAAAAAGATTCTGGAACAAAATGATTAAAATATTAGTTCATAGTGTAATGTAGTAATAGTGACTATGTAACTTTAAGCAGTTAAAATAGGTTTAACCCTAAACTAAATTCAAACGAAAGAAAAGGCAAATTAATTTATGCACTGATAATTAATATTGAAGAATAAAAACATTATTAGTTAGCAAGATAGAACAAGAATTATTTTTAGAGCACAAATCATTTATAAAAATAAATTTAGAATATCAAAGTACAACTTACGAGTTATTGTATTTTGAATTAAATTTATTTTAAAATTTTCTCAACTCACCCTAATTTCATGGCGATAAGGCATATGACGACATTTCATCACTTATTTGGATGGAAAAAGTAACATGTTTAAGTCTTAGGGGCAATATGTGTAAAAAAAAAACAAAAAAAAAAACATGGCTAATTTGTAACTTATTTACAGGTGTAAAGTGTAATAAGCTCTTTTATTTATTAATATTTATTTTTAGGCGTTTCCCCCTCTTGTTTGCCTTCTGGAGTTGAACTTCAGAAGTCGAATGTCGAATATCATCTTCGTTCTACAAGCCTAGATTTGTGCTGCATTGGAACTAATTACTTCAAATTTCAAGTAGACCAGCAAAACAGTTCCCAATTAAGTATGGCATTTCGCTTGACAAAGTTATTAGCTCCTAATGGCTCCATCATGGCTAACAACAGAAACAAGTATTCTATTCTTTTCAGACCCATATCAAACACTTCCATGCTGTCTTTATACACATCTAGATGTGATAAGAGACAGTCATCCATAAGCCTCATCTCCTACTCTCTCAAGTACGGTGAGTTCACTGCTACCGTAATTCTCCATCTTCAGTTTATGGTTTTTGTTGTTTTATTATGGCACTCCAACTGCTTGTCAAAATGCCTCTTAGACATATTTATGCAAAACATAAAGATTTAGTCTTTGATTTTGGTGTTTTGTGGAGATATAGAATCTGGGTTTTTCTCATTTTAGGAGAGGTAGGTGTACTTTTCAAATTAGAGGGGTGTTACTTGCAATTGTCAGAAATTTTAGGGGAGATTTCTGTAATTATCCCTTTAATTAAGCAATGCAACGTAAAGTTTGCTATGCTTTTTTCCTGTTTTTATTATCACTGCTTAAATACTCTTTTTGGTTTATTATTTTCTTCCCTCTAAATTTGCTCGATAGTAGAGAGATAATTACCTCTTTAAAATCAAAAGATCCATGCACTATTGCATGAGTCTAAACAAGAATTTTCTTCTAGTAAGCACCTAACATGCATGTCCTAGTAACACATTAGATGTGATTTTAGGGTTTCAAGATCACTTTTACAAGTACAATAAAACAAGTCTTGATGGTCAATAACCATTACTATAGCTAGTTAGTATTGCTAGTGACTCAATTGTTTTAATTGAAATAAAAAATAGTTGATGGTCAATTACCTTAAATTGCCGAAATGCCCTTGCTAAAGTTGGTCGATAGTTGTGATTATGTTAATTAATTTGTATACCATGCTGTATAGGGATCAAGTTGACCCAATAAAATAGTTTGAAAATTACATTATCCCAAATTAAAATTGAGGGACTAATATTAGGTAAGAGTAAAATAGTTGAAATACCATTTGAGTTATTTGCTCATTTCAAAATTACTTTTACAAAAAATAAAAAGAAATAACCTAGCTAGTAACAATTAGATAAGAACAAATTTCCACGAAGTTGATTTTTCATTAGAGAAATAGTCGGACTGTCAAAATCAAAGATAAATTTGGTAAAGTTTGTATTATAAATACCGTCACTTCAACCATTCAATTCGTGGACAAGTGGAAAGAAGAAATAATGTACAATATTATAGATGTCACGCGACTGAAGTGGGTAGGTATACACTTGATCCGTCGAAGGAAATAATAGGAATTTTTTGACTGACCTTTTCTTCAAATTAAAATGATACTTAACGAGGAAAAAGATGCTTGAATCTTGAGTAGTTCCTCCTCATTTCCAGTTCAATTCTCTTGCCATTTTTTTTAATAAAAAAGAAGATTATACAGTTGATCTTTACTTATTTATTAATGATTTAAATTTATGACTTAATTATATGAGAAGTATAAGATCTTATTACTTATTAATGACTCGAATTTATAATACAAATCACATAAAAAACATAATTTTATTATTTAAACTATATTTAGTTGTCCAGTTCCATTTTCTTGCCTAAACTCTTTATGTTGCTCAGGAATCCACTAAAGATACAACAGCATTTGCAAGCTAAAATATGCCACTTTTGCTAGAAAGAAAATTCTTGTTCGCATGTTTTTATCAACAACAAAAATAAAATAAAATAAAATAAGGGTTGATAGAAAGAAACGAGACGACATCATTCATTGTTTTGCCAAGGATCTTGGTCCACTTGTTTTGCCAAGAATATTTTGGGAGTCCTGAAAAGCCTATCAAAAATTGCCCTTACTCCTAGGACGAAATGAAAGAAAACGAAGACGGAAAGTGAATTTTTTTGGTAGGATTTCCACTAATATTAAAAACATAAAAATTGAGAAGAGAATCACTAAAAACATAAAAAAAAACACTACTGTTGTAAATTTTTATTCATTCACTCATTCGTAGAGTTTAGATATATATTTTTTTCATTAGAGTTTAGATACCCTAGATACAAGCATCAATTTTGTAACAATCATTACAGTTTAAAATTACTAAAGTACTCCCACCATTCCATCCATTTTATTCATTATTTTGGGTTTGTGCATGCACAATAACTAAAAAAGATTTTCTAGAAATTATTTTGTTCATATGATTGAACCCTGCTTTAAAAACATTAAAATTAAAATTACTTGTTTGGTAATAAAAAATTTAGAAGAAAGATATGTTATTCCACTCTCTCTAGGATCAGAACAGGCCACCAGCACATATTTTAACAACTTATAGCAATTCTTACAGATTGCCCACTAAACAAGGGATTGAAAATAGCGAAAGTCGAATTTTAAACCTTTTGATTGTTTGATCGCCTACTTACTATCTGAGCCAATCTCTATTGACAAATTATAATTATTTTACTATAATAGTAGGAAGGAGAGAAAAACAATAACTGAGGAAGGGGAAAGGTGATTAAGAGGTAGAGTAAATTTTCTGACGTGATGCCCCGTCCCACATTGAAAGTGGGAAAGAGGATATTTTTATAACAAGTTGGGTCATGAGCTACTTACAACTTAACTTAAGCATTTTAAGCCCGTTGCTTCCGCTCAAAAGTTGTTGGGCCAGCCATGGGCTCAGGGTGTTACAGTTGGTATCAGAGCGAATCTCGTGTGGTCCAACTTGGGCTTTGCGAGGACGCAAAGCCTTAAGAAGGGGTGATTGTGATGCCCCGTCCCACATTGAAAGTGGGAGGAGATATTGTATTGTTTATAACACCTTGGGTCATGGGCTACTTACAACTTGGCTTAAGCATTTTGAATCAGGGTGTTACAGTTGGTATCAGAGCGAATCTCGTGTGGTCCAACTTGGGCTTTGCGAGGACGCAAAGCCTTAAGAAGGGGTGATTGTGATGCCCCCGTCCCACATTGAAAGTGGGAGGAGATATTGTATTGTTTATAACACCTTGGGTCATGGGCTACTTACAACTTGGCTTAAGCATTTTGAACCCGTTGCTTCCGCTCACTGTCTTTAAAAGTTGTTGGGCTTAAGCATTTTGAACCTAGAAGTTGGATCCTGTCTCTTATACACATCTAGATGTGTTAAGAGCCATGTAGCAAGAGTGCATTATACCCACATTTGGTACATGGAAATGACTTGAAAATAAATAACATTTCCAGCTTATCTTTCGTATTTTCCCTTGAGAAAAGTTCATTTCAATTCCAATTTAGAAAGAAAAAATGGTAGTATATCAACTCTATCTATAATATCTACAGCCGTATATAATTACATATAAAATAAATAAAACACAATCTGTCAATTATTTATGTATTTAGATGTGTATAAGAGACAGATATTAATTAATATAAATTTTTTAATATTTATAGCATTATAAATGATTTAATATTTTTACTATTTAATATGTATTTGAATACCAAAAAATGTAAATTTTTAAAAATTTGCATCATTAAAACAAAACAAGTTTCTCACACCCATAAAAATGTTAACATCAATACGAAACAATTCAAACAAAATTATCTATATATCTTAAAAAATCAAGAATACATGAATCAAATTAACACAAAATCTTTTCTATTCTGACATCTAAAAATCATTATACTAAACACTAAAAAAAGAAAATTTATTATATTCTACCCTTAATAATCAGATGTAAAATGGGAATGAGCATTCTTGCTTATTTCAAATTGAAGTACATTTTTCTTAGAATAACATTTTTGATTCACATCATTCTAGCATAATAAACGTGGGGTTCCAAAGCGACTAAAAATTTGAAAGAAAGGAAATTGTATAAAACTATTACTCCTTTCGTTTAAAATAATTGTCAACCTTAGTTGGTACACACGGATTAAGGAAGCTATTAAATTGCATAAATTTTGCAAAAAAAGATAGTTCAAAGTGACTAAATTACCCTTTTGCATTAATATACCAATTACATAATACTCCCATCATTAATATGACACTAAGGGTAAAAGTTGAAAAAACATCATTTAATACTTCTATAACTTTCTAGTAAGTAACAGATAATATGAAATAAAATAAATTATCTAAGGTGACAGTTATTTTGAAATGGAAAGAGTAAAATGGAAAGGATAGAGTAATATTAATGTGTAAATTTTTTTTTTTTACTCACCCTATAATGTGTAGCGGGTATTAAACCGTTGAATAACTAAAAAATTAATAAATACTATACTTTTCAATTATATCAATGGTCGTAACTTTGTAAGACCTACCTTGCATTGATGAATGAGTATCACACATTTTCTCGATCTTGAGATTTTATGGACAATCTACGGGGACGGGATTCATCATAATGAGATGGTAGGTCCATTGTTACAATTTTGATAGGTTCCCAGCCCTTATTTTCACAAGGTTAAGTGATTCTATGGGAGAGAAAATCCGTACATAAAATGAAGATATAAGGTGACAGAGGGTCATCTTGCTTGATCCCTAACGAGTAATCCAATCTGTCTTACAACCACTGTGTAACACAGTAAGTCGGGGAAAAGAGATACAAGCCATAATGGTTTTGATGAGATTTTTAGGAAGGTCAAAGAAAACAAGTGTTTGATAGATAAAATCCCACTCAAGCTTGTCAAAAGCTTTCTCAAGATCAATTTTTATAGCACATGCCCTTAGGAACCTTTGTAGTGCTTGAGCTTGAAGATGAGCTCTTAGACAACGATGACATTATCTGTCCCCTTTCTGCCAGGAATGAAGTTGGTTTGATAAAGAGAAATCCAATTTTTCATGAAATTAACGTCTAATTTTGTTGACAAGCACTTCAGAGAGGACTTTATACACACAGTTGCATAAGCTAATATGCCTAAAGTGCCTGATGGTTTCAGGTGTAGATAATTTAGGAATGAGAGAAATGAGAGTATCATTGGCAAGTCACTGATAAGGCCATGATTGAAAGCATTGAGAACAAAAGTCTGAACATAGGGCTGATGTGATCCTAGTGTTTGTGCATGAAGAAAAAATACAAACCATCTGGTCCAGGGGCTTTGAAAGCTTTAAAGGCAGAAACAAGCTTTTCTAATTTTAGCAAGGGAAGGAGGTCTAGACAAGATCAACTTGTCTTCATCAGCAAGAGATCTAATGAAGGTGTGGTAATTAGGCTTAAGTTTGCGAAAGGACTTTGAAGAGGTAAAGAGGCTATCAAATAACAATGGATCTGGGATTTAAGGTTCTTATCCCCAGAAATCCATGTTATAAACGGAATCCCGGAGGGACAAAATCTTGTTTGTTTTCCTTGGGAGGACAGTCACAGTTTTTAGGTACTTGGTATTGACCTCATCCCAAATAACATGTTCATATTTATTTTTCCTCTTATAGTTAAACACTTTTTTGATTTAATTTACTTTTCAAAAAAAAAGGATAAATTATCATAAACTCTCATGTTTTCGTACCCATAGTCCCATATATTTTCGAAACCAGGTCTATAATTGAGGTTCAATGCTCATATCTTCTCAATCAACCCAAATTAACTAATAGAGTGATCAATTCACTTAATTGACTATTAAGAGCCCATTAGTATTATCCAATTAGTTCATTTTATGACTTAAGTAACCCACTAACCTCTACCCATATGAAATTGACATCACAAAATTCTAACCCATGACTAATTAAAGCATATTAAATAGCAATAAAGAAAAATAAAACGTGAGAATACAATTAAATTAAACAAAGTCAGAACTATAAAAAACTAATAAACCAGAGTAGGTGCATAAGACCTAACCTAATAATTTCTACCCATAAGAAATTGACTTCCCAAAATCCTAACCATGATTAAATAAAGCATATTAAATAACAGTATAACAAAATAAAACATCAAAAAAAAAATTAAATCAACCAAAGTAAGAATTCTAAAAGGCTAGTATAGTAATCATTTAATGGAAGACTTCGTAGTTTGAAAGTACTAGTAAGATGTATGTGCCATGCACGTATTGACTCATGTATTTCTTTTATATCTTTACCATAGCTTTATCAATACCATACATATATTTTAAAATTTGTTTGTTTAATTAACGCCATGATGTTTTTTGGTAGAAAAATGCATGTGTTTCAATTATATATCAAGTTTTATTAGATTTAGCACATAAGATAGCGTTAAGTAATATTTAATTTGAATTGCAATCATTAGTAGAATTAAGATAAAGTTGTTTAATCAGCTAAAAGAAGAATAATTACAATTATTGAGATTTAATGTAACCTAACTGAAAAGTTATTTTCTTAATAAATTTGGCATTGAATATAAACCTATAAATTTCACTAAATTTATGCAAAATTTATTTCTTTATTTGTTATTTAATTGTTTATGAGGAAAACAGAGTATAATTCAAAGATTTAATAAGTCATTAATGTTTATTTTATTATATTCCTTTTTGAGAGAATTACTCATGGAAATCTATTTTTATATAAAATTTTTGGAAAGTCAACTTCATTTTCTGCTTGTGTCATTTTCAAATTGTATTGTATGATCTTGCCTTAAACAATTTTTCATAATTGATTATCATGATTTTCACCTTATTTTTTATTTTATTATGTTTTTAAGAGAGTAAATTTTAAAGGTACTTTAATTAGGCTATAGAGACATTTTCTTCAAAAGAATAGAGTCTTTGAAAATTCATGTGGTTTTGCCTTCAATATAGATCTACATAACTTGATCCTCAGTCTTATGATTTTTTTTAAATATTTAACTTACCTTAACAATTAATTTGAATCCTCAATTATATTTTTCATTATATTACTTGTATTTTTATATAGCTCTTCTTTACAAGTGAAATTGCATATAAAAACTTTTTTATTAAATTCATTTGAGATCATATGAAATTTTGTAATCATTTTTTTAAATACACGAATGGAGGAAGCGAGATAGTTTTTTGAATTTTTTAGGTTTTCACATTTAGGGCAAAAATGATTAATAGAGTTATAATTTAAGTAAAAGTTCAGAGACAAATCTATTAACTAAAAATATGTATGATTAACTCTTATTTATTTTGTTATACATTCATTTTGAAAATAAATTGAAAGCAGAAATTTTCAGGTAAATGTTTACATGCATTCAGATGTCCCACCTCACCCTTTAGTTGTATGTCATACAGTCATGGCATATTATTCGAGTTATAGGCTAATGTTAAGTATCCTAAAACTATTCTGTATGCATGTATTAAAACCTTTTAAATAAATTAAAAACATGTATGATTAATGTTAAGGTTGTGTATTACCAGTGACACGTCATTATAACCATTTCGAAGAAGTTTTTAAGATAATGTTCATTAATTATATTTATTATAATAAATTGCCTTTTTGGCCAATGTTAAGTCTTCCATTATTTTATTTCTTACCCTTTTTTAGGACTATTCTATATAATGCACATGTACATATAAACCCTTTTGAATAATCAACGTAGGTAGTAAGACACTTTTACTATAATCTATTGGTCATGGTTCAAGTTTTTTTTTTTTTAAAAAAAAATCTTATATATAAATTTAAAATTTGTAATATTAATTTTGTTTTACCAGTGATTCATCATGATAAAATATTTTCTCTATTAGAAGTTTTAAAGACAATGGCCATTAGTTACATTTGTTATACTAACTTATCTATTGAATTTCACTCCCAACTATTCCAATTTCACCAATTGATAATAATATAAAAAAGGTTCCAGTGCATAATGATTTCTATAGACATACATGTATTTGCACAGATATTAGAATATCTCAAGATTTATAGGATATTATCAAGTGGAGAAATATAGTGGAAAAGGCATTATAATGAGTTAGATGACGAATTACAGCTTAGTTGGTAAGACATTATCTATGATTTATTAATCATGAGTTTGATTCAGTAAGAGAAAGAATGAGGTTATGTGTTTTTTTTTTTTTTTTAAGTTGAACTAAGTAAAAAGATTAATTAGCCAAAAACCTTACAAATGTATGAAAATTTTTTATGCTTGTAGGAAGATAATATATGATATTCCTGTCTCCTGCACTTTTCTATATGGATTTAGTGACTCAATCCATTTGATTTCCTTTCCTTCCCCAGTAGGTGTCCAAAAACGTGGGATCATCAAGTTCATCACCAGTGGCAAGGAAAAAAAACTTGTTTACGAATTAAACAATAAAAATAAAAAATAATTAATAGATGTGCATGTATGATTATTGTGAAATGAAAGCAAGAAAATAAATCAATAAATTTCAATGGCGACTCCATGATCATACTTTATGTAGACACCTATTTTTGTCCCTTAAATTCTTCCCTATTTTCCTTTTAATTTGACTCTCAATTTTTTTTTTCCCTTTTAATTTCTTTTTAACCTGCTTTTTGATTTCCTCTTAATTTATCCTTTAATTCTCTCTTAATTTGTCTTATGGTGTTTAACTATTATGTGTTTTATGCATTTTTGAAATAAAAAGAATGAGTTTTAACATTATTAAGTTTTTAGATTTTTCAAAAAAAAAAAAAAAAATTCAGCGCGTGAACGATACAGCATCTGTTCACGCGAACATCGACAGAGCTGTTTTGGCCACGTTTTTCTCTGCGTTTTTTCACCCATTCTCACCAAAATTTCAGATGTCCCATACTCCCAACATGACAAGGTATGGTCTTTGACCATTTTTACACTCAATCCACCTCTTTAAAGAGCAAAAAAAAATCAGTCTAAAGTGGAGGGGACGAAATTTCTGCAGAAAAGAAAAGAGAGAAATTTTTGCAAGTCTGGAAAATTTTTCAGACAGCCAACTTTGAGCAAAAATTTCAAACGATCTAAAAGTAATTAGACTAAACTCAAAGAAGAAAAGTTGTAGAGAGTACCTGGAACTACAACTTATCTTTGAAAAGCTCAAGAAAAATCATTCATTTTGAGGGTCAAAAACGTGGTAGAATCAAGCTGGTGGCCAAGAAAATCTGCAGAAAAAAAAAGAGAAATTTTTCTAGTCTGGAGCCAACTTTGAGCCAAGATTCCAAGGGAAATCTAAGAAGAATTACAATTATTGACTCAAAGAAGAAAGGTTGTAGACAGTATCTGGGACTACAACTTCTATTTGTAAAGATCAAGCAAAATCGTTCACCTGGTGGATCGTGAAAAACGTGGTGGAAGAAAGCCAGTTCATCAACCGAAAGCTTGGAGGCGCCGAAAGCAAATTCGGCTCAAACGCACTCCAAGCCAAGCATAACCAATTCCACCACATTACTGAGGTTGAGGTGAGTTAAATGAGCTAGAATCGATTGTTTTGGTGACAAAATGCTTATCTTACTATTTTTACATTATTTATGACTTAATTTTCGTTTTTTTTTTTTATTTTTTAAATTTCTTCTAAGTTACATTTTTAATGACAATAACCACCAAACTTTAATTTGATTTTTTTTTGACATTTTAATATGTTTAATTACCCTTTGATTGTGAAATTACCGTTTTGCCCTTATGAGTATTAAATTGTAAATAGGCTCTAATTTTGCACATATTTTTCGATTAGTTTATTTTGTGATGATTTGTGCTTTATATAATATTTATGCTTTTTATAATACTTGTTAAATGATGTGAATTTACTCTGTTGTCCTCAAATTTTGTTTAATTGCACGACTACGTGAACATTAAATATTTGAATCAAATTTCATGATTTAGTCCATGACTTAATAACTGTATCAATAATATAAAATCGGGCTAGAAGTAAACTTTGGCGTGCATGAAAAACGACTGTTTTGCCCCTTGGGAGTTAAAGGGCACTACAAGTTAAATGTGTGCAACTTTAAATTGGACCCCGGACTAAATTTACCTGTCAATATTTTTATTTACCATTTATTTTCATTTCCTCATTAATATGTATATATTTTTATTACTTTTAAACTATCTTAAGCACACGTACGCTACAAAGTCGGCAATAATGAATACTAAATTGAAAAGGGAAACGCGATAAAATCATGCAACAGGTCCAACGCCGGGTAAAAGTGGGTGCCGAGGGAAATTCAAATCTATCTCAAACCTTCCCATTTTACAACAGGATTCTCGAACTCATGTTTTTTGAATTACGTGGACCAGGAGTCAATCTAGACTAGGGTTTATTTTTTTTCTTTAAATTTTGATGTATTTTTGTGTCCCGGCACACCCTAACACACCGGGTGGCGACTCCAATCTTGTGTTCCCTTGCTTAGATTATTTTTGTATAATTCATAGTCGCATTTAAAGACCCGTTATGTAATAGTAAATAGGTGATTCATTTAAATTGGTAATAGTAAGTAGATAATTTATGTTTGTAATAGTAAATAAGACTTTTAATTTAATCACCTATTTTACGAGCACCACATGGGCTCAAACATTAAATAAACGATGGAGAAATTTTTAACTAAGAAAGGATTCTAGTTATTTAAAAAATGCGTGTGAGATGGGATCCTTAATTATCTTCAATCCCACACATAATTTATAGTCAAATGCTAGGAAAGAATGAGATGTGGTAAATTTTTACTTGGCAAGTCCCAGGCATATATAGCGATAATTAGCTTGATCAATTAACGTATGTACAATGCCTTTCAACTTTTTACTATGCTTGGAGTCTATACATTGTGTATCTCTGCTGCTTATGTTATGCCTAGTAGAGTTCTAATATAAATTCAATAACATTAAGAATTGCCGAGTAATTAATTAGCTTACTCGTAAAAGAGTCTCAATGTAATATTAATAGTATACACATTGATTACAATTAAGAATCAATAAATTAACTCGTGAAATATTTACATATTTATCCATCATAGATGTTTCTAATAATGGGTAAATTAGGTAAATCAAAAAAGAAAAAACACCAAGAAAGAAAAACACACTCATACTTTTATAATATACTAGTATAGATATAGATTTAAGAGGACTTTGTAGCCTAAGTAAATATGGAATAAATGAGAAGTCTTACATGTAATAGAACCAAACTAAAACAATGGAGAAAAATATAAACTAAAAGAAAGGAAGACAAAAAACTAGAAGTTCCTCCCCAAGTGAGGGGGAGAAAAGAGAAAGGAAAAACTAATGTGACTTCCTAAAATCAGCTCCAAAAGGGGTATTTTATAGTAAGGTTAGGTATTAGAGGTCAATTTCCATCATTTCCATTTGAAACCACTCAAAATCTTGCATCTTTGGTCCTCCCAGCTTGGTTTCTTCACTTGTGCCCCCAATTTTGTATAATATTCACCTACAAAATATATCAAAGATACATAAGTACTACTATATGCTAAATTATCATTATAAACACTACTTAACATACTTGTACTCAAAGATTAATACCAAAAATGTTCGAAACCTAGTACAGAAATCGAGAAATTTAGGATGCATATAATTCTAATTTTCTAGAGTTACTAATGGCCTTCCTTGGCTGACTCTGATTATAATATGAGTGATGATGAAGTATTTATTGATAATGTAGACAAGAATGTTGAACAGTTAAGTGTTGATAGTCAGAGGAAAAAGTGAAAATATAGTTAAATGGGTCGAAATCAGCTAATTGGTCTTATAACGTAGATTAGATTTAACAATCACGTATATTGCACGTGACTTTTTCCATTTGTAATTGATAAAATTTTCAAATTTTATCCTAAATTAGTAGAAATTGAAAAGTTTGAGAATTAAGTGCGTTTTGTCTTGAACTTTGGAGACTAAGATGGACCGTGACCAAACTTTCAATACTAAAATTGTATTTTTCCATTCTTTTTGAACATTTGGATCTTTAGATTTAAGTAGTCACATGCAATACTTTTTTTGTCTGTAATTGATGAAATTTTCAAATGTCATAAGAGTAGTAAAAATTTGAAAGTTTGATGATTAAATGCGCGTTGTCTTGAATTTTGGGGATCAGGATGGATGTGCCATGATCCAAAATTTGAGGCCTAAAATGCATTTTTTTCCCCCTTAAGAATATTACCAGTAATTTGTAGGGGTACTCGCATTGGAAAAAAGCAAAAAACCTTGTTGTCCAAACCCTAACCGAAATTCCCCTTTTTGTAGAATAATTATATTAGCAATATTTTTAGAATTTTCTCTCTTTTTATGCTATGCTAGGTGCCATGTATCACTTTTCTCCAAATGCGAGCTTAGGAACGTCACTATAGTGTTATACAATGAAAAAGGGGGTCAAAAAAATTTGAAAGAGTTAAAGGTGAAAAATAAGGTCTTCGTTTTTCATAGAAGTTGTGGAAGTAAGTTTGATTTAGCAAGTCATATCCATATCTATCTATATCTATACTATATATAAAAGTACCAACTAACTTAATGTTGTTGATGTTTTTCATTCCTGAAATGCCTTTAAGTTTAGGACTTCAAACATCACAAAATTAGGGGTATTTTTGGAACTTTAACAAGCCAATAATTAAGTGAAAATATGAATACAAAATAAAACATTCTCCAATTATTTCTTAAGCAAATTTATTGACAATGAATACCAACATGAATTATTTTTGTAGTAGCAATGAATATTAATAGAATACCAACACTCACAGATACTATAGAAAGACCCCTCACTACCACCTTCACAGAAAAATTAATTCTATATTTATACCATAAGCAATGACATTTATTTTTTATGAGCTATTTTTTCATAATTCAATTAAACATGCTATTTATGTTTGATTTCATCATTTTTTTTTAAAAATAATTTATTTATTAATTGAATAGCTCGGTGGATCAAATGATAATTATCTTTTCAAAAGGAATATAGAACAAGGTTATAATTGAACGGGCCAAATTACATTTCAATCAAATAATACTAAGAGACCTCCAAATCAAATTCTCAGAAGTAAATTTAGTAATAACAGATATTAATAAACCCCCACATTATGTAGTAACCATTAATATTAATAGAACATTTAATGTTTTTGACATTTTTCACAAATTTCCAAAACGTCAATAAGTTTAGTACTTCAAGCACCACAAAATAAGGGTTATTTTTGGAACTTTATTAAGCCATTGCATTTATTTTTTATAAACTAAGTTTCCATAATTCAATTAAACATGCTATTTATGCTTAATTTCATCATATTTTTGAAAAATTAAAACATAATTTATTTATTAATTGAATAGCTCAGTGAATCAACTGATAATTATTTTTACAAAAGGAAGATAGAACAAGGATATAATTGCATGGGTCAAATTACATTTCAATAAAATAATACTAACTCTCCTCTAAATCAAATTGTCTTCAGTAAATTTAGTGACAATGGATACCAATAAACCCGTATATTATGTAGTAACCATGAATGTTAATAGAACATTTAATGTTTTTGACATTTTAAATTCCTAAAATGCTGCTAAGTTTAGTACTTCAAACATCAAAAAATGAGAGGTATTTCTAGAACTTTAACAGGCCAACAATTGAGTAAAGAATGAATACAAATTAATCTTGGTATTATTTCTAATTTTCTCTTAAGCAAATTTAGTGACAATGAATACCAATAAACCATCACATTATATAGTAGACATGAATATTAATAGAAATACCAATAGTCACAACACCATAGAGAGACCCCTCATTACCATCATCATTGAAAAATTAATTCTACATTTATATCATAAGCAATGGCATTTATTTTTTATAAACTAATTGTCCGTAAATTAATTAAACATGCTATTATGCTTGATTTCATCATATTTTTTTAAAAAATAATTTTTTATTAATTGAATAGCTTAGTGGATTAACTGATAATTAACTTTTCAAAAAGAACATAGAACAAGAATATAATTGAATGGGCCAAATTACATGTCAATCAAATAATGCTAATTCTCCTCTAAATCAAATTCCTTTAAGTAAATTCATTGACAATGGATACCAATAAATCCCCATATTATGTAATAAATATAAATGTTAATAGAACACCAATATACACAACAACATAAAGAGATCCCTCACTACTCTACCTTCACTGAAAAATTAATTCTATATTTACACCATAAACAATTGCATTTATTTTTTATAAACCAATTTTTCTTAATTCAATTAAACATGCTATTTATGCTTGATTGCATCATATTTCAAAAATACATAATTTCTTTATTAATTGAATAGTTTGGCAGATCAATTAATAATTATCTTTGCAAAGAAAACATGGAACATGGATATAATTGAACCGGCTAAATTACATTTCAATTAAATATTACTAACTCTCTTCTACATCAAATTTTCTTAAGCAAATTTAGTGACAATGGACACTAATAACCCCCACATTATGTAGTGACCATGATGTTAACAGAACACTAATAATCACAACACCATAGAATGACCTGTTATTACCGCATTCACTGAAAAATTAATTATACATTTACACAATAAGCAAGTGCATTTATTTTTTATAAACTAATTTTTTGTAATTCAATTAAACATGCTAGTCATGCTTGATTTCATCATATTTTTGTAAAAAATATAATTTCTTTTGTAATTGAATAGCTCGGTGGATTAACTGATAATTAACTTTTCATAGGGATCATGGAACAAAGATATAACTGAACAAGCTAAATTACATTTCAAACAAACTAAACCGCTTCTTGTATACAAATTTTATTCTTCAATCTAGGACACATAAATAACTAATTACAGTTTAAAGCATATTAAATACTAAAGAGTAAAGATATGATTAGTAGACCAAGAAAAACAATTAAGAGAGTTTATAGGGAATCATAATATAAAACTATTATAATAAAATTGAATATGCACAAAGTACAATAGATACATATAAAGAACTGAATTAACACATTCTACAGATTACTTAAGATTTCTCGAAAAATTAAAAAAAAAAAAAAAAGTTAAGATGATACACTGGATAGTTTCTCCAATAAAAACCCACCTATTAGCTAATATGGGTTGTCAATATATGAAACATAAAAAAGTTATTGATGCTTTCATTTCCATACCTTCTCCATTTTTTGTACCTATTAATGGTTGTGATATGAAATAAAATTTATCATTTTAAAATCTGAAAAAGTCATATATGCCACATGTATTATTTTATAAGTTGTTAGAAGAATTTTTGTTGCTTACCATAAACTACACAGTAAAAAGAGAAGAAGATAGTGAAAAGGAGAGGAAATAAATGTACGATTATATAAAGTAATTTTAGGTTGACAATAATTGGTTTAGATAAAAGATTATCATGGTTAAATGTCAAAAAATCCAAAGTTACCCGTTAATGAGAATTATACATTATTGAAAGTTTATGTAAATAAAATTTGTGTTATATATAAATTATTTTGTGCATTTATAAAGATGGTGTGTGGAGAAATAATTGAAAGAGTATGTCTTATACAATGTCTCTAATGTATAAGATTGTTTTGAAGCTACATTCCTTCAAAAACTTAAGTGAAAAATTAAAAGGATAAGGAATTGACAAATAAGTTAAAAAGTAACATATTCAAGGCATTAAGAAACAAATTCTGATAATGAAGTATAATCCAAATAGTAAGACTACACTTTCTCTGTGACCTAGGTTGTGGGTTCGAATCACTAAGGGGATAGTGAAAATTCAACCTAGATCCTCTTTAAAAATAAATAAATAAACAAATTATATCTCCAACCTTGTTATCTCTCACCACTTTCTCTCTTCTGCATTACTTCTATATGAATTAAAGGTATTAAGTACCTAATAAGGATTAAAAAAGCCTATCATTTTATAGTTTTTAAAGAATTCTAAGAAATATGTGTATGTGTAATAATCTTTTCAAAAGAATGTAGTTTCATTGAGGAAGTATAAAAGGATTTAGAATTTCAAAATTTTGTTGCAAAAAGGTTGAAATTAAATTTTAATCCTCATGAGTCTCATGGTTGTAATATTGGTCGAATTAATTAAGCCATAATACACACACATATATATATATATCACACACACACATATATATATATATCAAAAATAATTAAAAATAAATAAAATGATTAAAACTAAGTCAACTAAAAGGTGTATATATATATAAAGCAACCATTGAATGTCCTGAGTAGAGAGAATCCATTTATTCATAAACATAATTAATAATATAAAAATACAGAGATAGAGAACTAAATTTTGAATAATTAAAAAAAATACTTCATGTGATATACATGAATTTGAATAATGATAAAATTATAAAAGTTTCTTCTTCTAGTTTAGAAAGTCCACACATTTTCTAAAGAAATTAGCATTTACATTTTTATAGTTCTCACTATTTCAATGTTTTCACAAAGTTAATTAGTATATGTGTATAACTCTTCAAAGAAATGTAATTATAATATAAATTATAACAAACAAAATATGATGAAAGACAATAATAATTAATTAAGGACATGAAATCTCAAATCAAATTTAATTAACCAAAATAAATATTTTATCAAATATCTAGTTTTCTGATCATAGAACGTACAAAGCACATATTCAATTCCTAGTTTAATCAAATAGAAATATACAATGTTCATATTCAAAGAATGCTCAAAGAATTATCTTAAGAATGTATTGTAAATTTAATCGGATATACCTTAATGTTTACTCACATTTCATCATGCTACAAAAAGTGTTTTAAAAAAAAGATATATATATATATATATATATATATATATTTATTCATTTGCTTCTTTCATTATCTGGGTTGTAGTTCAGTAGATGATAAATTACTCATACACCCAACTGGTAACTTTGGCATCAGATTGGTCAGATTCTATCCCTTCAGAAATACTTTTTGATGTGTTACGTCGAGAAACAACTGGATGATGCGGAGTTTGAAGGGTAACAGAGTTACCACTAAACATGTAAACCGCAGAAGCCATCATAGGTCTTCTATCAACATCTTCTTCGATGCATTGCAAACCAACATCGATACACTTTAGGACTTCATTTTCAACACGAGTTATTAAGTGTTGGATCCAACAACGCCAATGGCGTGCCATGTCTCCATTGTTCCCAAGCCTGATTAGAATCAATCTCAAGTATCGAGATTACATTTATAAACAGATAAGTGATTATTGTTTGTTTATTTTGCAAAGGTATTAAATACAACAGCAAAAAAGATTAAGGAGCATTTGTAAAACTGGTGAAAAGTTTTGCACTTACATAGGTCAACAGGTCACTAGAATCTTCTGATTGGTGAAAGCTACTGTTCTTCTTGCCAGCAATAATTTCAAGAATCACAACACCAAAACTGAACACATCTGACTTGATAGAAAATTAGCCGCTTGTTGTGTATTCAGGAGCCATGTAACTACCAAAACACAAATTAAATAGTAATTTTAGATTATGAAATTAAAATCCTGGTGATCATTTTCACCATGAACTAATCACATATTTGTATAGTCCAATTATTTAACTTTAAACTTCATATAAATATGATATACAATGGATGTCTGCGTAAATTTCAATCCAAATTGTACGGAAAATTAAACTTGTGCATGGAGAACTTACATTGTCCCAGCAATTCTTTTTGTGTTTCCGATTCAAATTCATCAACACCACAAATCTTTGCCATGCCAAAATCTGCTATTTTCGGGTTCATATTTTCGTCAAGTCATATATTGCCAGCTTTAAGATCACGATGAACAATTCTAAGACGAGAATCTTCATGTAGATAAAGGAGTCCTCTAGCTATTCCTCCAATGATCTTGTAGCGTCTTGACCAGTCCAATAATTATTGCTTTTCTGGATCTTTTCAATAACATCAAAGATAATAGTCTATGTTAATTTTATGAACTACAAAATCAAATATTTTCATTGACACGAAAATATCTAGAACAAAATGTCATTAAAATACATTAAAGGTATCCAGTATGAAACCAACCAAAGAGGAAGTAGTCAAGGCTTTTGTTTGGAACAAATTCATAAATGAGTAGCTTTTCCCCTCTTTCCAAGCAAAATCCAATGAGTCGAACTAGATTCCTATGTTGAAGTTTGGAAACCACTGCAGTTTCGTTTTTAAATTCTTCTGCACCTTGCCCTAGGAACTTCTAGATAATCTCTTCACAGCTAAGTCTTGTCCATTAGGTAGTGTTCCCTGTGGAAGCATATATAATAGTATAAATTGAGAAATTGATTGGAAACATCTTTTTTATGTCTTTTTAAAGGAATTTGTGTTGGTAGATATATTGCGATGTTCAAAGAACTTAATGCACATATATGCACGCACCTTTTATACTGGACCAAATCCACCTCGGCCAATTTTGTTATTAACAGAGAAGTTATTTGTGGCAGTTTGAATTGCACCCAAACCATACTTTAAGGATTCGGGATCGATAATTAAGCTTTCGGCTTCATCTACTCCAAAGACATAAATTCACTAAATTAGTATATTACTCCAATCAAGCAAAAAGGAAAGATTTAGAGCAATGAAATCAAAGACAAATTTGTTTTCTTGTACTGCATTTGCAATTGTTGAAGTCATTAGCATCTCTTACCATTTGCCTCCTGCGTTTCGGAAACATATCGCTTTCTTGATCTTCCCTTCTTAGGATAATAAATGTCACGACAAATAACACAATCAAAAAAATGGTTGAGAGTGCAATTCCAATAGCTACTGCTTTTGATATTCGCTTTTTACCTGAATCAAAAGAAAGACAACTAGAAAAGCTAAATTACATAGAAATGCCTCGTCACGTCTATTTAATGAAGTACCAATCAAACATCTCTTTATTTCTTTACTTGACAGAACCAAATCTAATTTTTACGGCACGTGTGTGTGTGACTTTTTTAGATGATACAAACACTTAAAAGTTATGGTTGTCCATATGGTTTGAATTAGTGGTATCGATCCTAGTAGGTAATATCAGATCCTCGTAGGTAATATCATATCTAAATTTTTCTAAAATTAGAAAAATAAAAATAAAAATTATAAATAATTACTTATAGATTATTTCTAAGTAATTAACTAGCAAAAAAATAAGACTTGTATTATAATTTATTCATATTTTAGGATTTATATGGAGTATAGAAACAATACAAGTCAACAGATTCTTTGAACCACGGATCTACCGAAATACTATTTAATTTTCCGAGTTAGAATTCTTGGCAGATTACCTTTACTACTTGAAGTGCTAGGTGCTACACTAATGTTATAGAACAGTAGACATTATACCCGATATTGCAGCTGGGAAAGACAATCCTACCTCCTAAAATTCATATGGGCCGATACAACCTATTAGTATGGGAACGTACAATTGTACTGGTCTACCCAAATATTTAATTTTCCGAGTTAGAAGTCTTTGGGGATGGAAGGAACAGGAAGAGGCGGTGGAGGATTTGGTGAGGTCCCTGGTCCCTGGTGCAGGTGCTACACTAACGTTGTAGAAACGGTAGACCTCATACCTGATGTTGCAGCTAGGCTAGGAAAGATAACACCAACAACTTGGAAGATTCGAGACTGCATTACTCAGGCAAAAATAACAATCCAAAGTGGAAAGATCAGATGTGCACTGTGCCAGGGTATATAATCTCTGGAGGGCAGAAAAATCGAGCTTCTTCAACAGCAAACTTTTCCCTGAACGATCATTCGCAGCCCGATTTGTGATATATAGTCATCAAATTCGGCAATATGTCATTGTACCTCTCTGTATCAGTTAAATTCTGTGTATTATATAGAATTAATGCTTTATTCGCTTCCACTCTGTTAAAGATGTTCTGGTTCGAATATCGTAAGAAACATTCATCGTCCCAAACGATGGCACCCCTTTGATTCGGGCGATCCTGTATAATTCTCCTGCAAGTAGTGTCCACACACTCTGCACTGCAAAGACTCGGTCGAGTCGTCGGAAGAAGCCGCTCCGAGTTCGCACCGAGATGTACCGGAGATACTAGAATCGGCAGCGACTCATACGGAATCGGGCATAAATCGGAGAGAGAGTTGACTCGGGCGACTCAGTCAAATCTGAAAGCTTGCTTTCTGCAGGATCCATCTTCCAGCAAACTTGCTTTCAAACTCCATGTGATAATTACCCTTCCAACACGATCAATTCTACTACACCAAAATACATCATTCAAAGAGTTCTAGGCCTTCAAGAGAGAGTTTGGGAGTAAAAAATAACTAAGAGATAAGAGGGTCCAAGGAAAAGGAAGACTCTAGCATTGAGGACTTCAGTTGGGACTTGGGACTAGGGAGCAGAAAGTCGAGCAGTGAATAGAAAGTTAAGCGGTGAAAATTGAGAAGATGGGAAGAGGTGTTTTTGTTGGAAACCTATGGGAATCTTAGACAAACGCACTATAGATTTGGGCCTTAATAATACAAAATTGGGCCTGGAAAGCTTTTTATGTTTAGGTTCATTTTTTCTATAAATCAAAGGTCTCAATTTTTCACCTACAACGTAATTGCTAACAGAATAAATTATCATATACTCATGAAATATAAATGCTATACATATATCTCCACATTATATTACTACTTCGAATACTTTATTACCAAAAAATAATTGGACGTTTTGATTGAATATGACCCAAACAAATTAGCATAAATTATTCTAAACTAGGGTTAAAAAGACACACTCTACATGCATGCAGTTTTAGAAAAAAGTTAATAAATAAAATAAAATTAAAAGATAATAGTTATTTAAATAGAGGTTGGGAGTTCAAGTTACTTGTAGTTATTAATTAAGGGAAGTTATAGAAGGTTAATAGTAAAAAAAAAAATTAATTTATTATAAATTACACCAAGTTACACTAAATTGCTCATGCATTATTAAAGTAGTAATTATAAATTACATCAAATTACAACAAATTGGTGAAACAATTCTTATTTGTCAAAAGGTAAGTATTTTTTGTATTACCATGTTAGAAGGTAAATTTTTTTTGTATTTTTTCAATAATTGTTTAATAGCAAAATTGATATATCAACCGATACGCGATCGATACACCGAAACTGATGTGAAACGATACGATCCGCAACCGTTACCGCGACCGTGACTTTAAACCATGCTGCACAAGCATCCATGTTAACATCGCCTCGACATAGAAAGAGGCCGTAAATCGTGTTAGAGGGATCGTTGCCGCGGTAACCCAATAACCGTGGAATTATAGAAACCGTTAATCCTGAAAGCATTTGAAAAAAGAGTTGAAAGCAGGAAATTCAGGTTTGTTCTGGAGGGGCTGTTGGTAGTGTTAGAACTATAAGTATTAATTTCGCAGTAGTATGAAAGAAAATTCACGCTATTCACTCTATTGGTGAAGCCAATTAGCAAGCATACAATGCAACATGAGAAAAGCAGGTTAATTCTGAATATGATTTTGAAGGTTGGCATGATGATCATGGGATTAATGCTATTTGATAATGTAGTATATACCCAAAAAGCTTGTATGATGGTTTGGCTTTTTAAGCTTTACCATTTTAACAAACTTTATAAGATATTATATAGGAAAAATTCTACATTAGATACACATAAATATCTCTTTGTATTTTAAAAATTTGTATAGTACAATATTATAAATTTTAAAAATTTCTACCACATAAATATTTAAAACTATTTTTTAAATGATGCCGTAAAATTTTCTTATGTATAGTCTGGTATATGGCATTGATTAGATTAGGAGACGAGTGGTTAGCAGTTGCATCGTATGAGAGACGACTTCGACGACTTCCAATTCTATTTCTAGAATATATGGAATTTATTTAAGGTAAAGTTTGCTATGCTTTTTTCCCGTTTCTATTATCACTGCTTGAATACTCTTTTGGTTTGTTAGTTTCTTCCCACTAAATTTGTTCGACAGTAGGGAGATATATGCCTCTTTAGGACTAAAGAATCTATGCATTGTTGTATGAGTCGGGTTCAAATAAAAATTTTCTGATAGTAAGTACCGAACATGCATATCCTAGTATCATATCAGATGTGATCTCTAGAGTTTCAAAATCACTTTTACAAATATTATAAAGCAAGTAGTGATGGTCAATAACCATTCTATAGCTAGTTATAAATTGTTTTAATTGAATTAAAACAAGTGTTGATGGTCAATTACTTTAAATAGCCAAAATACCCTTGCCAAAGTTAGTTGATGGTTGTGATTTTCGTTAATTTGGGTAACATGCCACGTAGAGACCAAATTGATCCAATAAAAAAGTTTGAGAATTATATTATCGCAAATTAAATTGACAGACTAATATTAAATGAAAAAAGTTAAAGGACCATTTGAGTCATTTGCTCATTTCAAAATCACTTCAACAAAAAATAAAAGGAAATATCCTAGTTAGTAACAATTAGATAAAAACAAATTTCCACGAAGTTGATTTTTCATTAGAGAAATAGTTGGACTGTCAAAATCAAAAAGGAAATTGTTAAAGTTAGTATTATAAATTAATGTCGTGAATTATCACTTCAACTATTCAATTTGTGGACAAGTAGAAAGGAGAAATAATGCACAATGTTATAGCTGTCACGGGACTGAAGTGGTGCTGACGCATTGACACTAACTAAAAGGAATTTTCAACTGACGTTTTCTCAAAGAAAAGAGACTACATGGAAATTAGAACTTATTTTCAAATCGAAATGACAATGAGGAAATTGATGCTTGAAAATCTCTCTTGACTAGTTCCTCCTCATTTCCTGTTCAATTCTCTTGTATTTTTTTTTTAATAAAAAAGAGAATTTATAGTAGATCTCGACATACTCATTAGTGATTTAAATTCATGATTTAAGTCACAAGAGAAATATAATATTATCATTTGAATTATACTTCATTGTCTACTTCAATTCTCTTGACTAAACTCTTTATATTGCTCAAGAATCCACTAAAGATACAACCTTTGCGATTAAAATATGCCACTTTTGCAAGAAAGAAAATTCTTGTTCGCATGTTTTTTTATCCACCAAAAAAGATGAAAAAAAAAAAGGAGAAGACATTGTTCGTGGTTACTAGTTGTAGTGGATCTTGGTCCACTTAAGGTTGCCAAGAATATTTTGGGAAACTAAAAATCCTACCAAAAAATTGCCTTTTCTCCTGGGACGAAATGAAAGAAAACGAAGACGGGAAGTGATTTTTTTTGGAAGGATTTCAACTAGTATTAAAAACACAAAAATGAACAAAATTGCGAAGAGAATCACTAACAATTGCTAGTACTCTATTAGGTTCCCAAAAAAAAAAAAAAAAAAAAAACTACTGTATTAAATTTTAATTCATTAGAGTTTAGAAACCAATCATTACAGTATAAATACAAGCATCAATTTTGTAACAGTCATTACAGTTTAAATCTCCTAAAGTACTCCACCATTCGTTGTTCTGGGGGTGCATGGGCAAGGATTAAAAAGATTTTCTAAAAAGATAATTTAAAATGATTAAATTACCCTTATACTAAAATTATATTTTTTTTGGTAATAAAAAGTTAAGAAGGATAGTAGATTATCCCTCTTTCTCCAAGGCAGGGTAGGTCAACGACTAACTGTATTGCAAATTGCTCACCAACACTAAGGATGTTCATGGATCAGATACTATGTTCATATGTCCAAAAACTACCAGACCCGATTTGACTAGATCAAGAAAAATTTGACCCAGTACTTGGTCCATACTTTTAGATACCCAATCAACTTTAGATACCCAATCAACTGGGTTAACTTGCAAAAGCGGATCAAACCTTGTAACAAGTTAAGAAAGAGGAAGAGGAGGGAATTATAAATCTAGTAATGAAGAATATTGGTGCTTGAATTTAAAATTTTATAATAATAAAATAAAAACGTCCAATAAACACAAAAATCAAAACAACCCATTACATAGATATAAACAATTCAATATCTCTTGAGTATAGAAAAGATGAAATATACCAAACTGGGTAACAAAATACTAACAAAATTGTATTCTTAGTTGACTATGTTGTATCAATATATTGATATCATGTAGCATACTATGAAATTACAAATTGTTCTCCATCTTGAAATTATTTTAATTGTATATGATATTTTGCAATAAGAAATGCCCATTATTTTCCCTTCTATCTTGGATATAATTCAGTAATTGATGTCTCGTTGATTGAAGCTGGAGTTGAGTTGGATGTTATATAGATCAAAATGTACCTCTTAGATTCTGGAAAGCTCTCTGTTTTACTACTAGCAAGAAATGCTGGTTTATTAGGCGTAGGCATAGTGACCGAACGACTACTAAGCATAAGAACCACAGAAGCCATGTTAGGCCTTTGATCAACATCTTCTTGAACACATAGTAAGCCAATATGGATACTCTGAATGACTTCATTTCTGACAGATGAGTCTCTAATAATTGGATCTAACAATGCTAACGGTGTCTCATCCCTCCATTGCTTCCACGCCTACAACATTTATTGAAATTATTAATTAATTGATGCTATAGAGACTTGTGACGTTTTTCACATGGGTTAATGGCATTTTGCACCCCTCAATTATGCCTATTTAGTAGGGGTACTTTCTATCTCAGCTATTAATTTTTGTAGTTCACTATTTCAAACTTCCAACTTTTAATACTTTTGTATAATCACTTTAGATCTGATCAATTTGAAGAGTTAAATAACAAATATAATCTTTCAATAGTTTGTGCACTTCCTAAAATACCACACTTGAGGTGCAATTTAACTTGTTGCAAAGGGTCTTTACACAATTTCACCAATGAATGATTTAGTAAATTAGGCAATTCTAACATATACTCCAATAATTGCACTAAAGTGCTAAAAGTGATATGTTTAAGGTAGCAAATTGTATAAATTACTACTTTTGTAAACATCTAAAATAACTTACTAATATAATCGAGGGGTGAATAATGTCACTTAACCCTTTGCACAAATTAAAAACATAGAATTTTTTTGTAAATCTAAAAACAAAAACAAAAAAAAACATATACTAATTTGCACTCACATAGCTTAGAAGATCTTCAGTACCATCTGATTCAATGAAACTAGTATTCTTCTTGCCCGTTACAATTTCCAGAACTAGAACACCAAAACTATACACATCTGATTTTGTTGAGAAATGGCCACGCATTGCATATTCAGGAGCCATATAACCACTACAACCAAAGAATTGTTAGACCATGATTAGAAATTACAAATTTTGCAAATATGCATAATTTTCCATCAAAATTATGGAGAAGTTCTAAACTTACTTCCATGTTCCGGCAATAATATTTGTAGTTGCTGCAGATTGATCAGTACCAAAAAGCCTTGCCATGCCAAAATCGGCTATCTTTGGATTCATATCTATGTCCAGTAATATATTGCTGGCTTTAAGATCGCGATGTATAACTTTAAGGCGAGAATCTTCATGAAGATAAAGGAGTCCTCTTGCTATTCCCTCTATGATCTTATAGCGTCTTGACCAATCCAAGATGTGTTGCTTCTCAGGTTCTTCATGCAATGAAGTAATGTTTTAGTAAGTGGGTAAGCATAATTTTTTGGTTAGTTGTAGGCAACTAAAATAATCAAATAAAACAAAAAATTAAAGGAAAAAGAAAGGGCTCAATAAGACAAGTTAAAATGGTATGAAGACTAATTTTATTTTTCATCTATCAATTTATACCCAATTTTCATGTTATAATCTCAGTTTCAATTTTGGATACGTTGTACCTTAATTCTCAAATCCATCTTACTTCTCTAATTTTTAACACTGTTAGTCAAAATTAACGTAATCTTTGCGTGTGCACAACAAGTTTGATAGATATATAATGATGCTACAAGCCTGAAACGTATATTTTGGGTGCACACATAAATATTTTATCAATTTTGCTAACCTTATTCAAAATTAAATTGGTGAGATGGATCAAAGAGTATTCGAAAGTACAATGTGTCCATGCAAAATAAGAATCATGTATAAATTAAAAGGTGCAAAAGTGAAATTAGTCCCAAGTATAACTAGTAGAATATCAATTGATGCTAAAGGACATAATGTAGATGTGCAACTGTAGTGTACCAGGGGATCAGACATTGAGAAAACGAAATTAATAGTAGTACAAGTATCTAAATTGAGGCCTACCAAACAGGAAGTAGTCAAGGCTGTTGTTGGCAACAAATTCATAGATGAGTAGCTTTTCTTCTCCATCCATGCAAAATCCCAGCAATCGAACTAAATTTTTATGTTGGAGATTGGCAACCAGTACAATTTCATTCTTAAACTCTTCTAAACCTTGCATTGAGCCTCTAGACAATCGCTTCACGGCTATCTCTTCTCCATTTGGAAGAGTTCCCTTATCAGTGCATAAATATTTGGATACATGCATTATTATCATTCTTTGAAAAGATACTTGAAGATTTACTATACATCCTCTTTAATAATAATGATAAAGTAATATCATTTTTGAAATACATTAAGCTCATTGTATGTACCTTATAGACTTGTATAAAATACACCTTTACCAACTTTGTTATCGTCAGAGAAGTTGTTTGTGGCAGCTTGAATTGAAGTAAAATTATATTGCAATGATTCAGGTGCTAAGATTTGAGATCCATCTGCACAATGAACATATTAATTAGTTACAAATTAAAAAAGAGAGAATATTAATTAGTTACATATACCTAAATTGTGAGGTGCAAAATAGAATTAGTCCGAATTTAAAATTTAAAAAGAAAAAACATATCATAACAGGTTACTTGTTACTGCTTTCATCCCAATTATTTTGTACATATTTGACTTTTTTGGTCACTGTGTCAAAATTTCAAACCTTAATTGTGTAGATTTTTTTTAGTTTAAAAGTGGTAATATTTTAAGAAAAATTTTATGATCTCGTTGGGGTACCATAACGTTGTGTTTTAATCTATACTTATATAATATAACGACATGTGTTTTGAATGATTGTACAGTACAAGTATTAAAACACAATGGGATACCTAATGGGATTATGGAATTTCTCACTACATGACGAATTAATTTTTCATGTACCGTCGTTATATAAATTTTTTTATACCATCAAAGATAAATGTATGTCATGTGTGCATTATGTGGCATATATTCATATCCGATAATATAAATTTTTTTTTTACATCAACAGTGCATTAAAGATTAACTCAAACTTGATATACTACTACCATCTTTAACAAAGTTGTAATTTTACAAGTTACTTCCACGGCATCATATCTCTTCCTTGATCTCCTTATTATTAATAATAAGGCAATGGAAACAGCAAAATGGAAATCTCACAACAACTGGAACAACAATGGCAATAATTGTTCGTTCTGAGATTCCATCCTTTCCTGTATTACAAAAGAAACTTCTTTAGCTGAAAAAATCTGTCTGTGGGAGTTATCATCTCTATTTGAAATGAACTTTAAATTTATTGGATCCTAACCTAAATAATAGTATAAACAGAGATGTAAGACTGACAGTGTTCATAATACCAGAGCATCAAGGAATTAACCCGTGGGCCCTTTTTTTTTTTTAGGTGCGCCAGGCTAAGGCAATAGTGAAACATAAAGGCAACGCATGAGAGTTCCCAGTAGCAAATTATTATAATGGACTGTCTCCTACAGATATTGAGTTAATATCATGTGGGTCATTTAAATGAGGATGTGTTGTGTAAAGGATGAATTTAATTTAAATGCGGATGCGTTGTGTAAAGGACGAATTGAACTAAAACTAACTGAAAACTCACCAAAAAAGTTTTGGTACTTGTACTTAATTTGAAGAAAAGAAAAATAACAAGTTTCTTTTGCTTGATTTGCTTAATTGTACTCTTGGATCAGCAAGTAGAGGACTAATTCCATTTTCATCCCTTAGACGCAATTTTTGCTTTGTATCCCGAATTATATTTTTAGACACTTTGCACTCTTAAATCTGAAATCCGTCTCACATTGGTCAAATTTTTAACGCTGTCATTAAAATTAAAGAAATTTTTTTGTATGTACAATAGATTTAGCATGATGTACAATATTGTGGCCACAATATGTTAGGTGCACGTGCATGAGCAATGATTTCACTAAATTTGGTGACGATGTTAAAAATCACTAAATATGATAGATTTGAGAGTTGAGAATGTAAAATATCTACAATTGAAATTGAAGGTGCAAAATTAAAATTGAGTATAAGGTGAGAGGTTCAAAATGAAATTAACCCTCAAAGTAGATGAAGTAGTACAACATACTTAAATTTAATGATCGATCCCAAAGGATATACACATATTTGCAGCCCACTGCAAAATAATTGCTTGGGGAGACCAAGAACCATTTATAAATTAGACTAGTTGCAAAACACATGTTTTTTTGCAAATGATACAAACACTTGAAAGCTATGGTTGTGTAGACGTACCGCTCTACCCAAATATTTAATTTTCCGAGTTAAAAGTATTGTGAGGTTACCTTTACTACTTGAAGTGGTAGGAGCGGGAGGAGGCGGCGGAGGATTTGGTGGAGGCCCTGGTGCAGGTGCTACACTATCGTTGTAGAAACGGTAGACCTCATACCTGATGTTGCAGCTGGGATAGAGAACCCTACCTCCCTGCTTGTTAAGGCAACAATTTGGAAGAATTGAGATGGCATTACTCAGGCAAGAATCACAGTCCATGGTGGAAAGATCTGGTGTGCACTGTGCCAGGGTATATAGTCTCTGGAAGGTTGAAAAATTAGCTTCTGCAACAGCAAATTTTTTCCCCGAACGATCATACACAGCCCGATTCGTGATATTGTTCATCAAATCCCCCAATAACGCATATGAACCTCGCTGTATCACCAGTTATATTTTGTGTATTAGACAGTTCATATAGTATATTTGCATCCCCACTGGAAAATATGTATTGGTTTGAATATCGTAACAAACATAGGTCGTACCAAACGATGGCGCTCGTTTGATTCGGGCACTGCTGAATAATCATCCCACGAGCTGTGTCCACACACTGTGCACAAACATCCATACTAATATCACCTCGACATAGAAAGAGGCCGTAGATAGTGTTAGAGGGATCGTTGTCGCGGCCAATAGCCGTGGAATTATAGAAACCGTTAGTCCTGGAAGCATTTGAAGATAGGGTGGAAAGGAGGAAATTCAAGTTCGTTCTGTAAGGACTGTTGGTTGTGTTAGGACTATAGGTATTTTTATCGCAGTAGTATTGCAAGCAATTTACTCTATTGGTGAAGCCAATTAGCAAGCATGTTATGCAACATGAGAAAAGTAGATTAATTCTGAATATGATTTTGAAGAGAGGCATGGTGATGATTAGGAGATTAATATCGATATGTTAGTATATGATGGTTTGGCTTTTTAAGCTTAACAAACTTTATAAGGTAGTACTATATATAGGGAAAATTGTTGTGTTTGCTATGCAGGATTCAGGAGGCGTTTGGTTTATAGGTATGAAAGGGAAATGAGAATCGAAATTAATGATACTCATAGTTATTGTTTGGTTAAGCACTATAGAAATCATTCTATGAGAATGAAAGTGTTAGAAAATGCCTACTTTCATTTTTCACTTGTGACATATGTTTCAAATTGAGTAACTCATTAACATAATGAAATTCATTCCTATGTTAAACCAAACAAATAAGGAGGAATGATATAAATCTATACTAATAGTAGGATTTATGATTCCCATTTCGATTACGATTCCCGAATATGAACCAAACAGCTCCTCAGTTTATTATATAATGTTATGTATTTTAAAAATTTATATTGTAGTTTTTTTTTTTTTTTTTGGTTGTTGAAGTTAACAAAATGATTTTCTAAATTGCCGTCTCATCCATGGCATTGATTAGATTTGGAGACGAGTAGTTTGCATTTGCATCGTACGAGAGACGACTTCCGACGACTTCCAATTCTAGACATCACGGGAGTGAAGTTAGGATGACGTTTGACACTCATTTGGTAGATAAATTAGCATTACCTGCGGAAGGAAACATGGAATTTTCTCTTCTGAAGTTTTCTCTTAGGAAACAGATGAAAATTTTCTTAAAAATTTTATTTGTATTTATATAAAATTTGTATTTCGTTCTCTTAAAAATTTAAAAAAATAGAAGTTAATCTTTATAATTATATTTTCATTAAATTTTACCTCTTTAATATGCGATTTCTATATTTGTTCTTATAACATAATATCATAAATGTAAAGTCACATTACTCTTATCACAAAAAATTCATAAAATATGACATAATATAATTTTACGTGAATCAATAATTCATAATACTATGTAATTGATTCACTCGATATAAAAATTTCCAAAAGAGACTACATGGAAAGAAACGTGCCCCACCTGGATATATGAAAAAGATAGTTAATTAGGAAAATAAATGTTTGAGTGTTGAAACCATCGGCCTCACTTCCAGTCCAACTCTCTTGCCTAATCTCACTACATTGCTCAAGAAACCGCGTTACGAATTAAAATATGCCACCTTTGCTAGAAAGAAAATTCTTTGTTCACATGCTTTATTAAAAACGACCTTTGAGCTAGTACGAGTTATTTTCTTTCTTCATTTTCTTAATATAGCAAGGAAACCATTACATCTCTAACCAAAAAAAAAAAAAAAAAATTAATAATCCATCAAACAACTAGAATTTAATAAATTTTGACCTTATTCTCACCCAAATGACAAATGCCAACAAAGAAAAAATTATCTTTAATTGTGCAAAACAGTAGAATATGCATTAAAAGTTTCCAAGTAAATGGGTGAAAAATCTTTCCGTGCATTCTCAAGCATGTTAAGCATTCTAAGAAGAAAGCTGAATATACCATAAATATATTTAATATGAGGTTTATGCATGTCAAATATATTTGTATAGAACTCACGAATATTCTGGTTTCGTCAAAATTTACAGTAAAGTATTAAGAAATGAAAAGAAACTATACAAAATATGATCATAAACATCTTAATTCATGGTATGGTATAATCCTGTCTTTAGGTGGCCAAAATGTAGATTTAGCCCTAAACTAAATTCGAACGAAAGAAAAGGCAAATTAATTTGTGTACTAATAGTTAATATTAGGGGTATTCATTGGCCGATTTTTCGGTAATTTGGTTAAAAATTTTCGATCTTTCAGTGCAAGAAAATCAAAACGAAATTTGAACCAAACTTTTTTTTGGTTGATTGGTTAACCAAAATTTTTTTTTTGGGGTTATTTGATTAACCAATGTTCAATAGTTAATTTAAAAATTAAGTATAAAATTAAATACTAAACTAATCAAATTAATAAATAAAAAACTAATACTACTAATATTAACACTAAAAACTATAAAATAACTAAGAAAAACAATATCTATAAAAGTGTTTAATGAATGGAATATAGAATTGGGTTACTAAAAACTAAAACTAATAAAACTAAAAGTTCGGTAATTCGATAATTCGATATTTTATTTTCAATAACCAAATTCGAACCATATAACCAATATTTTTTATTTGATTTATCCGAAAACGAAAACCCTAATTTAGTTTGGCCGATTTATTCAGTTAAACCAAACCATGAACACCCCTAGTTAGTATTGAAGAGTAAAAATATTATTAGTTAGAAAAAAAGAAGAGAAAAAATATTATTAGTTAGAAAAAAAGAATAGGGTTATTTTTAGAGCACAAATCATTTATAAAATAATTTTAGAGCATCAAACTACAACTTACGAATTATAATGTCTTGAATGAGATTCATTTTAGAATTCTCTCAACTCACCCTAATTTCATGGTGATAAGGCATATGACCCTCTTGTTTGCCTTCTGGAGTTGAATTTCAGAAGTCGAATGTCGAATATCATCTTCGTTCTACAAGCCTAATTTAGGTGTTGCATTGGAACTAATTACTTCAAATTTCAAGTAGACCAGCAAAACAGTTCCCAATTAATTATGGCATTTCGCTTGACAAAGTTATTAGCTCCTAATGGCTCCATCATGGCTAACAACAGAAACAGGTATTCTATTCTAGTCAGACCCATATCAAACACTTCCATGCACCTATGCTTTTCCACCGATCAAACCATCCATAAGCGTCAGGCTTACTCTCTCAAGTACGGTGAGTTCACTGCTACCGTAATTCTCCATCTTCAGTTTATGGTTTTTGTTGTTTTATTATGGCACTCCAACTGCTTGTCAAAATGCCTCTTAGACATATTTATGCAAAACATAAAGATTTAGTCTTTGATTTTGGTGTTTTGTGGAGATATAGAATCTGGGTTTTTCTCATTTTGTTGTTTTAACTTTTTTTTAGGGTAATACATCACAAGTTTGTTACTCTGTCTACATTCGTTCAAAATGTATTGTATTGTTGGTCCAAGATTGAATTCGAATTGGACACTAAATGTGCCTTACTTTTGTTTCTGGACTTATTTTAGAAGGAAATTTTTGCGATTGTATGTATATATATTTTTTGGACCATAAATTTTGACGAAAATTAGTGGAAGAATAATTTCATAGGATGAATGTTACTCAACAGCTTAATCTGTGTAATTTGCGAACGTGCTTAGGACTTTGGAAGAAGCTAAATGATTAACTTTATAGAGATTCACCTTATGATCTCAGACTGCATTCTTACATCACCTGGCAAGGTGCTTATAAAGTTAATCTTTTAGCTTCTTCCAAAGTCAGCTAAGCACGTTCTGGCCAGGAACTTGGAACATACACCTTGGCATGAGGAAACTTCACTTTCTTTACTAGAAATATTCAAATCGAAAAAGCTTACAGGCTTAAGGTTAAAAATGACTTTTTTATATAGTTGGTAAATATGGGTTTTTTTGTACAACTAAAGTAGCATAGTGGAAGAAGTAAATAGTAAGCCTAGTAAGAAGTATGCTTCTATTTGTTTTACAAGTTTTTTTCTGTGGTTTTAAATAAAATAACTGAGGCCAAACTGTCTCGATTTTATCCTAGTTTATTAGCTTTCATGGAGGCTCCATTTCCAGTGTGTTGCAACTTAAACACTAAGAGTCTTTTTGACTGTATATGTGTAGGATCTGGAAACCCAAAATGTGTGACCTACATGATTGGCCTCACGTATTGGGAACTGTCTTGCAGCATATGATTGCCTTTTGTAGCATGGGTTTTGGAACTTATGCGGATTTGACCATTAAGTTGGTCATTTGTTTCTTTTCAAGCACAAATTATTCAGACATAAGTGATAGACTTTGTTAAGTCAAATTAACATATGCTTTATTTGAGGTTAGAGGATGGTGGTGTGATTGATCAAGACTTTCAGAAGTGGCATAATGGTGGTGGGACTTTCCACAAGACAGCTTATGTTCATCGAACAGCGGTCATAGAATTTGGTGCAGTAGTCCATCCACAATCTCTTGTCAGTGAAAATATGTTTTTATTGGGTCTGGAGCTGTTGTTGGACCTTCTGTCACAGTTGGGCAATCTACTAGAGTAGGGTATTCTTCTCTTACTTACAATAGAAAATTTTCAATTTTGTGATAAAATGTTGTGCATGACCTCTCAGTTTCCCTGAAATTAAATCCAGCAGACACATGTGTACAGTCATTATTGGGGCTTGTTCCGTATTTAAAAAAATATAATTAAAATGAGTACTTGTAAACTAACTACTATTTGGTATTTGGATTTTTATGCAGGTTTTTTTTTTTGTCTTAGGATTTTTTTGTATTTAGAAAAATGACAGTGATCTGGTACTTTTTCAACTTCAGTTTATGAACTTTAGTTGGCACAAGCATACACTTTTTTAGGTAAACTTTAATGATTTTATTGATATATCGCAAGCATACACTTAGTAAAAGAATTTTGATTTCCTAAGGGGTTTAGAGTTCAGACACCTGATATGAGTTTAGGACAAATTCTTTTCTTTAACCGACAAGGATTGTATGCATTAATGTTAATCCTTGAAGGCTTTTCAACTCTTTTAGAATTGAAATCAGTCTCATATTATTTTCACCTTTTGCATATAGGTATAATGTAGCTCTTACCAATTGCACAATTGGTGATTCTTGTGTTATCCACAATGGTGTCTGCATTGGCCAAGATGGTAAGTCTGGATTCCTCATTATGATGTATAAAAATCATTTCATATATTAGATTTCTTGGTGTAACATGTACACATGATATTGTGTGTGACGTGTTTTAAATTGGAACCCTATGCTGTTTTCATCAGGATTTGGGTTTTTGGTGGATGAAATTATACACAATATGGTGTAAAAGAGACAGGTACTGATGTTTCTGTTATTTTATGACCAACATTTTTGATTATAGGTGTTTCAAATCCTTCCATTTGGAAATTTTCATGCATGATGAAATACAGTTGAAACAAAAGCTTACACTTGTACAGTTACTTGTTGCTACTTCATTATCTATGAAATTTCTCGCACAGTCAACTGATTCTCTATTTCCTACTCAAAATACGTAAAGTGATGTCTGCTTGTCTCCCATACCCTTTCCATTTGAAAGTGAAGATAGGTAACCATGTGGAAATAGGAGCAAACACATGCATTGATCGGGGCAGGTGACTAATCATCTCCTGAATACTACCTTGAGTTGTTATGTGTAAAATAGATAGATATTTAGTCATCAGACATTAACAAGGAAATTTTGGCTTGCAGTTGGAGAGATACTATAGTAGGAGATCACTCAAAAATCGATAATTTGGTTCAGGTATGTTCACATTTTCTGATTTATCAACCTTCTCTGCCTTGAGGATATTTGTAGTGCTTTGCTTTCAGGTAGGCCACAATGCTGCTTTAAGGATATTTATAGTGCTTTGTTTTCAGGTAGGTCATAATGTACAAATTGGGAAGAACTGCATGATTTGTGGACAAGTTGGGATTGCAGGCTCAGTAACGTATATTTTCTTAGTTCTTCCCCCTCCTACTCGACCCTACCTTCCCCTACAAAAAGAATGAACTGTTTGACTTAAGATTATTAGTTGTGATTAAGGGAATTAGGACTTGATATATTTCACTATATTTTTTGTTGAATCTGTGTAGGATTGGTGACTATGTCACACTGGGTGGAAGGGTTGCCATTCGTGATCATGTCTGCATTGCATCGAAGGTGACTAATGATTGCATTATGCTGATCTCATTTTTGTATTTATTTTCATCTACCATTCTGTAGAAAACTGTAGTTTTACTGCTGGTGCCTGGTATGGAGGCATAAAAGAAGTACTGACAGAGTTAACCTGTCCCCAGAAAGCTTCTCATTTCTTGTAGTGTTCAATAACAGGGCAAATGATTATGACACTACTAAAAATTGTTGAAGCAATTATAGTTTGGTTTGATACTTGTAGTTAAAACATATAGCTTGCTCTGCCTGCTTCAGAGCTTATCTTATAGCCATTTCCTTAAATAACTGTCTTAGTTGTTCAAGTTGCAATTAGATATTACTCTTGTCGGGACTGGTGATAGTATTGTAAGTTAAATGCTCTATGTTTGAGTTGTTTGCTCTTAACCTGCAACTGCCCAAATTGAATCCTGCATCTTCTGGTCTTCTTTTCCGCCTTTCCTGGATACCTTCTTGAGTGGGTGTGGGGCTGGGGCTGGGGCTGAGCAGTGTTCTTAATAAATGAATCATTTGAATGATATTTTGCTCTTATATTTTCTTATTCTCGGTTGCAATACCACTTCGCTGGTTACAAACTAAATCATATTTAAAGAGCAGGGAGAATGGTTAATGACATGATTTATTGTGATTGGAAGTTGCTGCTACCTTAATTTTTTCATTTTAATTTTTGTCAACGATATCTATTGCTACCTCAAAGTTTGGGATCAGGCCCGGTTGAGGCTAGATTACTTGAATTTTCACTGCAAGAACTGATTCTCAGTGGAAATGGTTCTTTGTCTTAGGCAACAGTCTTGTGAAGTTTTAGGATATGTTTGGTTACTATTATTTCAACAATCACTATCACTTTGATTGTGATTAAAAAAATTTAACAAAAATAGAGTGTTATATATGTAATTATATATTTAACCGATGTAAGTTGTTAATGGCAGTGGGTTTTTGTCAAAACCCATAGAGTTGTTTGGTATAGTAATTTGCAGGAATGGGTTTATGTAATAATATATATATATTTTTTACTTTTTTATATTTTATTATTTATTCTTTCTTATTCTTTTTTCTCCATATCTAACTAATAAAACTCAATCTCAGCGACCATTGCCACTTGCCACCATTTGCCGTTGTTGGCCACCGGCAACCACCACCGGTGGTGACTATTCTAAACAAAACCACTAGTTTCCACCCTAATCTTTCACCTTATCTCATTTTTTGCTTCAAATCATCTGAAACCCAGTAGCAATTCACCAAAACCACCACCAACGACGGCTGCTCCACCACTACTTCAACAACCAGATCAAAGACCAAACCTCAAAACAAGGGCACCATATTGAACATCTCGGCCCTTGAGAGTTGAAATCCAAATTAATCATCATAAAATTCACCTCGTACACAACTTGAGGAAAAAAATAATTAAAAAATTGAGTTGGACTTGCGGCCACTTTAGATCTCCATTTATAGTGGCTGCCAGAGAGGGAGGGAGGGGTATAGATGAAGAGCATCTCTGGACAATGAAATGGGATACTGGAGTGGATTATTTTCTGGATAACAGTGGGAAGGTATATAAGAGGGACGAAAGAGCATGCCGGAGAGTTGGCAGATGTTTGGGGTTTTGGCAGTATGAATGTGGTGGACTAGAGCAGGAACGACCTGCAATCGGTGGAGAGAGAATTGTGATTTTGGAAAAGGGATGCGAGGAGGCCTTTTTTATTTCCATTTTTATTTTGTTTTAAACAAAAGATTGATTATAGCCTTTGAAACCCGACGGATTGGTAGTTAATCATGAAACCCATAGAGCGTGGGTTTCATTCCCATTAACTGATTGTGATTCACCTTAAACAAACAATAATGGTATGGGTATGAATGCACCTGAAACCCATTCCTGAAGCTGAAACCCATTTACCAAACACCCCCTTGGTAATTTAATGCATGTGGTAGATTCAAGAATACTGCAATATGCCATTTCCAAATTAGTAGTATAATTTTATCTGCATTTCAACTATGATTTTATCTCAGTTAACCCTAAACCCCTATGCTTTCTTCTCACCGACACTCAAATTTGTGATTGTTCTTTTATGATTGCATACATGGTTTCTACCATGATAAGTTCAATGTGTCATGTCAATGTTGATTTCTTTCCCATCTTTTACGATCTTGATATGAGTGTGTCCTTGACCAACAATTCATTGACGGCAAATGCTTTGCAGGTGAGATTAGCTGCTAATAGCTGTGTCAAGAAAGACATTAATCAGCCAGGCGATTATGGTGGCTTCCCTGCTGTAAGGGGCTTGTTATTATGTTCCTTAAATCATGTTTTGTTCAAAAAAAATGGGATAATTATACTGGTTAATACCGTTTGAATTTCAGTCCTGCAAAAAGATTCCAATTTTCTCAGTATAATTGTGGAAACATTTCATATGGGCTGTCTGTTACTGCAGATACCAATTGGTAAATGGAGAAGACAAGTTGCTGCTCAACGTCATACATTCAAGTAGTAGACCAGCATAGTCTTAGGGAATCAGTACTGCATTTGATGGCACGGTTCACATATATCTCATTCTCCTTTAGTTCAAGCAACTATGAAGCTTCTTCTTGCCTGGGATTTTGCCATCTGATCCAATCGGTAATGGAGCAGTGAGGTGCACTCTGTAATGCCTGCTCTTAATATTCCAAGTTCAATGTCAAAGCCTTGTTACTAAATACTAAGCCAACCTCAAATTGAGCTTTTCCATTTGATATTTGGTTTTCCAATGCTGTCCATAAATTTTGCATCCGCATATGACTCCTATTTCTGTTGTAGCTTCCTCTTTTTCTTGTTTGAAATGATATATACCTGCCGAACCCATGTTGTGCTGTATTGCTGTAACTGGTCAAGATGGTGTAGTGAAAGTAAGCATTGAACCTCTGTTTGGATTTTCATTGTCTAGTGCAAAGGCAATGGTGTACCTCGGGCTTTTTGGTCGTATACTTGGCTTTAGAAGAAGGTTAGCAGCCCCAAAAGGATCATAATATGGGAAATCCGCAGTTTGAAGGTTGTGGCTTCTACTATTTTCTTTTATGGCTTCTGTAGAGTAGGTTTTTGAACAGAATGATGAGATCTCTCTCCATAATACGATATGGGGAACAAGTTGCTTGAGTTAGCATTTCAGGGAGAACATCTGGATTCTTTTTAGGATGGCAACTAAGAAATTGATTCTTGTTTTCTAGTTTTGTAGGCATGATAAGGGCCTAAGCGATGCTTTTCTTCTTTTTCTGTCTTTCACTTTTAGTGATGCTAACCGATGAATCTGCCACATGACTTGTGGAAGGAAGCAAATCCTTGAAATTCTGAAACCGGTTGTCGTTGTCTTCCCAAGCCGATTGAGGAGTAAGAGAAGAAGGTAGAAATCCTAGATGTTTTTACTATAACATTGTACCGAAGATTTTCTAGGAGACTCGGAACAAAATTAAAGCTTATCAAAGTTCAGTCAGCACTATAGGAATTAAGGATCTAATTAGTGCAGTAAAGTTACTAATTTTTCAGCTGTTTTAGTAAATTAACTTAGCATTTTTGCTTTAGTTTCACTAATTGAAGTGTTGGAGAAGCATATAAAAATGACTAAAATCGCCCTAGACTAAACTCGTAGAAGAATACGTTGAAAAAAAAAAAAGGCAAAAGGGAGAGTTTACAACAATCAATGTTCCAATAGAATACCTCCTCTTCATCTAAACAATAATTGAATCCAGGAAACATCGAAATTTACATCAAACTCGCAGTTAATTAATTATAATTTTTTTTTTTTAAAAAAAGGAGGAAAATAAAGATTAATCAGCTGAAATAAACTGGGCATCTTTTATCTTTGTACTCAAGCAAGATCATGCCATCAATTATTGGGCCCACTCCAACTGGACAATTAGCATGCAGTGTATGATGCTTACTATCCCATGATGATATTTTGAATCTAATTCTCGAGGTCACATCAAGCTTGAAAATCACCCTTCCTTGTGATCGATCAGCTAAAAATTCTTGCCATCTTTGATTATTAACTGTTAATGTAGCACCACTCAAACTACTAGCAAGAATTGTGGTATTTTTGGGCCCTTGATAAAATGGAAACAACAATGAAGTAGCTCCAACATTTTGATCATCATAAGATACTGTAACATGCATTGAATCATAGAAAATCCCAATAATTCGGTTCGGATTACGGGCAGTAACGTTGAAATTTATCTGAAAATTTTCGAAACCATTTTCTTGGGCAATTGCTGGAATTGAAAATTCATGGGTGTGAAATCTTGGCCTGTGAGGGCGCAAACTTAACCATAAGATGAATGTGATGACCCCAATCAACAAAAGAAAGAACAAGAAAATGGAGCACACGAGCTTGGAAACGTCTTGTGGCGACGCTTTCTCGTACGCGGTCTCGTAGTAACGGGCAGAATGGTGTCGCCTGACCGGCTGGCTTCCCAGGCCAGGGTTTGCATGAGCTGGTAATTGGTTCCAGGAACTCATGATAATTTTTTTTTTAAAAAAAAAGGGAATGAGAAAAAATACTTTAAGGGAAAATTGATGATGAACAGAAACTATTTTGGATGGTTGTTTATATATAGTGTCTCAAACAAGTCCATAGAGAATGACCGAGGTGCAAAGGAACGTCCGAGGAATGTTGTATTTCTTTTTTGCATGGGTTAAGGAAAGAATAATTAATAAGCTACCTCATCTCCCTCCCTCACTTTTTATTTAAGTTTCATTTTATTTTTTGATAGATAAAATTTGTACCTATAATGTACTACTTTACATTATTTATATCTTTGTAATTTGATGAGTATACCATTTTTTTTCCTTAATAAAGAAGATTTATAGTGAATCTTCACTTAAACATTTATTATTAGTGATTCGATATCTATGATCGAAATTACAAAAAAAATATAATTTTATAATTTGAACTACACTTCGTTATTGAGTATACGACTATACATACTTGATGGTATATAAGAATCAATTAATTCAGGTGATGATTTCTTATTAATCATGAATATATCAATTACCCTCAATAGGAAGAAAAAAAGGTCATGAAAAAGGTATAGGATGCTAAATTGACTTGTATAGGAGAGGTATATTTAGGTAGTGATTTTTTGTTTTGTTTTTCTTTTTGCACGGGATGACTTTTTTATTAATTTATTCTGGAGGAAATTAAAGGGAGTAAAATCTTCAATCATCAGGGAATATTTGATGATAAAATCACATATGAGTATTTCTTAAATTCCACGCTGTAGGGACTAGTGTTCCTTCTTTTTCACAACTTTTCTACGGAAAATCATCTCTCTTCGATCTCGTCAAATTGAAACTTCCTCAAGCTAACTTTGATAGAACAGAATAAAAATTTCCATTAGATATTGTTTACGTCTAATTTGCTTCATCCAACTTCCACCATCGAATGAAATATAATCCAAATAATTCCACAATAATTCCAAATATTTCAAAAAAAAAAAAAAAAAACCTTTATATTTCTCAAGTAAACACAAATGTTATGTTTGGATGGGTAGATTTGAAATGAATCGATTTAAATTGGGTGGATTTGAAATAATATAAAATTGGGATGGATTTAAAATTCACTCACATTGTGTTTGGATGAGGGGTTTGGGTAGATTTGATTTGAAATCCTAATTTATAATAAATTATTTAAACAAGTTAATTGATTTAGTTGTAGATTTGAAATCTATTCATAAGTGGAAGTGTAATTTTAATGATTAAATGAATAAATTTGAAATTCACCTAAATTTCATATCATTTCAAATCCTCCCAATTCAAATCCATTCATTTTAAATGCTTCCTTCAATTCAACTATTAAAATGTCACCGATTTTAAATCCACAATTAAATTTTTTCACTTGTTTGAATGATTTAGTATGAATTTTGAATTTCATCCTTATAGTCAGTTCAAATACAATGAAAAAGATATCAAATAAATTCCTACCGTAGCAAGGGATTAATTCAGTTCGAACATATCATCCTTATATTAAGAATATGTATATATGCCAAGTTTCTACACAATAAAAAACCAAAATTCCTACTTGATTGAAGACCATATTGACCATCTTTCCTACTCCTAAAGTGTGGAAAACAAACTTAGGAATTTCAATATCTAAAGCAGAATATAACAGCATTAACTTACGTGCATGGGAGACCAATCTCCCTCTAAATTATAGCTCTTTTCTAAGCTAAAAAGGCAAGATATTAAACTTCTACACAACCATTCTTTGACGGACGCAAGCACTATACCTATTAGACGCCCAGTATGACTAGTTATAGTAGTACGGAAAATATTTAGGTAGATTTACTTTATGGTCCTACTTGTAGACCTTGTGATATAGATTAAATATTATGAATTCTATGATATCAACTGATGTAAGTAAGATTTTATAAGAGAAAATTTAATATTGACCGCAAAATCTACAGGTGAGATCAAAAATCGAGTTTATGATAATATTTTCCCTAGGTCTACTAGTTGCAGTACTTTTTTCGTGCATGGATTCCATCTTCATCTCAGCTACCCCAGCAACAATAGGCAGATCTTCATCGATTAAATTTGCGTGGCTCGAAAACCAACTTTCTTGCGAAACAAGTAACTTGTTGAAGAATAAATATGATGTAATAAGTCGTTTTCTAGTAAGATTTCGAGCTCATCGCAGAGTACATCAGCTCCTTGCTCCAAATTCTACCAACAAAGGAGTTTTCTAACCCAAAACGATTTCGTCACTAAAGGGCCTAATGGCTAATGGCTCTTCAAGAAAAGAATGTTTCTTGAGACCTTAGAAGGTTATTGTTGTTACTACGTAGGAGATGTTTCAGTAACGAATTTGAATAAAAAAGATGTCGGATGGTAAATCATCCATGTTTATGATGATCTCATCATCCTGCCAAAGTTTTGTGTCGTATCGTGGTCAAAATCTTCTCCACCCATTGATGGAAAAATTTAGCTGGAAAATTTAACGAACTTTTGAGAAGAAAATCACCGGACAAACTAAATTGAATGTGCAAAATTGAAGGGATGAAATTAGCTGACGGGTTTTTCTTGGAGGAAGGTACACATAATGATGTTCAATTTTTTTTTTCAATGATATTTGAAACTTCGATTAACCGAAGTAATGTGGGATGTGGATTCAGATGAATCAGATTATGAAAACTTAGAAAATCGAATTGGGTTCAGGGATATGTTGTCGGTTAAGGATCAGTTGAAGAATGTTGAACAAAAGTCCAAAATAACTATTTTTTTATTTTATTTTATTAAGCTTTTGATTGTAATGGCTAGTTCTGAAATACCCTAGTAGATTATTATTAAAACATAGACAAGTTCATGTGTTTTTCATCAAATTTTCAGTTCACTATAGATATCTTCACGAATTCATACATTGTTAAACTTGAAAATTTATTAATGAGTTAATCTTAGGAATTGGATAAAAGATTTTGTACTCTAAAAGAGATGATAGATTTTTGTACGAGGATTCTTTAATAAACTCCAAACATAGCTTGCTAACTCTGCAAAATCACGATTTCAATTAAAGAATAAAAATATAAAATTAAAAAAAAAATCATATTTTCAATAATATGCTTTTTCACAAAAAGTACTATATATGGGATATATGACAAACTTCTTATTTTTAATTTGTGAGATCAATTTATGTGATCTCACATTTTTTTTTAGGATCATTAGATATTATTTATCGGTTAATCAAATGAAAACAATACTGCAAGTTTAAGGGTAATTCGACTAAAATGCAGTATGTGAGCGTTGTCAGGATACATTTGAAAGCCAATGCCACCAAACACAGGACAACAAAATTATCATGTAATCTTGGATGACTCATGCCAAGATTTATAGTCGAAATATAAAATATCTCATCTCATCCTGTCCGTCACTCAAAATAAACCCTTAGTATTTAATAGTGTATGAGACTAGTACTCCTAATTGGACTTAAACAACCATAACAGAATAAACAATGGCCAATTAATAGTTTGGTTGGTTATTCGATTATCAAATTTCAAAATCAATTACAAACTGTTTTAACTAATATTTGAGTTTGGATGTAAACCTAAATTGGTTCAGTTGATATTCAGTAACCGAACACCGATATCCACATTAAAAATTTCGATTTATTCAAACTATGAACACCTTTAGTTGCAAAACAGTCGTCACCAATTACCATTGAGATGGGGAACCATTCAAACGAACAAAGTAATGAGAAATTTAATAATCATGAATCATTTTTTCCATTAATCATCTATTTTTACCATCATATAATACTCTATGTTCACTAAGGCATGATGTACATAACGGTAAAAGGAAAGGATATTGCTGGTGAGGGATCAAAAACTATTTTTTGCTGTTTCTTCTGTGTCTATCAATCCACAGGTCTATCAGGATGATTAAATAAACCTCAAAAAGATCATATTCGATATACATATCTTAAATAATTGTTCCTTTGGTCTAATGACAACAATTGCAGTTAAATAAAGTTCGCTCATCCTATATAAATGTATACCAAGTTAGAGTCTACCAAATATTTCCAGGTCACTTAATCTAAAGATTCAAGAAAAGGCCTATACCAATTCTACAAATAATCAGCTCCAACAAAATGAAACTTTGAAAGAGTTAATTAGACCTTGCATGAGCTCATATGGAGACATGAAGACTGGAAGAGTAGCTATAGGGTTGACCAATTGCAGTGAGGGAAAAATATTGCACCCCAATCATGAGTTCTGAAATTCAGCAACACATGAAAACCTGCGTCCAAAAAGTTCGCATAATCTATATAAGAACACAAATTCAAAACTGCTCAACAAGACCAATGAATCCAAACTCAAATCAGGGATTGCTGATTTAATATAATTTGGCCACAGTAATTAACAAGTGTACAACCAATGACAGGAAACACAATTTTCAGAGAACTTGAAAAACATTAGCAAAGAAAAGGGAGAGAGAGAAAACAAGGACGCTGCAGCTGACCTATATAAGAAACATTTGCTGTCCTCTTCTTGATGTATTCCCTCGCTTTGCATCCCTTGTATATGTACCAGACTTGGGGTGTAATAACTATATATCTTCTTTCCTGGAGCGGAAGAATGTATATGTATCGATCCTAATTGAACATAATATGCAATATGGTTTTCATAATCTGCACAAATCCACAAGCAATTGTGTTTTATTCCTATATACCACAGTTCCCTCAAATTCGGATATTTCCTCATAAATTCTCTTGAATTTGGATGTTTCCTCAAGATGTTTAAGGAAACAACTTGTTTCCTTTCACCCCATTTTCGCTCCTTGAAATTTTCCAATACCCAAAAACTAAGACTCTCTTCCTCTACTTTAGCCAGGGAAAACTTATTATTCCAGTGAAAGGTCATTACATCTTCCCAACCAGAAAATAAAAAATGCGGGATCTCAACAGTTGTTATGCATTCACTTTCTACTTCAATGCAAACTATTTCCCAACAGCCACACCGAATAAGAAACAACATATCATCAATCTGCTTAATTTTTATCCTTTTTTGGACACCGGCCGGCGATTTAGTACAACTAGGGATCTCTTATACACATCTAGATGGAGATCAATTCCATATCCCTGTTCTACATACTCCTGATTCTGTTCCTTCGTCGTATTTGACATACGCCAACTTGTACTTGTCAGCAGATGGAAGATAAATGATAAACATGTTGTCGCATTGCTTATCAGGTGGACAAGGCAGATGAAATATTTGTTTTGTTGAAGGATTCCTTATATGATATGTATCGCTAAACTTACTTTTCTCCACCACCAATCCGTGAATAGAAGTTTTGTGAATGAATGTATTCCGGTCTTCTTTGTATACTTCAACTAGTCTGCTATGTTCCATATGCGTGCGGATGAAACTGCGTCCCTGAATCGTTGCACACCACAACTTGGACACACATTTAAATCTCATATCATTGCAAAGACTTCACTGGCAACCTTACTAATATCTCAATAACTAAATCGAAAGGGATCATGGGATATTCCATTTTGGAAATTTCCGGAGATAAAACCACTTCGTTTCTGATATTCTCTTGAAGCCTGTTTTGTCTTTTCATCTTGCTCTCAATGGTAGGAAATTCTACCTGGTACAACAAATTTAAAATCTATGCTTGATAGTCCTAACTAACTTTAAAATCTAATGTTAAGTACCTGTCTCTTATACACATCTAGATGGAAATAAGTAGATTCATTATTTTTAATCCAACAATAAAAAGCTTTAGTTTAAACAATGAAAGTAATAACATCATAATTGTTAAGTAAAGGAAAAAGGCAGATTGATTAACCCGCATGATCTAATCCAACCAAAACAAAGAATTATGCTTGTCACATAAACAGAAACTCTACCGCTCACAGTAAATCAAATACCAAACAGACACAAAAACCACATAATCAAATGCACAAACATTATGTAAAGTAATAGCATATCAAAACTTAAAAAAAAAAAAAAAAAATCAAATATTTTTTAACTTTTTAACACACAAAATTAATTCTAGCCCTCATAAGCACTTTGATTTCCAAAAAACCCACCCCCTGTATTGACTAATATAGAACCCACATCATTCAACTTACAAAAATCCACTTACCATAATAAAAAATATATATCTCAGAAGATTTGTCAATTCTTGTTCTTCTTGGTGCCGGTTCTTTTGTGGTTCTTCGTTGTGGTGTTTGGTTGTAAATTCTAAAGAGATTAAAGGAGAAAAAAATAAGGAATCTCTCGAAGGATTTGGCGGTGATGATGGGCGGAGATCAGGGCAAAAATAAGGGATCGTTAAACTGTAGGGGTAATTTTAGTTTGCATACCTAAACTATGATGATTTTGCACTTTATATCTCAAAGTAGTAATTTTAGCTGTTAATCGCCTCTAACTTTTAATTTTTAACATATTGCACCCGTGAACACTTTTAGTGACTTATATATTCTAGTTTAGTTATTTTATTTAAGTTGTTAAAATACCATTAATTATTAGCTCATACTCAACTTCATAATCAAGGTCGTTTATATTGATACAAACAAGTCTTTTTTGTCAAATATTGAAATCATTCCATTAGTTATTATTGATACGAAAATTTTGGGCTCGGGTTACCCCGTGTGCACTATCATCTAAAGTAAAAGTTAGGCATCGAGAGTAGTACTCACGTCCGGATCACCTTAAAATAAAAAGGGTGGGGTTTCGTCTCCTGGGGTAGGCTCCGACGCTCAAGTCAATATTTAGACCCGAGAGTAAAATTCAATAAGAATTCAGAATTATAATAATTAGGAAAGTAATTAATTGAATCTGACCTATCACTTTGATATTTATACCTGAAATTGATAGGTCATATCGATCCGTAGGTTGAATATATAATACTTGACCTATTTGGGTCGATTTGAACCACAAGGATAAAATTACTAAAATACCTTTAGTGGATCCAGGCCCGGAGCCACATGTAATATATGTCATTGGTGTATTATTTTGGCATCATCATTTGCCCCCAGTCTCTAATCAAAATTTTTTGGGTTGAGAGTGCCAAATACTTGATGCCGTATTTGCACCTCGACCGGAGCCGTATTATTGACCGAAGCCAATCTCATGACTTAGAAAATTATTTTTTCAGAGAAAAATATTTTTTAATATTTATTTGAGAATTATTTAAAAAATTTTATCTACCGAAGTAGAAAAATAAAAGATTAAATTACACCGGATTGTACCTGAGTCACGACTTAGATTGCTGTATAGAATTTTTCTTGTAGTAAAATATTCTTAGAATTTCTCTGTCACGGTACCATGTTGTAGATTTCTCTACTGCTGCGGAGTAGTGTCATGGAATTCCCTACTACTGTGGAAGTTCTTTATTGTTGTGGAGTAGTGTTATGGAACTCCTTACTACACATGGAGTATTGTTGTGGAATTCCTTACTGCTGTGGAGTACTGGTATGGAATTCCTTACTGCTGTGGAACTCTCTACTGATGTGGAGTTCCTTGCTTGAGTATCCCATGATTTTAGGATTTTGGACTCCTTTAGTACGACTACAACTCCACGTCCAGGGTACTCTAGTATCACAACGATTGTGGCAAAATACTACAGTACTATTTGTACCACTCCAAGTTATCCACAACATTCCAAGTAATAACTTATTTTTTTTATTTTTTTAATAAGACGTGCAATTTTTTTTTTTTTAAGCAAAGATCCCACGTAACTTGGACTGTAGACTCCAGCCGTGCCTTCATCCCATCAATACATGGCTAGACTTAAACACAACCGATGAACTAAGTTTCAAATAATTAGTCTGCGGTCGAATAAAATTTCACTCCACAAATTTAATCTTTAGGTTTAAAGACCACAGCGGAGAAGAACAATACCATGAAAATTTTTACAATAACAGACCCAACTCCACAACATCCAAAATAAATCACAACTTTTCTTGTGGTAATGATATGCCCTCTTTCTCAGCCGAGCATGATTCTTCTTCAAACACAGTAATGCTGTAGCTTTCCCAATCAACCTTGACCCCGATGACGATGCTTGGGATGACCATATGGAAATTGATGACGATCAAAACTTTGATGATGATCAGGACATTAACAATAATCTTGCACCGGAAACTATTGATACTTTAGATTTTTTTTACTACAACGACAGAACCGATTGGGATAGCGAGAAAGATATAGTTGATGCAGGAGATGTCCCTGGGTTAGATAGAAATTAGCAACCCATGCTCAATGATGTCTGAGGTCTTCCACCATATAGACACAGGGGACGTGATTTTCTCCCGTATACATCCAAGTGGCATAGTATTTCACCGCGTAGACCTTGAGTGAACTTGTCCAATACTACTACATCATGTGTAGGTATGCCTTCTTTGCCACCATACCCTAGCCGAGGTAGGGAGTAGTCACACAGTAGTTGAGAGCGAAGTAGTGCAGGGTGAGTCAAGTAGGAGTGATGATTCTCCACCTTACCAGGAAAAAATTTCAAAGGATTTCAGGGAATGAGCCAAGGACCCTAATGATATTTACTTCAAGCTTCCGATTCCTCGGAAGGTTGCATTGATGACACTCGGAACAATAAGTCCTTCTCGTTGAAGTAGGTGTGACATTGGTATTTCATTTTTCAGAATACTTGGCATTGCTTCTAGAGGAGTAAGTTTTACTTTGGGGAATAGGTACAACCTTGGTACTAGACATTGAAAGTTCTTGAATTGCCCCCGGAAGGGTAAATCCTACTCCAAAGAGTAGGTATGACATAGGTACTTCACTTTGGAAGTCTATGGAATTGCCCCCGGAAGGGTAATTCACTTTGAAGTCCATGGAATTACCCTCGGAGGGATAAGTACTACTCCGGAGAGTATGCATGACATAGGTACTTCATTTTGGAAGTCCATGGAATTGCCCTTGGAGGAATAAGGCGATCCCGGAGGATGAGATATTTGACCCTCGGAAGAGTGAGTCATACGCTTAGGGTGAGACTTAGCTTGTAGGAGCTTTCAGTTGGGAAGATTTAGACTTGCCTCCAGAAGGGTGAAGTGATCCAAAGGGATGAGATATTTGACCATCAGAAGGATGAGTCTAACTCTTGGAGTGAGACTTAGCTTTTGCTTTTAAAGAGGTGATGTGACCCCGGAAAGTGCTTGGGTCCTGAAGAACAAGTGCCTTTGAAGAACGTGAGTATGTGAGACCTTTATTGCTCAATCTCTTTCGTGTTGAATTATTTATTGTAGAGAATTAATTACACTATTCAAAGGATAAAAAGACTTAGAAAACTTTATTTATTGAAACTAAAATGTTTGCAAGGTCCACAAGCAAATTTCACCTCAAATAGGGTGTAGCATGGCCTAAGAAAGTACATGAAAAGTTATACAAGATATTAGGTATACTACTCTTTAAGGCTTAACTGGTAACACCTTTCCTAGATTTTCAGCTAGAGACTACCTACTTCATTCTTTGTCTTGGATAAATTGTTTCAAGTAACCTCTTCCGATAAGCTCTTCAATTATATTTTTCAAAGAAAAACAATCATTAGTATCATGCTCATGGTCTTTTTGTAAGTAACACTACTTCTTCTTGTCTCTATGCTCTTAGTTGCTCCTCATTGGAGTTGGCCGTTTAACAAAAAACTCTTTCTCAACCATAGCTAAAATATGAGCCAGGGTAGAATTGAGTAAAGTATAAACTTTAGGAGGGTCGAGACTCCTCCTATAGAGTACTGTTACAGATAATCAGTCCTTAACGTTGCTCTTCTTAGCAGGTTCTACTTTACTAATTTCTTCATTGGCCTTTCTCTTCTTTCTTTCTCTTTTATCAGCCTGAGCAAATTTTTCTGCTATAAGGAAGAGAACAGTGAGAGTGGTTGGAGGTTTGAAGTTGAGGTTAAAGGAGAATTTTCCTGGTCTCACCCCGGTTTGGAAGGCCATGATATGCATTTCTCCCTATAACTTCTTGGATTCCAATCGTCTCGTTCTTGAACCTATTCACATAATCCATGAGTGATTCTTCTAATTTCTTGCTTAAGAGTAAGCAGATGTGTTCTTATCTTTGGAATCTTCTTTTGATTCCCAAACTTATTCAAAAACAGGTTTACTAGTTGATCAAAGTTTTTAATATTACCCCTCTTGTATCCTCTGAACCGGTTTGAGGGCGCTTTAAGGGTTCCGGTGAGTAAGGCAGAGGATGGCTTCTGACACTTCTTGAAGGCACATCTTGGAGAGGTAGGCGTCTAGGTGCTCCCATGGATCAGTACTCCCATTATAGGAGTCAAAGTTTGGAGTTTGCCACTTCCTCGAAAGAGGCTCCAGCATGATATTATCAGTGAATGGAAGTGAATACTTGTATATGGTACTCCTTCCTTCACTTTTATCCATTCTATCCACTCTAGATGTGCATAAGTTCCAGGCAGAAGGAAGTTCCTCAGGTCCTTTGGATTATTTTGGGAAGGCAGTAGTGTAAAAGAGAGGGAAGTTGGTGTTGTAGATGTGTCTGAGCAACAGATGCATCTTCACCTAGGAATTTCCCTGATAGATCTTCTACTCGGCCTTGACGAAGCATCTTTTCGTGATTCGTGTCGGTTAGACTGGCACATGCTCCCGGCAGGCAGACTCAACTAAATTGAGCTCATGTGTTCCTTGCTCATTTCGCCTTCTCCCCCCTTGAGTGCTTCTCTCCCCCTTGTTGGCATTAGGTTGGGGATGGACAATCCAAGGATTGCCACTTGAATTGCGCAGAGACGCTTCATCCTGAGAGAGGTGACGCTCCAGCTGTTGTCTTATGACCATATCCTTCAGCAAAGTATTCTGCTGCCTCAACTTATGGATCTGTTCATCTTGTCTATAACCTGGGGACTGGAATCCTCTTCGTGTTCCCCTGCCGATTCATCTTTCTATGGGATCGATTGGAGTGATGTTGAGTTGAAATTTCTTTGCCTTTCTCGGCGTTGTTCTTGTGAGTACTACGCGTGCTACGTGCCATGTCCTAGTATTGATTTTTAGTTCAGTGTTTTCACAGACGACGCCAAATGTTGATACGAAAATTTTGCGGGCTAGGGTTAGCCTATATGCAGTATCATCCAAAGTAAAATTTGGGCATCGCGAGTAGTACTAATGTTCGGATCACCTGAAAATAAAAGGGCGGGGCTTTGTCTTCGGGGTAGGCTCCGACGCTCAAGTCAGTATTTAGATCAGAGAGTAAAATTCAATAAGAATTCAGAGCTTTAATAATTAGGAAAGTAATCAATTAAATCTGACCTATCACTTTGATATTTATACCTGAAATCGATGGGTTAGATCAATCCGTAGGTCGAATATATAATATTTGACCCATTTGGGTCTATTTGAACCACAAGGATAAAATTACTAAAATACCCTTAGTGGACCCGAGCCTGAAGCCATGTGTAATATTGTCATTGGTGTATTATTTTGGCATCATCAATTATATATCAACATTATAACAAAAATACACAGATAGAAAGTCACAAACATACACACAAAAATAGTGCCTTGCGTGCATATTAATTTAGGTGTATAAGATTATATATGCGACTTTTGATCAATAAAAGTATTTTGTATTGCTCAGTAGGATAGAGAAAGACAAGATTGCTAAGCATGAGCGTTTGATTTTATTACATTTATATATAAGAGTGGCAATTGTGAACACAACACGACACATAACACGAAATTAGTGGGTCAAAAACTGATCCGAATTTAATTGAGTTACTATCAAGTCGACCTGTTAATTATCCGAAATTAAATGGGTCGTGTATTATCTTATCAAGTAACCTTATATGACCCGTTTAACCCGTTAGGATTTCAGTAACTCGAACGACTTGTTAATTAATTAGAGTATTTTTGTTTTTAAAAAAAAAGTTTTGACACAATAATACACTTTAAAGGCATATTGTGTCATTTAGGTTAATAGATCAATAGGTTAATTGTGGGTTATTTTTTTATCAGTCTAAAAAGTTTAATGAGTTAATAGGTCGTATCGAATCAACCCGTTAATAAATGGATTATAACATGGCACAAATATTTAATAAGTTGTTTCTTCATAGTCTGTGACACTAAACATGATGAGAATGCGACACGACCCGTTACCATCCCTAATTAATTAATTATTTATATATATATAATTAATTAATTAATTAATCTAACACATTGATGAATTTCAAATTTGTTAAGATCCTTCAATCTAATAGCAGCCAAGACCATTTCAGTTTCAATTTAAGAATTGAATGGAGTTGAAAAATCAATTGAAGAAAAATTACAAACATTAATAATCGAAACAAAAAAATAGTGACAATTGATTCGAATTTCAACTATATTTACAATGTTGAGAGTCACAGGAATCTAGAGATCCTTTTAAAATATTGAAGACAATATATATCTCTCCAGTTTCTTTCTTACACGATCGTTCTCTGACGCTTGGTGGAAGGCATGTCAAGTTTGGAATTTCCAGGATGAATGATACTAGTCTCGTACATGGATTCCTTCTTCAAAGCCGCAACCGCAATAATCATAGGCAAGACTTCTCGACCCGAATTGTGCGGATCGGCAACCTCATGGCTTTTGCAAAGGAATAGGCTGCTTCGACTATAACCATGATATAATAATCAGGAACTCCCATGGAAGCAAGTTCATCGTAAAGTACATCGGCTCCTGCTCCGTATTGAACCAACATAGAAGCCTTCGAAACCCAAAAATATTTGGAGACTAAAGGACCCATTGGTTCGTCCAAGAAAGGCTGTTCTATTCTTTCTTGTGGACATAGATTGTTACGTAGGAGAACCTTTCTGTAACGAATTTCTATGAAAAATATATCTGATGGTAAATCCTTCCTATTTTCGACGATTTCATCTTCTCGCCAAAGATGTGAATCGTACTCAAAATCTTCTCCAGCCATAGATGGAAATCAAATACTAAGAAATATTGAAAACAATTAAACTTTTTGTTGAAAATCTTCAGAAAAAAAAAAAAAACTAGATTGACTTTGGGAGAGTAAAATTAAAGAGATGAAATTGGCTAATGGGTTTTTTCTTGGAGGAACTAGGTCTATATATAATGATTAGTTTGAGATTTTGAGAAACCGAATTAGTGTGGGATAAGGATTCAGATTATGGAAACTTGGAATAGTTTTGTCGTTAAGGATTTTGGACAAAATCCAACGTTTTTTTTTTTCCATTACCGTAGTGACGACTCCTTTTTTTTTTTTTTTGGTAGTCAAGGATATGGTCCTCAGATTCATCTAATAGCGTCAATTCAAGTTTTTTCTTTAAATTTTGTATTATTAAATAGACATCTCCCGGAATTAATATTTCATCTATATAAGTTAAAACTTCACCAAGATAGTACTACTAATTAATTGGATTAAAAGTTCTAAAACACTAAAATACGTATAGGTAATACAAAGATATATAGTTCAATTATGTTGTCCAATTACTTCATTTAATAAAGTTTATAATCATTCATCATTAATATTGATTATGGCTGGGAAGGCTTTGTGGTAGTGAGTTTTTTAGTGTATGGTTTATGTGTTATCAATTTTGTCTTAAAATTTAACACTTGATATACACATGACTTTTTATATAATTAGGAAATTGTAATTTTTCAATAAGATACAAACTTCTTTAAAGGCTTGTTTGCCTTCCAAAATTTTAGATTGACCATACCTTCTAAATTTTAGACATTTATCTTTTAAAATAAAAACTCTCTCGAGTTATAAATAGTGTTTGTAATTTTAAAAATTACAATATTTATGACACTAACACTACTTCATAACATAATAGGGGGTGTTAATTGGAATTTGTGAGTTGGGTTTTGACAAGCCTAATCTCGGCCTATTTAAACTTAGAGATTTATGTCCCAACTCCGCCTAACAAAGCGCACGAACACTAGACCAATTCTCGACTCACTTAATTATATGGACTTCAAATGTTTTTTAGATTTTGTACTTCAATTTTATATAATTTATTTAGAGCAAAGTCCCTATGTGGTCACTATACTATATTCCAATTGCTATTTTAGTCATTAAACTTCTTTGGTGGCTGAAAAGATCACTAAACTTCTAAAACTAAGTCTAAGAGATAACTCTGTATATTTCTTCATTAACCGCTTTATTAGTTAGTACATGTGCAATTCGTGCATCTTAATTAGGGCGTTTTTATCCAACTTTAGTGGACTAACATTAATAAAAAATTTGTGGCCAAAAGTAAATGATAAAAAATAAGTGTAAATTATAAATGCAGCCTTATTGGAAGATAAAAAAAAATTTGGATAAAAATTTAGTATACTGATTTACTAAATTTATAATTTAAATTCGTAACAGTCAATTTCCCCAGCCACCTATCACCACCTTCCATCTCTCCTCTTCCACCACCCTCTTCCCGATAACTTACTACTACCACCTCGCTCCTCCCCTCTTTTACGATACCCTCTCCAGCTGACCACCACTCCTTCCATTCCTCCTTACCCCAGTCAGCCATCATCACCCTCCATATGCAATATAATATAATTGGATTTCTTCCCTCCATGTATAAATCGAAGAAGCAACTAAACAACGATGTGATCGAGCCCTTGAATCCTTCCACCGTGCCAAGAGAAATCATCTTCTCAAAAAATTAGATGAATCCCACAAATCATCGTCTTCCACAGATCCCAATTCATCCTCGCTATGCAATACAATTCCATCCCCAACACTAGAGCCAGTTACTACAAAGATTCTTGGGTAACCACTTCAAATTCCAGCTCCGTCAGCCGCAACCTGCCATTGTCCAGACTTTGTGAAAATCTCTCTAATTACTAGATTATATGGAGTAGTATTAAATAATTGGTGCAATATTGAATGGACATTTTGATAAATATTTTATACAAATGTACAAATTAAAGTTCTTCATTCTTTAGTTGAGGGAGTCTTTCTTTTTTTTTTTTTTTTTTTTGTATTTAGCTCCTTATATGTGTCTTCTGCAGTAATTCGTTTTGAGGTTAATCCTTTGTTAGTAGCTATTGAACCAAATTTTTGAGTGGGATTCAATTTTAATTTTGTTGTAGATAAATTTTGATCTCTAGTGAGAATTGAATTTAGCTGGAGATAGAAAGCGTAAGTTAAACATAGGGACATCAACACCTTGAGAGGAAGAAGTGTTGGGTATGCCTTGTATCTTTTATTTTGTCCCACATTGGTTTGGGAAGAACATTTCTCTCCCACCCAGTGTTATAAATTAAGGGCCTTAATGAATGTTTTAAGTGCACCAAGCCAAGAGAGCTTTAGTGGGCTTTCAGGACCTTTATAGCCATCTAGCCTTTTGTCTTATTTGGGCTCTCTTGTACTTTTGTTATAATGGTGCCTATAGCCCATTTTGTGGAGGTCTCTCCAAATTTTTAATCCTCTTTAATTAGTGGATGTTTTCCCCTTCGCCCATGGATGTAGGTCTTTTGACCGAATCACGTAAAACTTTGTGTCCCTTTTATTGTTATTTTTCTCTTTATTTATATTCCTTATTATCTTCAAGGGCTTATTAAGTAATTTTCGCAAATACTCGGGATTCCAATCCTAACAAGAAGAATAAGGGAAGTCCCAGTAAGGAAAAAGAAGAGATGGATGGAAGATGAGAGGAGAGGAGGATTAGGAAGGAAAGGAGGTGAGCGTGAAGGAGGCGTAGTAGGAGGGAATAGAACGGAAAATTTTTTTTCTTGAATGTGTTAGGATTTTAAAAGTTTTAAACAATTTTATCCTTTAAAAAAGTCACGTAAAAGTCAAGTAACGGGCTAAATAGGGCTTTTAACAGACAAAATAGATATAATTACCCAAATGACATATTTTTAAAAGTTGGGTGACCATTTAAGCTCACTAAAATCCTTAAGTAACTAAATCAACAACCCTAATATTATTGGGTGATCTTTTAAACCATTTGTTCATTTATTTACTAACCAAACAAATTCTTGTAAATTTATATGCTATAATGCTATAATATTATATTTTACACTATTACTTTATACAATCACTTATAATATGAATCATATAAATAAAAATAGTTAACAATTATAATAAATTACCATACAAAAGTTGATACATGATCTAGTTTGTATAACATATAAATTAGAGAATGTAGTTGTGTCATTTTATAACGAAGTGACAAACAAAAGTCATTGATGTGTCATTAGATCCGAAAAAGAAGGAACAAAATCCGACCAAGAATCTAAATTAGGGGGTTGGGCATTCAATAAGATTTTGATATGTGGACTGGATTTATAAAGTGGCTTTAAAATATAGTTTTGTAAAGTATTTTCCTTTAAAAAATTATCATAAATCTAAAATTATATTCCCTGCATCCCAATATTGTCATCCAAGAGGGAATACAATTTTAAAAAAAATTCAAGTTTATGGTATGTATTTCAAAGTAATTACTTATAATTGAGATAAGACAAGTGAAAAAAAGTGGTAACTTAGATATTTAGTAAGTGTAGAATTGAAACATCTATATGATAAAGAAATGATTGTTTTAGATAGGTGACACTATGTTTGAAACATTCCCAAAATTGAGTGTCGCAATATAAACGGGACAAATAGAGTAAAAGAATTTTAAGTATTACATACATACACATAATTTGAAAAGTACATGTATACATATCTACACTATAGTAGAAGAAAATAATGTTAAAATTGTAGATGCTCCTAGTGTTGACACGTGGCATTCCCATTTGAGAGATTTGGCAATTTCCATCAAATGCATTGGGCTAAAGGTTTAAGGCTTTTATGGGCCAATATTTAAAGCTAACCACCTCAGCAATTGGACCTTATCCCACTACAATGTGTACCCTGAAAAACCAACTCAATTTCTGTCCAAAACAATAACTTAAAAAATCATTTCCAAATTCCATTTCCTCTGGAAAAGTCATAAAATTTTGTCACGAGAAATATAATGATGAATGAAGACCCCTGTCCTTTCATTCTCCAAATTGGAATCCATTCCCTTTGGACTTCTAAACAACCATTTGTAGAAGGAGATGTAAAAGCCGGTGGTTACACCTCTTCCTCTCAAACCTTTGAGATTTTCAACCTTTAGCTTGCTGCAATAATGGAGAGATTGTAACTCAACCGGTTGCATGGCTTCTATGGCGATTAGAATAGCAAGAGTTTTCAAAAACTCCTAAAATTCGACCGAGATAAAACGGTCTCCCCTTTACAAACTTAAGCCAAACCAAACTCTCTCTTTTCCTCCCCAAAAATCTTTCCTTCCTATCCTTCCATTTATCCATCTTCCACCAAATATGGTGCAAACCGTCTCTTCTCTTCTTCTTTCCTCTCACTTCCATCTTCCCCCTCCATCTCTCTATCCTCACCCGCACATACTCACTCACCACTATCTCAGCTATACATCCCAGAAAAAAAAATATCACTAAAAATTTTGCACTTCTCAATTCGTATGTTAAAGATCGAGAATTGGTACTGGAGTTCAAATCATGGAGCAGTTCGGACCCTAATGACATTTTTAAAGGACTTCCTCTCAAATGCAGCTGGGTTGCAACTATGAACAAAGTTTTTCCATATTTTCTTAATTTTTAAATTAATATGATTCTTCTGCTATAGATCTAGATCTAGATGTGCATGAGTTTTTTTCATTTTTTTTATTTTCCCTCATTATACCACATATTGTTGTTGATTTTTATTTGTCCATTCTTGATCTTCCTTATTTTCTGCATTTGATTAATTTGTATGAATGCTTTTAATTTGTCAATTGCCTTTAATTAATTTTCATTTTGTGTTTGAAGGGTTAAAAATGTTGGAATTTGTTCATCGCCATCTTTCTTCAGCAGCCAGCCATGTCTTTCATAGGGAAAGATTTTAGTTTCTAGTTATTTTCTTAATATTCTCTTCCACAAATCTAAGGCTCGAGTTTGTTATGCTTCAAAATCTTAATTCTATTTATCTGATGTGTAGGAAGCATGTTGGTAACGTTTGATTTTTTGTGATTTTTCATACTTCTTTATGGTTTTTTGTTTCTGAGGCAAAAATTTCACACTATTATGAATTTAGACTTTTACTTTTGGATTGTGTTTTGGTAGCATTAATATTGTTTGATAATTTTACTGCACCATTAGTTTTTGTAGCTTTACTGTTAAGATGATGACCATTCATGTATCCAAATCCTAGAATCTAGGTTTTAATGGAATAAACTAAGTTTAGAACAATGAAAAAGAATGAATAAATGAAGGATTCTATATCCTTAGGCTTTTCTAATGGAATGTATAACTAACCTGAACTATTAAAGAGATCTTGAGGCTTATTAATCCAAGCAAAAAAATAATAATAATTCAATTGAAATTGTGGATATATGTGAAGTATCATTTATATGAGATTCTAGAGACCCAATTTTATGTTTATTTGTTAGTTTTTATGAAGTTTTTTCTTTAGTTTAATTGTTTGTTCATATGAGTTCTTTTTACAGAATTGTTAGTTCATGTTTCATCAACAATGGAAATAAAGTAGTTGAACTTGCATAACGCAAAATGCTGAGCTTTTGCGTTTTTTTTGTGGTCTACTTTATTGTATCCACAATCAATTTGTTATATAGTATTACCATTTCCACGGGATTTTATAACATATCGAAATTTTAAATAGAACAAATGCATTTGTTCTCCTATTGACTATTGCGATGTTAATATTTCCTTAGTTGTATTTTAGGTTTGAAACTAATTGGACTACTAGGCCAACCTTGATGGCATTTGAAATGTATTATACCTCAAATGGATTTGCTCCCTGGCGGTGTTTCTTCTTTGTTGCTTGATTTTTAGTTGATCTGATGTATCCCTAATTATCAACATGGATTGTTTAAATTTGTATTTCTCTTTGTATATTTTTTCTATATTCATTTTGATTGGTTTTTGGTCATGGAATAATTTTGTTCACAGGAAAAAATACATGTTTAAATTTGATTAAAATTTTGCTGTAATACAACTTCTCACATTGCTCATTTTCAAAGAGAAGAATTTGAAACCTTTGATTAACTTAGAAATCAAAATCAATCAAGATTTATAAGATATTTATCCCCTGTCTCTTATTAAATCTTTTATAAGAGACAAAATCTGTCTTTTCTTTTTTTAAGGACAAAAAATGAAGATCATCATTCCTGGGCTTTCTCAATGTCTTTTAGAGTTTTATGGCTGTCATATTTCTGGTTTAAATTTTCAACCAAATCATCTAATTCCAGGATGTTTTATGTATCACATCGTGTTTGTCATTTTCATGAATTGGGCTTTGGTGGCTTTTATTGTTACTATTTTCTACTATAATGATGCTTCCCATGCATAGTGCATATGCTAAGAATTTTATGTTACTAAGGATCTTGGTTATTTGGACTGTCTACTGCAATTATTTGATTCTGAGCTTGGTCTTTTTCTTGTGTAGCAGAACATGCTGGACTAAAACACGCAAAAGATGCTGAGATGGAAATTGCAAAATTTTGTGCACAAATGAAAGCTAAGTTTCAGAGAAATGTTGCTGAGATAAAAAGATGGGGGAAAATTTTGTGCAAATATGTGGAAGTCATATGATGTTGAATTTGATTTATTACATGGATGTTTAGTGGTTTAAATATCTTGATCTCTATTGGAATTGACATACCAACACACATATTTGTATAAAGTTTTATATTATTAATATGTTTTCTGCACTTCAAATGTACAATTGAGTGCTAAATAGTGTGTACTGATAAAAGAATTTTTTATATCTTCATGTGCATAATTTGTTTTTTCTCAAACAAGATTATGTACCTAGGAGTTTTAGTTGCCGACTATTAATTTTTTACTTCTATTTTCTGGTGTTTTATGTTTTACGAGTTGTAGCCTATATATTTTGTTGCAAAGGTTCACAGACTTGATCAATTAAAGTATGGTTGCTAGCTCTACTTTTTAGCTCTTGGCAATTCTGGAAGGTCTTGTTTTCAAATTGAATCAAGGGAGTGATTAACCACTCACCACTGAAGGAAAACAAGGTAGGTTGTATATAGAACTATACAATATACACCATGAAATAGTAAGAAGGAAAGAGCTCTGTCACACTTGTGTTTAGCACTAATGTATTCACTTGTGTTGACGACTAATGTATATAAAGCTCCTTAATTATTTACTTGGCATATATATACAGAAGACTGAGCTAGCTTTTTGATCAATTTTTTTCTCTATCTTTAAATATCACTTATACCTAATGAGAATTCTCCAAACTTTTTCTTTTTAGAAATTATATTTATTAAAAATAGTGGGCACTCGTTGTCCAGCATTTACTTTGCGTATATGAGCAGAAAACCGAGCTAGCTTTTTGATAAGTTTTTTTCCTCTTTAACTATTACTTATTCCTGATGAGCAAATTCTCCAAACTTTTTCTTTTTAGAAATTATATTTATCAAAAATGGTGGGCACTGGCCATGCGTTGTATGGCCAGGCATTCCTAGTATAAGATAATACAAACACAAATGTAAATGTGTGGCTTGTTTGGGCCGAGTTTAGATTGGATTAAATTTTGAAAAATCTAAAAAGATGGAAGCCTTCAAACCCAAAAAAATTTCATGACTATTAAGTATTGGGGAAAAAATCAAGAGAAAGCTTACAAAAGAGGCCTAATACATGAGTTGGAACCTAATCTTGATCTAAAAGTTTAAACTAGTTAAACATGGACCCAACCTATATATTGATGTACTATTTATTCTTCTCTCAAACCAATATAAGACAACTTAAATCTACCCATTAACCCAAAAATCTTTTCCTTCATGGGCATACTCCCACAATGAAACTAAACTTCTATCTCAAGTCCACCTCTAATACTCCATGCAAGCCCAAATTCTTCATCAACTAATTTATGGACCTATTTTTTTTTAAGTATATTTCACTTCTATTGTGAACGAATCAGACCCACGACCAAACTCCTAGCCCCTAGTCCATTGGGCCCGCTCTTCTTAATTTCATGGCCCGATACTGAAAGGAAAATTATTACGACCCAACTCCAAGAAAAGAATATTTACGGGTCTAACAACACTTGCAAACGAATATGTTATTATTTTTAGAAACTCTGATACCACTAAGCCTTAAAAAACTATATGAAAGCTCACAAAAGAGGCCCAACACATAAGTTAGAACCCAACCTTGATTTAAAAACTTAAGCCAGTAGGTTTTGAGCCCAACTTATATATTAAGTACTATTTATTCCTCTAGATGTGGCTCAAATCAATGTGGAATAATTTAAATCTACTCATGAACTCAACATAAAGGGCCATTGGTTCTTCAAGAAATGGTTGCTTTAATATTGTTTCTTGTAGGCATAGATTATAATTATTGTTATTGTCATGCAGGAGAATTTTTCGGTAACGAATTTCAATAAAAAAAATATGTTCGATGTAAATTCCTCATATCTTGTATGATTTGATTTTCTTCCCAAACTTCAAAATCATACTCAAAATCTTCTCCACCCATATTGAAGAAAATTAAGGCAGTGAAAACAATTGGAATTTGATGAAATTTATTGGAAACACAGCTAATTTGATTGATAGAAGAGTGGTATCTTTTTCTGCCTAATTATTTACATATAATGATGTTTGAGACTTGAGATTCAAAACTGGGGTGGAAACTTTATATAAGTTGGTCAAAATTGATTCAGATTTTGGAAAGTTAGAAATTAATTATATACGCTTTTTCATTTAAGAAAATTTTGGAAAAAATCCATGAACATATTAAGCTTTTTTGTCTTATTTCATTTATTTATTTGCAGTCAACATACCCTACTGAACCAAGATTACTGAAATATCAGTTTCTCCGAATTCATTATTTGGGGGCACATTAGATTATATTGTTGTTTACTTGCCCAAACGCGATCCGCAATTTGATTATTAAGCAGCGACGTGCATAGTGCATAGTTCATAGTATGTGTGTCCATATGATGTAGTATAATTATGACAGGATATATATATATATATATATACATATATATATATATATATATATATATATATATATTGGAATTTATACACATCTAGAATAACTGTTTATTATCACAATCTCCTTTAAAATGTTTAACAACATATTAGTAGTCCAAAATTTAAGGTGTTATAAACAATCTCAATACACATCTAGAATTTTCGATGTAAGATGAATATCACATTCACCCCTCTTTTGGGTTTTGCGTTCACGCAAAACCCAAATTGGGGCCCAATAACATATCACATACACTTACACAAAGTGGGTTTAAAATGCTCAAGTCAAGCTGTTAGTAGTCCAAAATCCAAGGTGTTGTAAAAAATATAATATCCCCTCCTATTTTCGATGTAAGACAGAACATCACATATATCCCTCTTTTAGGCTTTGCATTCTCGCAAAACCCAAGTTGGGGCATAATAACATGTTGAAGGATTTTAACCCACCAAAAATAATTAATTTGACTCACAATGATAACAAATATAATAAGACACGAAGGTCAAGAAAACTCAACGAAGTAGTAGTGGCTCACAGGAACTAGGCAGTAGGATTCTTAATTTTTTTATTTAATCTCATAAAACAAGACAACACACAAAGTTTAAATTTTTGTTTCTAATTGGAAAACATACACACAAACTGACAGCTCTAAGGAGGAAAAAAACAAAACCTTCAAGGCTTTGTTCAATTCTTTTACCGCACAATAAACGAGGCAGCAACAATAAAATTTTTATTTTTTCCTTCTGATTTTTTCGTGATTCTCACACCAAGTTTACGCAGCAATACATATATTTATATATGTAGGACTAAATCAAAACTTATTTGGATTCATGCCCACAAACCTAAAACACATACAAATAGGATTTAATAAACATGCCTAATTCCTATTGATACTTGGTTTAACTCCTACATTATCTCCCTTATACCAAGATATTTAAATTTGAACATGCCTAATATTTACTTCAACTTGACAAATGACTCCAACTTCAACGGTTTTGTAAAAATATCAGCCACTTGATCTTTGATCTAGCAATAATTGATGACAATTTCCTTGTCTTGAACCAACTCACGAATGAAGTGGAACTTGATGTCAATGTATTTGCTGTGCCCATGAAAGACGGGATTCTTTGTCAATTCAATAGTAGACTAACAAATCACAAAATATTTTTGTAGGACCCTCTTGCTTGTGTTGTAGAAACCCAAGCATCCTTCTCAACCATAGCGCTTGAGTAGCACTATTTGTCGGTGCTATGTACTCCGCCTCAGCTGTAGATAAAGCCAAGTATTCCACTTACTGCTTCTTTGAAGACCAGGAAAACACACCACTACCCAAATAAAAAGTATAACCCGAAGTACTTTTTCTTTGAATCATGTCACCAGCCCAATCACTGTCTCTATATCCAACAAGGCTAGAATCATCAGTATGAGAATAAAAAATATCGTCAGACTGTGTATCTCAAATGTATCTCAAAATTCTCTTAGCTGCCTGCAAATGAGATTGGCGCGGTGACTCCATAAATCTACTAATCAAACCAACTCCAAAAGTGATATCAGGTCTCGCTGAAATCAAGTACCTGAGACTCCCAACCATTTTCCTAAAATAAGTAGCATCAACAAAATCACCAGTACCATCTTTTATCAATTTTAATTTTTCTTCAACCGGGGTCATCATTGGTTTGGCGGTATCCATTTTCATCCTTTTCAAAATATCACTTGCATACTTTTTCTAGGAAATAAAAATACCACCATCTATTTGACACACTTCAATGCCAAGAAAATAAAACATTAACCCTAAATCTGTCATCTGAATNCAAAATGTCTAATCATAGTTCCCCTGAATTCAGAAATTAATTTGGGATTATTGCCTGTAATAATCAAATCATTCACATACAAGCACACAATGAGAACATTTCCACCTGGATTGAATTTGATGTACAAAGTATGCTCATATGGGCATCTTTGAAATCCACGATCAACAAAATAAGAATCTATACGAGTGTACCAAACCCTAGGAGCTTGTTCAACCCATATAGAGCCTTCTTCAACCTATAAACTTTATTTTCTTGACCTCTTTTTATATAACCTGCAGGTTACTCAACATAAACCTCTTCTTCAATAACACCATTCAAAAATGCAGATTTCACATCCGTTTGATAAATGTTCCAACAATTATTGGTAGTAAGTGAAATAATCACACGAACAGTATCAAATTTAGCAATTGGTGTAAAGACGTCGAAATAATCAATACCTGCCATTTGCTTGTAACCTTTAACAACCAACCTTGCTCTGTAGCGATCCACCTCTTCAGTTGGTTCGTGATTTTAGTCTTGTACACCCACTTGACTCCAATTGGCTTCTTTTCTGGCGGAAGAGTAGTCAACTCCTACTTGTTTTTTTTTCTCAATGGCATGTATCTCCTCATCCATGGCTTGAATCCAGTGATCTTCTTTTACAGTTTCTTCAAATGTTATTGGATCACAATATGCAAAATTAACAATATCTTCATCAGACACATCATTATCATTAGAAATAACATAATCCTGCAAACGAGCAGGCAACTGACATTGTGTCTGTGGGCAACTGGATGACTCTGTTGGGATAGATTGCATAACTGGTTGATCTGGCTGTGCACTTATGCTCCCTTCCTCCATAATTGGAAACATTGGTAGTGGTCTTGATGATGGCTCGGTATCCTTTTTGGACCAATCCCAAGCACCCTGCTCATCAAAAGTAACATTCCTGTTTATAATCACTTTTCCTTATCAGGGTTAAACAACTTACACCCTTTTGTCTCATGACTGTAATCAAGAAAAATATACTTTTCTTAGATTCTAACCTTGTCATCCAATTTCTTTTCCAAAGCATTAGAAACATGGGCATAGGCAAGACAACCAAATACCTTTAAGTGAGAAATATTTTGTTTCTTACTAGTTCAATCCTCATATGGAGTTCGCCCATAATTATACCTAGGAGGATACCTATTTAACACATAAATGGCACAAGAGACAACTTCTACCCAAAAAGCTTTAGGCATATTTTTAGAATGCATCATGGATCTCACCATATCCATCACAGTTCTATTCTTCCTCTCAGCCACTCTATTTTGCTAAGGGGTGTACCTATCTGTCAATTGATGTTTAATGTCATGTTTTTCCAAAAAATCATCACACACAAGAAATGCAATGCCCCCGTCAGTTCTCAAAATTTTAATGAAATAACCACGTTGCTTCTTCACATAATACTTGAACTTCTTGAACACATCACATGCATCAGACTTATTTTTCAAAAAATACAACCAAAATTTTCTACTGAAATCATCAATAAAGGTGATAAAATACTTACTACTACAATTAGAAGGAACCTCCACTAAGCACAAATTTGAATGAATCAACGGCAACGGTTTTTTTGCCCTTCGAGTCTTGCCTTTTGGAAAAGGATCTCTCTGCTTCTTTCCCAAGATACAAGACTCACACTGCTTGTTGGGATAATTAATAAAAGGCAAACCGACAACCAAATTTTTCATTGCAAAAAATTTCAGACTGCCAAAATTTAAGTGCCCAAAACGCAAGTTCCACAGCCAAGTATCATCAAAAGTCATAGAACTACAGTAAGATAAATCACCACAGTTTAGAGAAAGAGGCCACAAACGACTATGGTTCATATTTACTTTAGCAATTAGTCCCAATTTATTATCAGTGATAGTACCAACACCATGCTTAAAATGCAAATCGTATCCCTTTTCAAACAATTGCCTCAAACTTAACAAATTATGATATAAACTTGGCACATAAAACACATCAGAAATAAAATTGGAAGACTCATCTTTTAGAGTAATACCAATTTTACCCTTTTTGAACCTAAAACAGACACTTTTTCATTATTTCAAAATTTTATATAACATCTAAAAGATTCATCCAGATCAGAAAATAATTCATTTTTTTCACACATGTGATTGCTATAGCCAGAGTCAATAAACCATTCATTCTTTTTATTTTCATCAAACCCAAAACTAGAAAACAAAACAGTTCCTTGTTTTCACCATTATTTTCAGCCACATTGCCATGCACTTCTCCATCATGATTTTTATTATGCCAACATTCATTTTGATAATGTCCAGTGTTACCATAACAATGGCATTTAATTTTGGATCTATCAACTCGTTGAAAATTATTATTTGGTTTATTATTCTGTCGGTCCCTCAAAAAATTACCATCATAATTTCTTTGTTGGTAATTAAAATTCCCTCCATCACGACCTTGAAAATTGCCTCTACCACCACATCTTCTACCTCTGAAATTTTGACCTCTTTGACTTGGTTCAGCCAAATTTATCATCTTTTCCTTTTGTTTGGGTTGATTTACCTTCTGTAACTTGCAACGCCTCCCCAACTGTATCAGCTATCTGCTGACTCAAGGACATCTCATCACCTTCCAGAACATTGAGTTTTAGAGAATTCAGGTCCTTATTCGCCTCAAGAACCGTATTTTTTGTGTGAAATTTTGTACTCAATGACCGTAGAATTTTTTCGACAACTTTAACTTCTTCAAGAACCTCACCGTTGGTTCTCATATCATTGGTAAGATCATTAATTCTGCCAAAAAATCTTTAACTGGCTCATTTGGTTTCATCTGGGCCAACCGTACTATCTCCTGAGCTCTTGCAATTTGATTTTTTTTTACATCAGTGGTACCACGATATGAATTTACCAAAATTGTCCAAGATTCTTTTGCAATTTTTGCATTCATAAATTTATTGAATACATGTAACTGGACCTTGGTGTTGAGGTAGTGGCGTGTCTTGTAATCCAATGGTCTATTTTTCTCCAACTCCTTAATTTCTTCGGCTGTCAACTGTGCGCCTTCTTAAGGTTCATCAAAATCCTGATTAACAATAGGCCAAACTCTAATACAAACAAAAAAATTTTGCATCTGACTTTGCTAGGGTTCAAAATAATTTTTGCCATCAAAAAAAAAAAAAACGGGACAATCTTGTAAGATATATGAACCATCCATAGATTTTTTATTTATTTATTTATTCAGGATCACACAAAACTCTAATACCAATTTGTAGAATTTTAACCCGCCAAAAACAATTAATTTGACTCACAATGATAACAAATATAATAAGACCCGAAGGCCAAGAAAACTCAACGAAGTAGTAACGGATCACACGAACTAGGCAAAAGGATTCTTAATTTTTTATTCAATCTCATAAAACAAGACAGCACACAAATTTTAAATTTTTGTTTCTAATTGGAAAACAAACACACAAACTGACGGCTCTAAGGAGGAAAAAATCAAAGCTTTCAAGGCTTTGCTCACTTTTTTTACCGCAAAATAAATGAGGCATCAACAATAAAATTTTTATTTTTTCCTTCTTATTTTTCCGTGAATTCTCACACCAAGTTTACGCGGCAATACATATATTTATATATGTAGGACTAAATCAAAACCTATTTGAATTTAGGCCCACAAATCTAAAACATATACGAATAGGATTTAATAAACGGGCCTAATTCATATTGGTATTTGGTTTAACTCCTACATATGTCACATATAGTGCGTAACACAACCATGCCCAGTCTTACCCCGTGCAGAGATCACATGAGATTCTCTCTGATACCAACTACAACATCTCGAGTTTGGGTTGACCCAACAGCTTTTGAGCGAAAAACGGGTTCAAAATATTTAAACCAAGTTATTAGTAGTCCAGAACAGAAAGTGTTATAAATAATATAATATCTCCTCCCACTTTCGATGTGGGATAAGACATTACATTCACCCCTCCTTTAGACTTTGCATCCTTGCAAAGCCCAAGATGGAGCCCAATACCATATCACATATATCGCATAACGTGGCCAATACCATTGGCTCAGTGTCATCTTGTGTAGAGACCACACAACAGGTCGCTCTGATACCAACTGTAATACCCTAGGTCTGAGTTGGTCCAACAACTTTTGAATAGAAATAACGAGCTTAAAATGTTTAAGCCAAATTATTAGTAGTCCAAAATTTAAGATGTTATAAATAATATAATATCCCATCCCACTTTCAATGTGAGATAGGGCATCACATTCATCTTTCCTTTAGACTTTGCATCTTCGCAAAGTCTAAGTTGGGGTGCAATAACATGTCACATACATTGCGTAACACAACCCAATAACATGTCACATGCATTGCATAACGCAGTCAAATACTACTGCCCCAATCTTACTTTGTGCAGAAATCATATAAGATTTGCTCTGATATCAACTGTAACACCCCAGGCCTTGGGTTGGCCTAATAACTTTTGAACTAAAACAATGGAAAAATGTTTAAGACAAGTTATTAGTAGTCAAGAATCCAAAATGTTCTAAATAATATAATATCTCTTTCCAGTTTCGATGTTGGATGGGACATCACGCGCGCGCATACGTTGACACTTATATATAAACACACACAACTTTTAGAGCAGCTAATCTAGCAAATTTTCAACTCAATGGAATCATCTATAACAGATCATACTTGAGTTATGTGATAGATATAATTTGAAAATTGACAATGAATCGTGTGAAAAGCGTCCTAATCAAAATAACTTAGTTTTTGGGTTGAAATATTCCCCATTACTTTTCTCTTCAATGAATCTATTCACGTATCTATATTTACATAACCAAAATTTTTAAAAATATATGTCAATAATTTTGTTTCAATATGTAGATCAACATTCTTAAAATATCTATTCACTTTATTTTATCAATTAGTTCGTAGGAAAATATTTAAACGGCCCAAAAAGGATTACAATTAATATAAAATTCTAGCATTCAATTAAACAGAAAAATTTAATCCATTTCATTTAAATGTTAGTTAAAATATGCAACAAAATAAATTATGAACAATTGTGATTTATAAAAATAAATTTAAATTATATATTTTAGGATGTTACTAATGGAAAGAAGTTCATCTAGCCAGTTGGAGAGGAGCCTATCCACTTGTTCTTTGTGCAATAAAAATGATGTTTATTCACACAAGAACATAGCATATGTCATGTATGTATGTTCATTAGATGACCAAATGCTGCAGCTTACCTATATAAGAAACTTTTGCAGTTCTTGACATATTCTCTCGCTCTGCATCCCTTGTATATGTACCAGACTTGGGTGTAATAACTATATATCTTCTTCCCTGGAGGGGGAGAATGTATATGAATCCATCCTCATCGAACATTATAAACAATACGGTCGCCATATTCTCCACATATCCCAAACCAATCATGTTTTAGTCCGTGATACCGTAGTTCCCTCAAATTTGGATATTTCCTCATAAATTCTGCTGAATTTGGAAGTTTCCTCAAGATGTCTAAACAAACAACTTGTTTTCTTTTACCCCATTTTTGCTCCTTGTAACTTTAAGATGCCCAAAAATTAAGCTTCTCTTCCTCTACTCTTCAGCCAGTGAAAACTTACCGTTCCAGCAAAAACATGACATGTTTTGGAAGCACAAATGTGGGATCTCAACAGTTGTGATGCATTGTATTTCCATTTCAATGCAAACTATTTCCAAATGTGTAGCCATACTGAAAGAGAAACAACATATCACCAATTTGCTTAATTTTTATCCTTTTTTCGACACTGGCCCGCAGTTTAGTACAACCGGGGATATCAATTGATCTCCAATTGACATCAGTTCCAACTATTAAAAATCTACAAACTCCTGCTGATTCATTTCCTTGGTTGTATTTGACATACGCCAACTTGTACTTGTCGGCAGATGAAAGATAACTGATAAGGATGTTGTAGCATTGCTTGTCAGGTGGACAAGGTAGATGCAAAATTTGCTTTGTCGAAGGATTCCTTATATGATATTTATTAGTTAACTTACTTTTCTCCAACATGAGTCCGTGTTTTCCTGTCTTCTTCATATATTTTGACTAGTTTGCTATGTCCCATGTCTGGTATGTCTCTGGATGAAATTGCGTTCCTGAATCGTTGCATACCACAACTTGGACACACATTTAAATCTCAGCAAAGACTTCACTGGGAACCTTACTAATATCTCAATAACTAAATCGAAAGGGATCATGGGATGTTCAGTTTTGGGAATTTTTGGAGCTAAAACCACTTCGTTTCCAATATTCTATTGAGGCCTACGTTGCTCATCATCCTTGGTAGGAAATTCTTCCTGGCACAACAAATTTGACAACAAAACTGAACCATGCAGCAATAAGTGAAACAAGATATATTATAAGGTAGCTAGGAAAACATATAATTATAAAGGCCTTGAAAAATAATAAAGTAGGAAAATTAATAAAGATTTTCTGGTGTTTCAGATATGTAAAGTGCTTAAAAATAACCAGCTATATGCAGAATCCCAAAAAGAACAAAGAATATATCTATTTAATTTTGTATTATACTCACCAAAATCTAATTTTTGTTTCTTTTTCATACAAAATAATTAAGATATTATTTAAGCTAAAGGTTCTAACCCAATTAACAAAAATCAATATAAGACAGAAAACCATGGCATGAATATAATACTCTACCATTCATAAAAAATAAAATTTTTAAAAAAAACATCAAAATATTGTGTGTCAAGCTGTTAATGTATATATATCTAGATTCATTGTATATGTCTAGATTCATTAGTGCCTAAATTTATGTACAGTTACCTTATTAGTTAGTGTCTAAATTCATTGTACCTATAAACTTATAAATATAGGCTATTGTATCATTCATCAACACACACAAATTTTCTCTTTACAATTCTAACATGGTATCAGAGCCATATCTTGGTGTTTGAATCTTTTTTTCTGGCGGTCTTCTTCCAATACCCAGTTGGCATTTCAACCCTTTATGGGCTCTGTTTTCTTAATCTGTTTTCTCCAAATTCCTTGAGGTACTATTTTTTATTTTTTATTTTATAATTTTTTGTATCCTAGTACTCTAGTTTTCTTCATTATTGTTAATCTCCATGGCTTCCTCTAGTTCTATAGTCGATCATATATCTCCTCACACTCCAATCACTCCAGATAATCTCTATCTGGCCATCAAACAGGTACTCTCTAAACTCCTTCCATCTTATGGTAATACAAATTCTGTTAAACCAAATTCTAGTTGGTATCTTGATTCTGCATGTTCCAATCACATGACATCAGACTCTACTATTTTTTCTTCCAGATAGAGTATTGTTTGATGGCCAAATTCTTGATTATCTCTCATGTCTGTTAATCACATAGGTACTGTATCTATATCTTATCTCTTTCTACCAGAATCCTTTCATGTTCCAAAATTGACTTTAAATCTTATTTCTATTAGGCAATTAGTTGAACTTGACATTGATGTTTCTTTCTCTATTACTGGTTGTCGTTTACAAGACCGTCAGACTGGACAACTCATCGAAACCGGTCGTAAAGTTGGGCGTCTTTTTGAGTTAACTGACCTCAAACTTCCATCATCTTCTCAGGTGCACTTGCTGCCGTTTTTACATCTCATATTCCTTCTTTAAGTCTCTGGCACTCCCGTCTAGGTCATGCCTCTTTAGGTCGTGTATAAAGACAGTAGTTTTCAGTGGTCAATTAGGATCTGTGCAAAATGATTGGGTTGATTGTTTGTCTTGTCAGACTTGCTAAAAATCATGCCCTTCTATTTCCTATCAGTGAGTCTGTATCAACTGCACTATTTGATTTAGTACACCCAAATGTGTGGGGTCCTTCTCCAACACCTACTATAGGTGGTTCTAAATATTTTGTTATCTTTGTAGATGATTTTACTAGGTTTACGTGGATTTTTCTTATGAAAAATAAATCTGAATTACCTCAAATTTATCGCAATTTTGATACAATGGTAAAAACTCAATTTTTATGCCCTATCAAAATTGTTCGCACTGGTAATGCCATAGAATATAAAGAAACATCTCTTGTTAATTTTCTTCGCATAGAGGGTACCATTTTTCATCGTTCATGTCCAGGTACTTCCCAAATTAAAATGGTCGTGCTGAGCGTAAACACCGACACATTCTTGACACAACTTGTGCTCTCTTACTTTCTTCTTCTTGCTCAGAACGTTTTTGTGGTGAAGCTGCCCTTACTGCTGTCTACACTATCAATAGAATTCCCTTTCCTATTACGAACAATCAGTCTCCCTATAAATATTTATATGGCTCCCCTCCAAACTATAAGAATCTAAGAGTCTTTGGTTGTACTTATTTTATTCCTCTCCAACCCCATGAGTATACTAAATTAGAATCTCGAGCAAGGTTATGTTGTTCTTATTGGCTATGGTATTGAGCACAAAGGTTATCGTTGTTGGGATCCCCAATCTAAACGATTACGAATTTCTCGTCATGTTATCTTTTGGGGAAACAATATGTTCTCTTTAATGTCCAAGTTTAATCTATCACCGTCCTCCTTACCACCCCTGTTTACTTCTCCTATACTAGATCTTTTTCCAAATACTGTCATTGTAACAGATTTTCCTAGCTCAGTTCATGAGGTACTCCACCTCCGACGACCACCATCTCACGTCTTCCGAGGATCAATGTCCAGCTGACGGCCCTAACACACACATTCCTCTTGAGTCATCCATTCTTCTTGAGTCCTCTATTGCATCACCTCTACTTCCTCGTTGGTCTACTAGGGTAAGAGAACACTCTACTCGTCTTCGTGATTTTCATTATTTTTCCACTATTCTTTCCTTTCATGAGCCTACATCCTACAAAAAAGGTTGTCTTAATCCTTTATGGCAACAAGCTATGTCTGATGAGTTGCAGGCACTTGAAAAAACTCACACCTGGAACTTGGTTGATCTTCCTCAAAATAAATCTCTTGTTGGCTGCAAGTGGGTGTACAAAATTAAAACCCGCTCAGATGGTAGTGTGGATCATTATAAAACACGTCTTGTTGCAAAGGGTTTTACACAAGAATATGGTATTGACTATAAGGAAACTTTTGCACCCGTTGCTCGGCTTACCTCTGTTAAAAGTTTACTTGTCGTTGCTACTGTATATACCTTGACACTAGGAATTGTTTCAAATGAATGTGAAGAATGCTTTTTCTCAATGGACATATTTCAGAAAAAGTTTATATGCAGCCACCACCAGGATATACTAGCGATTCTGGAAAAGTTTGTAAACTTCGTAAGGCTCTCTATGGTCTCAAACAGGCTCCAAGATCCTGGTTCTCTAAATTCAGTCACACAGTTGAACATTTTGGTTTCGAATCTAGTTCTTATGAATCTGCTCTATTTGTTCGCCGTTTTATATCAGGGTATCATTCTTTTACTTTTATGTGTTGACGATATGATCATCACAGCAGATGATCTGATTGGTATTTTTAAACTTAAGCAGTATTTGAATCGTCATTTTGAGATGAAAGATCTTGATTTTCTTAATTACTTCCTAGGTCTCGAAGTATCTTCTACATCTGATGGTTACTATCTTACACAAGCTAAGTATGCATCTGATCTTCTTTCTCGTGTTGGGTTAACTGATAGCAAGATTGCATCTACCCCTATTGAGGCCAATACTCATCTCACTCCTAGTGATGGTTCACATCTTCCTGATCCAACCCTTTATCGACAGTTAGTTGATAGTTTGGTATATCTTACTGTTACTCGTCCAGATATTGCTTATAATGTTCATATTGCCAGTCAGTTTATGGCCAGTCCCCGGAGTTCTCACTTCGCAGCTGTTCTTCGTATTCTGCGCTATATCAAAGGCACTTTGTATCATGGTCTCTTCTTTTCTTCTCGATCTTCTCTTTTATTAAATGCTTATTCTGATGCTGATTGGGCAGGAGATCCTACTGATCGGCGTTCCACCACAAGTTTCTGTTTCTTTCTCGGTAACTCTTTTATATCGTGGCAAAGTAAAAAGCAAGTATTGTCTCTCGCTCTAGTACTGAGGCCGAATATCGTGCTCTTGCTGATGCCACTCACGAACTTATTTGGCTCCGTTGCTTGCTGTATGATATAGATATTTCACATGACTTGCCCACTATTCTCCATGTTGATAATCGAAGTGCTATCAATCAAATTTCTCATAATAATGTTTTCCATGAGAGAACCATGCACATTGAGACTGATAAGCCATTTTGTGCACTATCATATCTTAAAAGGGACTGTCAAACTTCTTTCAACTCCGTCTTCTGATCAGACTGTTGACATTTTTACTAAGGCACATCTTCCTGGGCGTTTCCTTCATTTAGTTTACAAACTCTAGTTGGTCTGCGCAACACCACCTTGAATTTGAGGGCGGATGTTAATGTATATATGTCTAGATTCATTAGTGCCTAAATTTATATACAGTTAACTTATTAGTTAGTATCTAGATTCATTGTACAGTCTAAATTTATTGTACCTATAAGCCTATAAATATAGGCTATTGTATCATTCATCAACACACACAAATTTTCTCTTTACAATTCTAACACAAGCTTTGAACAGAAAAATGTATTGTACCATTAATTATAGATGATGAGTTAGCCGCCGGACAAAAGCTTTGACGGATAGTGCCTATTTTTTGAACAGTTTTATTCTATACCCAAAAGCTTGAGGAATACAAGTACTTTTTCTGTTTGTATGGATCGTAAGTTCAACCGAATATATTTCACTTAAACTTATAACTCTAATTGCACTTTAAACTTTACAAGTAGAAGACCTATAAGGAAACGTTCTCTTTTTTTTTTTCTGTTTTCATTTTTTTTTTTTGACTAAAAATAACAATTTTTTTTTTTTTTTAGTTGGGTAAATAGGAAACGTTCTCTAAAATCCAGATCTCTTCCTCCCCCACAAAAAAGTATTCACATGCTCTTGGGTACGTTGAGTTATGAGTTTGGGTTTAGCAATTGATTCCCTCGTGGTTGCATTTTATTATCCACATCAAGATGTGTATAAGAGACAGTAATTTTCTTCAAGTCTTTTTGAGAATGTTATCGTAAAAACGGTTAAAAATAAAAAATAAAAAAGGGCATTATTTCACTTTATACCTTTTAAGTTATACATGATTCTCACTTTGCACTCTATATATATTATAAACTCTCGTAATTATCCATTTCAATTTCTAATTTTAACACGGTTATCAAAGTTAATAGATGTTCAAACAATTCATACCACAACCTAAAGTGGAACATTCGTGTAATTTTTTAATAGTTTTTAAACACTATTAAAAAATTAGTCTAAAGTGAGACAAATCCAAAAGTTAGGAGTACAATATGTTCAAAACCTAGAGCTGTAAGTGCAAAGTGAATAATGATCATACGTTAGGGGGTGCAAAGTGAAATTAATCACGACTAATTTCATTAGTGTAATAGACATCTAAATAAGCGCATGGTATACATTTATATAGCAACGTTAAAAATTGAAATAAAATGGGAAAAATATGAGAGTTGGGGGTGAAATATATAAAAAAGTAAACATAGGGTGTAAAGTGAGACTCAGGTATAAGTTAACGGGTGCAAACTAAAGTAAGGCCTAAATTTATATACATGTTAGATGTCTCTTTAACATATAAATTTTGATATATATATATATTGTTTTCCATAGAGGATCTATCGTGATCTTGACCCACCGTTGGTGTTCCAATTCATTACATAAATTATAGAAAAACATAGGTTTACTATTTGAATTACATTTCATTATCATGGCTATTATTATTATTATTTTGGAAAAAAATCTACCTCTCCCATTACCTTCTAGTGACTTGAACACTAAAACCAATAAGTTATACAAAAAAAAAAATGTCTATATCGCCTCACAAGCACTTCTTGTCAAGCTAATATTATCAAGTTTTTAGAATATTATAATATTTAATTACTCTTTTACAAAGTATACTCGATCTGCAAGTTTTTCTTTCTTATTAAAAAAAAAAAGAAAGAAGAGAAGGGATTTTAGAAAGTCTATGAGATGAACGTGATGGTAGGAACACTTCCTTGAAAAGATTGGGAAAAATATACGAGTAGAACCTACGAGGCAATTAATTTGTCTGAATATTGCTGAATAAGGTTCTGACGACAATCTTGGCCATATCAGATTCATACCTCAATCAGTTAAAGCTACATAATCAGGGAAAATATAATGTACTACATAAAGCTAAGATTCAGAAAATGTGCCCATAAAGATGTCTATGTGGTAATCAGCTGCAACAGAAAGAAAGGTGGACAAGTGCAAATTGCATAATTTAAACAGCCCAAATGTATAAAGGAAGACCAGTCTTATATTAGTTGAAATGTACTACAAATTAGAGGATCAAAATTTCCAGAAAAAAAATATATATATACAACTGAAAAAACCAGAAGAATTACTGACCTAATTAATTGATTAAACAATTTTGTCCTCTTAATCTTTATTCTTGGATCGATCAGTTCTCACTCTGCATTCCTGGTAGATGTACCAGGCTAGGGTTTAAGATGTAAACCAACGTTTTCCATGAAAGTTCAGATTTTTCGATGCGTCGCCTTTTCGCTCTAATATCATAAGCATAAAGAAAATCTTCATTTGCATAAATCCAAAGCCAATTTTCATTGAGATGATAATTACGTATGTTCATCATATTTGGGTATTTCCTCATGGATTTCGAGATCGAATATCCATCTTTTCTCCAACCCATTTTTCCTTCTTGCAATTTTCCAATACCTGGACATTAATCTTCTCATCCTCAACTTTAGCAAGACAGAATATAACATCATCACTGTACGGAAGAGGCCGAACGTCATTCCAATCCGAAAACAAATCCTGAGGGATCATAACAGTTGTGATGCTCTCACTTTCCATCTCAATGCGAATTAATTCACAATATCCATGTCTAAAAATAAAGACCACATTATCAATTTCCATGAGATCAATATCCCCTTTTATGTCACCAATTCCCAATTTTTTACTACAACTAGGAATATCAAGCGATCTCCAATTGAGATCAGTTCCAATTGTCAAAACTCTACAACCTATAAATTCTTTTGTTCCTTTCTTGGGATAGAAATAGGCCAACTTGTACGTGTCGATATTTCGAACATAAATTATTCTCATGTCAGACCAGTCATGATCAGGTGGACGGGGCAGATAGAGTACTTGTTTCGTTGAAGGGTAACGATCTTTATAAGATAAGTATCAGAGGTGGTGTTTTTCTTCAGTAATAGTCCATGCTTAGTGGTAATATATTCGTACTTTTCCTTAGTAAAATCTTCAAGAAGATAACTAAGGAAGTCTTTATACACGAAAATTTCCTTAGAACTTGTCCTATGTTTGTCGATGAAGCTGCGTTCCTTGGTTATTGCACACCACAACTTGCACACACATCTACATCTGAGCAAGTATTTAACAGGCAACCTTCTCAAAATTTCAACAATTAAATCATAAGGCATGATTTCTGACATTTTGCAGTTCGACACTCCAGGAGTTGATTCCACAATTTCTGTATCTTTCTCTAGGAACGAACTTTGTATTTGCCCCTGGTACAATGAATGGCAATAATTGATATTTATCCGTTTCATGGTTCGTACAAACTAAAAGATCCATGCAAACTAACAAAGGGGTCATTATTGCATGGATCATGTTTAAAGTACTATGTTGGATTTCTTGATCGTGAATGAGTAGGCACATCACAATCAAGGGTTCAATGCATAGTGTCTTAGATCTAGTCCATTTTAGAATTTTCCCAACCCAAACTAGTTGGTTGGTATTAGGAAGTTCAATTTACTAATGATTAGTTTAATACAATCTGAATTACATGTTGAATCGATAGATGTAATGAAATATTCAACAAATTCATCAATTTGTTAAAGAAATTTATAAAGTTAAAAACCAATGAAATTGTTCCAAGTTAGATTTATAATTTATGGTTTTAGACCTAAAATTAAATTCTCCTAACAAATTAATTGATTTCAATTCCATCATTAAATCAATCCTTCGATCCAAAAAACACAGCCAAAAAAACAAAAAAACACAAAGAGGATTTACCGGAAATAAAAACAAAATAAAGAGATAAAGAGCTTATATACGGTAGAGTTTTAATTAATCCAATGAAGGCTTAAACATTAATAATTCCATTATTAAATGTTATAGTAGACTCAATGTTCCCAGTTATGCAACAATATTTTAAGCCTAGATGCCAATTGCTTAAATATTATGAGCCACGATTTCTTTTCAATTTTTTTTTTTCTAGTCCGGTCAAATTAATACAGGGTTTCACATGAAAATTTTCAGCAAATATCTTTAAACAAGTAATACCAAAAAGATAGCGAAACAATAAACCATGAACATAAAACTTCAAATAATCGTTAGACCCATGTCAATACATTTAAGAAGTCGAAAACATACCATTCACATAAATTATTTTTTGCCAAATTTTATGGCTTAGGAGTATTGCTTTTCTTTATTTTTGTAGAATTTTAAGTTGGACCAAGAACCGGAAAAAGACTCCTACGCCAAGAGGGCTACTAGCATATAGGAGTTCTCAGGTAAAATTTACTTTGAGTTCCAAAATTTGTTACCATTAACCACATTACATTGCCTGACACCATAGTTTAAAAATTCCAAAAAAACTCGGTTCAGTCATACTAAATTAACTCGACTAGATAGAATTATAAGTGATTCGATGAAAAACTCAATTAACATCTAGTTTCATCGAGCTTTAGATTAAATTCGATAAATTCACCGAGTAATCACGATTTTTTAATGCTCGAAAATAGAAAAATTTGTTTGTAAAATTTTTGAAACTTAAATTTTTTGAATTGATAATGAATAATATATTAAAAAAATCATATAAGAAACTAAAATTTTTAAATACTTAACCTAATTATTAGCATAATTTTATTCTTAATAGATGAAATAATAAAATATATATGATTTATAGTTTCAAGTTTATTATTTTCAACTCGATAAAATTTGATCGAATTTTCGAATGCACTTGAGTTTTTAAACATTACTTGACACAAATTAACCTAGAATCTCCTTATTCCTGGCAAGTACACTTCCCCTCCAATTTCTCTAAATACAGATAATGATTGGTGCCACTTGTATGTTTTCATTATTAAGGGTGTAGATCAGTTTAAAATCCAAAACTTCCTACCTTAATTTCTTTTTTACTATAGTTATTGTCTTTCGTTAAAATCCAAAACTTCTTAAGTTTTAGGTGCCAGCTAATTTTAAACTTTATATTCCTCTAGTTGTTCATTACTGATGTGAAAATTGCGATCTTCAAATATCTGAACTTTCATACAAATCGTTGGTTTATAATTAAACCCCACTTTGATTGACAGTATGGGGAAAAAATCTTGTCGTTTTGAAAATAGTATGTAGGATAAAAAAATGTTTGCTTGAAAATTATGCATCTCAAGATTTTCATCATTACATCCGACAAAAAAAGGATTTATTTTACCCCATAAGTGGGTTCAAGAAGTTAATTTGTAAATTCATATCAAAAGTAATAAAAAAAATACAGAAAAAAACTTAAAATTCACCCAAAAAAGGTTGAAAATCGCTTATGGTTAAGTCAATACTAATTTTCATGTTAGTGATTAATTGTATAATTTTCACGTTAGAATAAGGCTCTCTCCTTATTATTATTATTATTATTTTGCTATTTTATACAGAAGTGAAGTTCGTACCAATTATAAGAAAATTATTTGTGTGAGCAAAATACTCATAAGCTAGGTTTGACCAACCACAATTCCCAATTTCAATTCAAGAATGAAGTTTAAGAATCAATTCAAGAAATATTACAAATTTGTTCCAAATTGGTAGAAATTGAAAAGTTTGAGAACTAAATGTATTTTGCACGATATTTCAGGGACATAAGTCTAAAGATCACGATCCAAGATGTGTATAAGAGACAGGGACTAAGACCAATCACGACATCAAATTTTGATGGATTTTATTAAAAAAAAAAAACATTATAATATTGTGACAAGTTTTGAATAGAAAAACATACCATTCTAGATAATTTACTCCGACTCAAAATTAAATGCTTTTGCTATCTGTGGAACTGTTTTATTCTTACCCAAAGCTTTGAGGAAGAGAGCTTTTGCAACGTTCTATAGAATTTATATATGGAAAAACTGTTGTTAACATGAACCAGAACCCTACTTGCACTCTAACTGCGGAAGACCTATAATAATGAGAACTGGAAATATGCAATTTTAACCATCAAAATTTGGGTCGTGATACATCTTAGTCCCTGAAATTGCAAGCAAAATACATTTAGTTCTCAAACTTTTCAATTTCTACCAATTTGGAACAAATTTGAAAATTTCATCAATTACAAACGGAAAAAATCATGTGCAAAGCACGTCGCTATTAATCTCAATTTCTAAACGTGAAAAAAATACATCACCAGCACTCAAGTTCGGGTCATGGTTTAGTTTGGTCTCCAAAGTTTAAAAAAAAAAACATTTAATCCTCAAACTTTTCAATTTCTACCAATTTAGGACAAATTTGAAAATTTTGTCAATTATAAATAAAAAAGTTATGTGCATGGTGATGTTTTCCAAACCTTATTTTGATGATGACATAAAACATTTAACTCTGTAAAACAAGCTTTTGCAGGAACAGATCTTTCGGACGCATAGAACCGTCCGAACTAGGTCAAAAGCTCCTCGGACGCATTGCATCGTCCGAACAAACTGGCAGAAAGAATGGGATCCTACTGCCTTTTCTTCGGACGCTCAGACCGTCCGAAACCTTTGTCGGACGAAGGTCCGGACGCATCCACGGACATCCGAACGAAGCATCTCAACAAACTGAAAGAAGATCGGACGCTTCCTCGGACGCATTCAACCCTCCTCGGACGTCCGAAACCCCAACGGCTATTTTTTGTGCATTTATTACTTAGCCGTTAGGAAGTAGTTGAAAGCTCTATTTATTGCTCTTATAAATAGGTGCTTTAATAACCTGAAAAAATCATCTAATATATTGAATACAAGCCTAAGGAAAGAGTAATTTGAGTGCAAATTGACTATAGTGCTTTGTTGTATTAGTGTGAAGTTGTGAGTGCAATTCAACTTTGAGTGGAGTGATAATCTTGTATGAAAGTGTGGTTGTAAGTGAGATTCTTGGCTCAACTAAAAGAGTTTTAGTGTGAGCAAGAACTTCCCAACTTTGTAAAGATTATTGGCTCACCAAGTGTGTGAAGCATTCAACACGAAATTTGATACTTCAAACTTGCTAGCTTGGAAGTATTGTTTGTTCAATTTTTCTCTCTTTACTTTACCGTTCTAGTAAATTTATTATATCTGCATTTGAATTTAAAAAGGTCACTATTTTCTAAAAGCATAATTTTTAGAAACCTAATTCACCCCCCTCTTAGGTTGCTTTGGGACCAACACATGGCATGTGATTGTTAAATCTATCCCGATTTATAACACTTTTCAACTGATTTCAACCCATTTAACAATATTTTTATTTTTTCCTGTGACTATCAATGCCTAACCATTCAACATTCTTGTTTACATTATTAAAAAATACTTCATCATCCTTATCATCATGGTTTGAATAATGACATGTCTTAAGGAAAACCATTCTACAAACCATCAGATGATTATTACTGCTACTAGTTGAAGCATCATTATTCTGACTCTTATACACATTAGATGTGTATAAGAACATGTGAACCAGACTGGGATTTTTGAATCAATCGCTACCATTTAATTTTCAAGCAAAATTTAGCATTCCTGGGTTGTAGAACTCTTAGATAATATTTCTAGATGTTCTATAAGATGGTAACTAGCTTTATGAACATCTAATCGTGTATAAGAGACTTAATCATGATTAAAACATTATTCGTGAGTAAAACTCTTGTGGAGCCCACCCACTTGCAATTAGTTAGAAGAAGTCTTCCAACTGATTGTTTAAGAAGTGCTCCTAAATATAACAGCCTTACAAAATCAGAAGATAATAACTACATAACTACTCTAACCTATATTAAAATATCAAGGAATGTAATAGTAAAAGAAAATAATGTTAAAATTTCTCACCTGTAACAACTATTTTCTATTGTCTAAAAACTATTATAAATAGGAATATTCTCCAGTAGAAATAAACACATTAGGATACCTTTCTTTTCTTACTAATTGGACTCCATATTATAACAACCATTATACTAAACAATATATCAAAAAATTGAGTATAAGGAAAATATTGGATCGTAGTTAGTGTTTTGTTATATCAAGATGTACTTACTTGAAGATTATTATATCTTAGGGAAGGAATTCCACATCAATCCAATGCAATATGAGACATATCACTCCTAGGAAGCATTAATTATTATGTCTCTTTATACAATTAGATTGTATAAGAGACAGGTATAATGTTAATGTAGTTATACACATCTAGATGTGTATAAGATTGTGTTTTTATATCTGTGTGTTGGAACGTATACGTATTTTAGTGTTAACTTTTCTTTGGATATAACTTTTCTCAATCAATAGGTTGAAATCGGTTGGGATATGTTATAACCCAGATTAGATTTAACAGTCACGTACATTGCACGTGACATTTTCCTTCAATTTACCAAATTTTTAAATTTGTACTAAATTGGTAGAAATTAAAAAGTTTGAGGATAAAATGTGCTTTTTTTAGAACTTTTTGGATCAAAATATACCATGATCCAAACTTTGAGGGATAAAATTATATTTTCCATGTTGGAACTTGAGATTTAATGGCCACGTGCTTTGCATGTGACACATTTCCGTTTGTAATTAATGAAATTTTCAAATTTGTTATAAATTGGTAGAAATTAGAAAGTTTGAAAACTCAATATTTTTTGTTTGAAACTTGAGGGTCAAGATGAACCATGGCTCAAACTTTGAGGGCTAAATTTACATTTTCCCAAAATAGGATAAGAAAACATCTCCACTGTGCCATGTCTATAAATTTATGAATAATTTAATCTATTTTGTTTTCATTTTTTTTTCTTCCAATATTTGGGTTTAAGTTTGACAAAAAATATAATGAATTCCGGATTAACATGCTCCTGTTTCAAGTTAAGAGTTTGGGTATAGCAATTGATTCCACTGTGGATATACATGCAGAAACAGTTTAATAGTCCATCCAGAAAAGTCGGATGTTTCTGGACTGACCACAGTGGACTGTGTCTTGGCCAATCTACATGCCCTATAAGAGCTCTACTTCATAAAAAAAAATGATTATACGTACTCGTCTAAATAAAAAATTTGATTGCAAATCAATGAGGGATAACAAAAGATTTCGATGCCTAATTTAGTCATCTCATGAGAAAATTTTCAAAATATATATATATATCTATACATATGGAACTAATGTTTGCTTGTTAATTGAATATAGACTTAATTAATTGATGTTAACGACATTAATAGTGGTGTCCAAACTTATAAGCATCTAGATTGTATAACTCACAAGATCGAGGATCCCAATTTCAATTTAAGAATGGAACTGAAGGATGAATTCAAGAAAATTTACAAACAATAATAATCCAAACAATTTTTTTGACAATTAATTCGAACTTCAAACTATATTTACAATATTGAGAGACATAAATCTAAAGATCTCTTCTTCTTACACAACAATCCTTTGAGCTTGGTGGAAGGCATGTCAAGTTTGGAATTTCCAGAATGAATTATATTAGTCTCGTTATAGATTCCTTCTTCAAAGCCGCAACCGCAATAGGATTGTTGAACACTTCACGAGATCAAAATTGCACGGATCAGAAATCTTGGATGAGGGTGCGTTAAAGAATAGGCTGCTTCGAGAATGACCATGATATAATAATCAGGAACTTCCAAGGCAGCAAGTTCATCGTGGACTACATCGGCTCCGGCTCCGTATTGAACCAACATAGAAGGCTTCGAAACCCAAAAAGATTTCGAAACTAAAAGACTCAAATGGTTCGTCCAAGAAAGGTTGTTCCATTCTTTCTTGAGGGCATAGATTGTTGCGTTGGACAACCTTTCCGTAACGAGTTTCTATGAAAAAAATGTCTGGCGGTAAATCCTTCCTATTTTCGATGATCTCATCTTCACTCCAAAGATGAGAATCGTACTCGAAAATTTCTCTAGCCATCTATTGAAATAAAATAAGAATTATTGAAAATTTTGATGAAAATCTCCAGAAAAAAATAAAAAACTAAATTTAGATCGTGGAATTAATTAAGGGATGAAATTGACTGATGGGTTCTCTTCTTGGGGAACTAGGTCTATATATAATGATGTTTGAGACTTTGAGAATCCGATGTATTGGGATATGGATTAGATTATGGAAGCTTAGAATGGTTTTGTCCGTTAAGGATTTTGTAGAAAATCCAACATAACTTTCTTCTTTGTGTATTTAGACAGCCGTAACCGCTAAAGCTTTTATGGAAGAATGATTTGTGGGATTTAATGATAGTAACTAATTTCTGGATCAGAATGTCTAATATAAAAATTAATGTGATTTTCTTTAAAATTTATATTATTAAATAGACATCCCAGGAATTACTAATTTAGTGTATAATTAGTTAAAAATAATACTTTACAAAGTCACATTTTAAAGCCACTTTCCAAAATTAGTTCACGTGTCAAAATCCTATTGAGCGCTTTAGATTCTTGGTTAGATTTTGTTCTTTCTTTTCCAAATATAATGACATATCAATAGTTTTTATTTATCATTTTGTATTTTTCACTTTGTATAATTGATGTGTCATAAATTAAGTCTTCACCAAGGTACTGCTGAATTAATTGGATACGTATTTCTAAAACATTTATACGTATACGTCCAATCTGCTTATACACACAGATATATGGTTCAATTATGCTATCCAATTACTTCATATAATAAAGTTTTTAAACATTCATCTTTAATATTGATGATGGCTGGGAATGTTTTGGGTTACAGTGGGTTTTTTTAGAAAATTCTACTGTCCGTTTAGGGAATTATCTTTTTGTACTTTAAATATTTAAACAGTACGATATTATGTATTTTAAAAATTTGTACTAACGAAATGATTCTTTCAACGTGATCATAGAATTTTCTGAATTTTTTAGTGTTTGTCCTAAAAGTTTGACACGTGATATGCACATGACATAAAGAAACTGCAATCTTTTAATAAGATATAAACTTCTTTAGGGCTTGTTTTTCCTTTCTAAATTTTAGGTTGATTATACCTCCTAATTTTAGACATTTATCAATTAAAATAAAAACTCTCCTAAGTTATAGTAGTGTTTTTAATCTTGAAATTACAATATCTGTGATACTTGATAAACTTCATAACATAAATAGGAGGTGTTATTAATTGAATTTGTGAGTTGAAGTTTTGACAAGCCTAATCTGGGCTCACTTAATTAAATGGACTTCAAATGTTCTTTAGATTTTGTACTTCAATTTTATATAATTTATTTAGAGCAAAGTATTAATAAATTATGATATGATTACCATTTTAGTCATTAAACTTCTTTACTGGTTGAAAACAGTGGCGGAGATAGGGTGGGTGTCCCCACTGCCCCCAATTAAAATTACAAAAGGACACTAGAATTTTAAAAAATTTAAATTTTGCCCCTACTAATTTGAATAAATTACTATTATTTAATGTTCATATTTTTTGGTTATATAAATCTAGATGTAATATAAAATACATTATAAATGTAATATAATATCTTTTTATATTTCTCTTCTCTCCTATACTCTGTCTCTTATACAGATCTTTAATGTGTATAATGGTAATCATATCATAATTTATTAATACCTGTCTCTTATACACATTCTAGATGCATTTATATTTGATTCTAATATACAAGATTCAAGTAATCTAATTTTCATTTATTTATAAGTTATGAATAAAGAAAATAAAAGGATCACACATTTTGTTGTTTTAGTTTGTATAATTTTCAATTAATAAAATGAAATTGCAAAACTATTTTTTATTTTTATTTTGTTTTAATTAATTTGCGCCTGCTAAGAGAATATATTCTTAATTGAAATATAACATGGGAATTATAGTCTGTATTTTGACTAGTTTGTTAAAATTTCAATTCAATATATTTATTTTAAGTTGTATTTTTTCATTCATAAATTTCTAATTTGTTTAGCTACTTGCTATAAAATTCTGAAAAGTTACAGTTATTTGTTTTGAAAAGACATTTTCGGCAATGGATTATAATTGAAAATTACAAATAAAGAGTCATTTAATACCTAAGATGTAAAAGATTAAAATAATTTGAGTAAATACGCCGACAAAAATTATAGCAAAGAAAAACATGACTCAAATAATGAGTCCTTTATGGTACAATTTTGCAAACTTTATTATCTATTAATATGTTTACTACTATTTTAGAAATATAAATGTAATATTTTTACACTACTTCAGACAAAATTAATATCCGAATTATATGATATTTGCCCCCACTAAAGAACATTTCTAACTACGCCCCTGGTTGAAAAGGTTACTAAACTTCTAAAATTGCGTCTAAGGGTCACTTCTATTTCTTCATTAACTGCTCTAGTCAGCGCATGTGCAATTCATGTGCATTTCATCTGGGTCATTTTTGTCCACCTTCAGTGAACTAACATTAACAAATATTTTAGAATCAAAATTAGATGATACAAAACAAGTGCAAATTATAAATGAGACCTTATTGGAAGATATAAAAATTTTTAGGTATAATAATTTAATAAATTTATAATTTAAACCCCTAACCACTCAACTCTACCAACCAACTATCACCACCCTCCATCTCGCCTCTTCCACCACTCTCTCCTCAAGCTCTTATACACATCTTAGATGTGTATAAGAGACAGGCATAGTTCCAACTAATTCAATCACCACTCTTTCCATTCCTCTTTATCCCAGTCAGCCATCATCACCCACCAAAAGTTTTATAATAGAATTGGATTCGTTTCCTCCATTTGTATATCAAAACAAGCAACTGAGCAACGAAGTGATCGAGCCCTCGAATCCTCACACCTTGCCAAAAATAAAGTATTATTTTTAACTAATTATACACTAAATCTCTTAAATCCCAACTCATCTGTCTAAGCAATTACAATTATAAACACCATAGGATCTGGCTACTAAAAAGATTCTTGGGTAACCACATCAAATTCCTACTCCAGCCATATGAACCCGCCATTATCCAGACTCCGCGAAAATCTCCCCAATTACTAGATTATATAGAGTAGTATTAAATAATTGGTGCAATATTGAATGGATATTTTGATTAATATTTTATATGAATGCACAAATTAAAGTGCTTCATTCTTCAGCTGTGGGAGTCCTTTTTTGTCTTTAGCTCCTCAATTATGTCTTCTGCAGTTCTTTGTTTTGAGGTTAATCCTCTGTTAATAGCTATTGAACCATGTTTTTGAGTGAGATTCAATTTTAATTTTGTTGTAGATAAATTTTGATCTCTAGTGGGATTTGATTTAGCTGGATATAGAAAGTGTAAGTTGAACATGGACATCAACACCCGAGAGGAAGAAGGACCATAAGGGGAGTTCCAGTAAGGAAAAATGGAGAGGGATGAAAGATAAGAGACAGGAGTATCAGGATGGAGTGGAGGAGTACTGGTAGGAAGCATGGAATGGAGAAAAAGTTTTTCCATGTGATATGGTTGATTTTAAAAGTGTCTCTTAATTTTATTTTTTTTAAAAAGTCACATCAAAGTTGGGTTTAACGAAACTTTAATGAACAGAATAGACGGAATGACTTAAATGACGTATTTTTAAAAGTGAATTACCATTTAAGCCACTCAAATAATTGAGTGACTAAATCAACTATATCTTGATATAGTTAGATGACTTTTTAAACCGTTTAGTCATTTATTTACTAACCAAATAAATTTTTGTAAATTTATATGCTATAATGATATAATAATGTATTTTACATTATTTACTTTATACAACCACTTATAATATGAATCATATAAATAATAGTAAACAGTTATAATAAATTACCATACAAAAGTTGAGTGATAAAAAGTTTATATAACATATACATTAGAGAATTAATTGTATTATTTTAACAAATTATCACAAATTTAAAATTATATTTCCTTCGTCCCAATATTGTCATCCAAGATGGAATACAATTTTTTTAGAAAATTCAATTTTTTTGTGTGTATTTCAAAGTAATTCCTCATCATTGAGATCTAGAAAAGTGAAAAGTTATAATTTAAGTATTTAGTAAGAGTAGAATTAGAACATTATAGGATAAAACAATACTCAACTTTTTTAGATAGGTGACATTATATTTGGAATATATATTGAGTGTGATAATATAAAGTGAAACAGATGAAATATAATAATTTTAAATATATACATACACATAATTTGAAAAGTATATGTCATTAATAGGATAATACAAACATATATAAATGTGTGGCTTGTTTGAGCCGATCAAGTTTAGATTGGGTTGAATTTTAAAAAACTCAAAACTGACTCATTTTTAAACAAGCCTAAAATTTAATTTCAAAACAGCTCAACTTGTCTTGAAAATAGTCTCTAATTTTAGAGGGCTAACGAACTGAGTTTGAGAATGCCCAACCTAATTTAAAGTCCTAAACATAACGATTACAGGATAAAATAATATTTGGAAGTGCGTCCGGCACCAAAGTGGTAGCTTCTTAGTTTGTGATTGATGAAATTATATCATTTTTAAGGAACTAAATAAATATAAACATAAATTTGAGGAATTGTTCAAGTAGTACTATATTAAATGAAGAGAAAGGTAAACTATCAATTTTGTCCCTAAAAATATGGCACATGTAGTGCACACATGTGCTATTTAAGACCAAAATATGATTGAATTTTTTTGTTAGAAATCAAAATAGTGCATTTTGAATTTGTGAAACTTTTTTTTTTTGGCATCATTTTGAATGAGTCGACAAAAAAGGATACTTGAAAATTCAAAATTAGATGTGATGTTAACATTAATTTTGTTTTCTGATTTTAACTGTGGAAGGAAATTGTTTCAAGTGGAAAATTAGAGACACCAAAACGGAAGGTAAATTTTTAAATAGGGAATCACTCAACGGAAGGTGATTGGAATCACTCAGAAAAGATATTGGAAAGGGAAAGACCTAAAATGGACTATGCTTTTCTATTGGTTTTGGCAAGTAAACAAAAACCGGAAATGAACAAATAATTGACAATGAATTAGTTGGAACTATGCTTTTCTTTTGATTTTGGAAAGTAAACGGAAAAAAAAAAAAACATCAATTAACCTAACTTAAAAATAACGAGGAGTCATATCAATAAAAAAATAACCATGCACATCAACCTTCCGCTTGACTTGCTTCAAAGAAAAGAGACAGCTCTAAATTAATGCAAACAATCACTTGTCAACTGAACCAGGTGTTTTCTTAGTTTTGTTACTTTATTTGTGATAGTTGTTGGGTTTGGGTGTATTATTTGAATTCAAATTTGCTTTAAATTTATTTGTCATGTGAATTTGTGAATAATATTGGCTATTTGGCTTCATAATAATTAACAACAAACTGTAGAAGACATATTGTAAACCTCTATATTCTAAATCAGTAGTAACTCGTGGATGTTGATAAATTATCTACACATCTTGGAAAGTTTCTTAAGTTTGACAAACAACTTAAAAAAAAACACCGACTCCACTTGCCTTGAGATGAACTGTTCACACCAGAAATAATCAATAATATATTAACTTTACTAACCTACACAAAAATAAAAGAAATCAAGAACCCAAAATTTTAAGTAACAATCCGAAATGACATAACTAGGAAAAGATAAAAAACATTGCCTTCAATAATACACCAAGCCCCTAATACAACTATCCCATAGTACCATATTCCCAGATATCTGTTCTTGGAATTTTCAGGACTAAAGAAGCCGAACTCGAATTTATCTCCGGCAGAAACTAAGGTCATAGCCTTAGATGGAGTCAAGATATCAGTAGCCCCAACATGGAAAAGAATTAATAGTAAATATGTGATACAAACGTGCAAATATGAAAATCATCTCCACAGAAATAGATCTGCTATGCAAATAATTTCATCTGAGAAACTTGGAGAAACAAAAATCAGCCAGATGAAAATGGTGTAAGAGATATATTGGTGTCAACAAGAGTGTACAATTTATTCCTCTAGCAAAGTCAAATACAACAAAGAGCGGGTCACATTTCTTGCATCCACCATCTTCCACCTACCTGTCTAATTGTTACAAAATGTAATTCTCAAATAGCCATGCATACTTCGATTGACTTGACTCCATACATAAGCCAAAGTTCCTAATGACATTTATAATTTAGGCCCACTTAGCTCTTTATAAAATCTAATTTGAGGGGATTGAAAGGATGTTATTAATCTTCTATAGAAACCAGATGGTCGATGCAATTAAATTTCAATATTACATAAAAGAATTGTCTTTTATATATTTTGAACAATATAATCTTCTTAAAAGTATGGACATATCTGATGCGGAGTCATACCATTAGCCATTTTGTGATTAGTGAAAGAACCACCAATGAAAATTGATTTCTCCCTCCTGACCTTCTTTTCTGTGACACACTCTAGATATGATGGAAAAAATTTTACTTATGTTTCTGTATGACCCTAATAGGTGGAGGGAGGATCATTTATATATATCTGACTTTAATCCAGTACTTCCATTAAGTAATCGAACAGATAAGTTTTATAGTTATTGAGATAAAACCAAATATCTAATATCGGGCCATTTGATTTTATCTTTAATTTTGATCCCTTAATTATAGCTTAAATCTTACATTCTCCCACTTGGCCCGATGAGAACACAAGCATCATGATCACTGTACTATAATGAATTGTAAATGTGAGTTACGGCGGTTGTATATTGTTTAAGTCACATACTTCCTTCCATACACTACAACATTAACAATGCAGTATAATAGTTCCTTCAATGATATACCTACTACATAATGGTTCAAATAACATCTTATAAAGACTATCCTGTTGTAAATGAAACATTCAGATGGCTAGAGAGAATATGAACAATGGTACTCTTTGTTTCTGATATTCCTCCTTAACAGCAAGATTAGTTGCATTCCATATGTTTTGTACCTTTGGAATACACTGTCGACTTCTTGGAGAAAAATACTGCTGCAGAATTATCACAATAAATTTTCAACGGCTTGGTAATGGTGTCGACTACCCCAAGTCCCGAAATAAAATTCTGCAACCATAATGCATGAATTGTGGCTTCAAAACATGCCACAAATTCTGCTTCCCTAATAGATGATGCAATAATAGATTGTTTAGCACTTTTCCATCATATGGCTCATTCAGCAAAGTAGAAATAAATAGCCAAAAGTGGATTTTCTACTGTCAAGACATCCACCCAAATCTGAATCTGAATATCCAATCACTTCTAATTGACTAGATCTCCTATACATGAACATGTAATTCTTTGTTTCTTGTTAGTACCGTAGAACCTTTTTCGCAACCTTCCAGTGATCTATCCCAGGATTACTTTGATATCTACCCAACATCCCGACCGTAAAACTAATATCGGGTCTCGTACAGGTTTGGACATACATCAAACTGCCCACAATAGAGGCATAAGAAATTGATTCCATTTCTTTCCGTTCTACATCGTTCTTTGGACATTGCATGAGACTGATTTTATTTTTTTCTGTATAGGAACAATTCCTGCTGAACAATTATGCATATTAAATATCTCTAGAACTCTTTCCATATAGTTTTTCTGAGACAATCCCAACAATTTTTGTGATCTATTACGGAATATTTCAATTCCTATCACATAAGATGCCTCTCTTACATCTTTCATTTACCAAAATTTTTCGAGAGAAAATTTTTTGTATCTCGCAATATGCCCAAATCATTTGCAACAAGTAAAATATCGTCAACATAAAGAACTAAGAAAATAAACTTGTTCCCACTGATCTTTTGATATAAACATCGATCAACGATGTTTTCTTGGAAATCAAAAGATTTTATGGTATCATTGAACTTAATATACCATTGTCGTGAGGCCTGTTTAAATCCATATATTGACTTCTTAAGTTTACACACCATGTGACCTTTCTCTTTAATTGAAAACCCTTCAGGTTGGTCCATATAAACTTCTTCCTCAAGCTCTCCATTAAGAAAGGCTGTTTTTACATCTATTTGGGGCAACTCTAAATCATAATAAGCCACCAATACCATAATGATTCTTAAGGAGTCTTTCTTAGAGACTGGTGAAAAAATCTCTTTATAATCAATGCCATCTTTCTAAGTATAACCCTTGGCAACGAGTCTAGCTTTATATCTTTCGATATTGTCATTCGACTCACCTGCTTGGTTTTAAATACCCATTTGCACCCAACTCGTTTAGATCCTTTTGGCAATTCGACAAGATCCCAAACTTTGTTTTGTTCCATAGATTTCATCTCATCTTTCATGGCATCAAACCATTTATCAGACTCAGCAGCTTTTATAGCTTGTGAAAATGAAACTGGATCTTTACTGATTCCAATATCAAAATCTAACTCTTATAAATAAACCACATAATCATCAAAAATAGCCGATTTTCTCTCTCTTTGAGATCTTCTTAATGGCGTTAATCGTGGCTCATTTCCATCAGACCTTGATGAGTTAGTTTCTTCTAAGGGTGCTTCATCATTTAAGTGTTGTCTAGTATTATTAGGATATTCATTAACAATTGGAACAACATTTGTAGCAGTTGTAGATAAAGGAACATTTATTGGTGTAGAAAAAATAACTTTAATTTCTTGAATATACACAACTTGTTTTGAAGCACTCCCACTAACTTCACCATTTTCAAGAAATCTACCATGTGTACCAGTTTCCACAATTCTTGGACTGTGGTTTGGAACATAAAACCTATATCCTTTAGATTTCCCTGGATAACCAATAAAGTATCCACTTATCGTTCGAGAATCTAATTTTCTTTCATGTGCATTATATACTCTTACCTCTAGATGGCAACCCCAAACATGATAATTGGAATTTACTTAATTTAGTTCCATCGTGTTTTTAATGGCTTGTACAATATAACACCACATAATTTAAAATTTTGTACTATGCAAACGCTTCAAACCAATAGTATCGATTCCTTAATGGAACTACAAAATTTCTTATAAAATAACATTTAAAATTCATCACAGTAAAATTATGTAAATTGAGAATTTAACTTTGATTGACTACAATAACAATTTTAATTTCATCATCTTGGAGTTTACCTTTAATGTTAAAGATACTGATAACATATATTTCAAGTTTATATTCTTTCAAGTTGTCTATAACTAGATTCATGAAACGATCAAGATGATGAAGATCATTAGACAGTTGATTTTGATTCGTTTCGAACAAATAAAGAGAAAGTAGACGGAATATAAAAGTTAGTTGTTCGAAAAATAAATGTCAACAATTATGAGAGGAATCATAAATCAGGACAAGTATAAAGAATGATACTAATGGATGTCAAGGTAAGTAATATTTCTTACATTTTTCATTGAAAATAATCCCATTTATGAGTTACATATATAATAACAAACATAATTACTCTTTTAAACATTTACCCAGGGGACAAAAGTTCAAGCTGTAATGTTCAATGAAGTGGTAGGAAAATTTAACAACTTATTGGAGGTAGGCAAAACTTAGGTTATCTGCAAGGGAACTGTTCAAAAGCTAAGTGAATCATTTCGAAGTGTCCACTCAGATATTGAACTCATACTGCAGAGTGGTTCTAAATTATAAGAGTGAAATGTACAAGTTACCATGAAAAATATTGGCTATAACTTCATTGATATTGTGAAATCAAATTTGCAAAAGAGAAACCATTCAAACAAACATGGGTTGCAAATCAACTAATTGTATACAGAACTATATACAAGCAAATCACAAATTACTTAAATTTAATTATGGTTTTTAATATTGTAGATGTGTTGGGAAGTATGATTAAGGTAAGACAAAGCGTGCTCATTGTGAAAATCAAAGGTGGAACCACATACAAACGAGAAGTTACCATTATGCGAAAAGAGTAAGAAATTCTATGATATTTGCAATTAATTTCCAATTACATCATACTTATAGCATTCTTTATATTTATACATGCAAGATGGAACCTATCAAAGTAAAATTGTGGGCTAATTTGGCCACTAATAAAGGTCAACAATTGTATAAGATTGTCAACCAAAAGCCAATAGTTGCAGCTTTGCGACTAGTATTGATAAATGAGATATTTTTTTCCTGACTGGAGGAAGAACCATTGAAGAAGAGTAACTCTATTTGTTATCGAATCGGATGCTATCTAGAAAAAGAACATGTCTAGAATCCGATGTAGAAGGATGGATCTCAGAATGACCCTTTTGATGTTCTGTCGGCCGAAGAAAAGGGAAAGGATCAAGACCTCCGTAACTCCAAAGAATGACAATTGTATATGCATCAAACCAACAAGGTATGTTGTTAATGTTAAAATTAAATCCTAAAACCATATATATACTTGCACAAGCATGAAGGAGAACTACAACTGGTTACAACAAGTAAAACAACCATTCAAATACACCTAAAATGTAAAGAAGTTGAAGCACTAAAAAGCTGGTAAATAACATTTATCTCAATTCAACTTAATTTTTCAATGTATATATTCTCAAAATTTCCCCCCTAAAAAAAAACTTTGTAGGTTGCAAAAGTTGAAAGATGTGCCAAATGTTGAAAGTTTGATACTTCACAAAAGATTCAAGGAAGCAAAAGAAATAGCACTAAAGGACATCAAACATAATCGATCAGAATTAGTGGAGGTATTATAGTTATTTCTTAATTTATTATTTAATAGCTTACTTTACAAGTTCTCAAAATATTGTGGTGAATATTATTTACAAAAAAAAAAAAAAACACAATACATCTAAATTATTAGAGGTATCATACTTATCTATGGATTTATTTTTAATCAACTAATTTTACAAATTCTTAAAATATTTTGGAGAAAATTAATTATATCAACAAATTCTTCGTACTTGCAGAATGCACTCTACAAGTTCAAAGCAACAATAGTTGACATTTAAAATAAGAAGGAGCCATGGTAGGAGGCTTACAAATATTGCTCCAAAGGAATTAAGAACATTGAAGAAAGAGCAACTTGTGAAAAATGCAACAAAGCAGCCAAAGACTATGTCCCAAGGTTGGTAAAAAAAATAAAAAATACAAAATACAAACAAAATTATTCATAATCATCCATATATCCTAAATTTTGCAGGTTTCATATAAGAATGGAGATATTTGATGATACCGAAGAAGTAATTATTACCCTGTTTGAAGAACAAGCTGAATTAATGATTGGAAGTACAATAGTAACAAAATACACACAATTTATAACCATCCAGGTATAAAACCAATAAGATTAAATGTATTACACGCAACATATATGTCATAACATAAAGTTAACAAATCTTTACAAAATTTAATCCAGTTAAGGGAGATTCACCTTATTACAAAACCATCGTGGATTGCATGTTCGAAAAGTACTATTTCTTGATAAAATTACAAAGAATAGTAGATAACAGAGGAAAGATGTCTTTGATCACAAATGATTTCCACAAAATAGAAGAAAACACAAAAGCAACATTCAATAGAGATCCTGATGACAAGCAAACTCACTCCTCACATGACATGACAATTCCAATAACCATAGAAGATGGTGATACATTGGCGTCCTACACCAAAAATCAGCCACGAAATAAAGAGAATATAAAATATTAAATCGAAGAGGCTAAGGAAAGTCAAGTTAGAAGAGGAGTAAAACTTGAATCTAGATACATTAGTTACTCTACCAATTTATATCTTTAGTTAAAAAACATCTATGAATGCATTACTTTACAATACCTTTAGTTATTTTGAATGCTTTACAATTTATTTTATATGTTCGAGACCAAATTTATTATTATATGGAATTAATAGCACTATTAACTCTTTATAATACTTCTCAAAATAGCTTCACAAAATAAATAATTAAAATCGAGTACTTTATGCTTAATTCTTCATAATAGTAACTGTCGACGTGCATCGTACGTTCTCTCGTACTAGTTCTAAATAAAAATATCCAACAATTAGAGTCTCTCATACTGGTTGTAAATAAAAATCTCTAACAATTAAGAGGAAATTTTAGCTCAACACTAAAACCAACATTCACTGGCTCTTTTACCCGGCATGCTAATGATCACATACAAGTCTCTTGTACGCGGCACCATACCGCATATAAGTCACTCTTCTACATGGCCCCAATCAAGGAGCTTGGAAATTAAAGTAAGATAAAAGTTATGGTTCTTTATTATAAAATTTATAGTGATAAATTGAATTAAATAAGCTAATGCTAAGCATTGTTTAATTAAGCCATATTCAGAATTTGTAATTTAGTGTGACAAAGAAAATAAAGTTCTGGAATATTATTTTATTTTGCTTCATGTTTCTTTTTCTTTTATGTGAAGCGAGATGAATTACAACCAAAAGCAACAAGTGAATTCACATTTATTGTAATATGTGAGAAAATTTTAAGAAAATAATATTCTTAAAACTTCTTATAGATTTTTATGGTATGGTTATTGGTTAGTGCAACAAAAGCTTGAAACTGCAATATCATAAAGATTTTTGTGGACATTTAAGAATTAGCGGAAGGATCAAGAATTGAAGAAATGTGTACAAGAGTAATTGAACAAACTACATGTGATAATTCATAAACTTCAACTACATTAACAATGTTGAGATACATAAATCTAAAGATCTTTTGCTCCAATATTGTTTCTTGTGGGCATAGATTATAATTATTGTTATTGTCATGTAGGAGAATATTTCGATAATGAATTTCAATTAAAAAAAAAAAGGATGTCCGATGGTAAATTTTTCATATTTTGTATGATTTGATTTTCTTCCCAAATTTCATAATCATCTCCAGCCATATTAAAGAAAACTAAAGCCGTGAAAACAATTGGAATTTGATGAAATTTACTGGAAAAAAGAATTAATTTGATTGATGGAATTATGGTTTCTTTTTCTGCCTAATTATTTATAGGATTAATAACACTTTACCCCCCCCTAAAGTATACGGGTAGTTACACTTTACCACCACAAACTAAAAATATTACACTTTACCTCTCGTTTACACTATTCATCTGTTAACATTTCTAACACCATTGACAAAAGTTAATTAAATTACTGAAATGCCCTTCTCACTATTTTTTTATTTTTTATGTTTTCAACTCTTGATAATGGTGTGACAATTATAAAAAAATATAAGTAAAATTAAGTATAAAAATATATCAATATTGGCCCCAAAAGCAACCTAAGAGTGGGGGGTGAATTAGGTTGTTTCAAAAACAAACATTTTTAATGTGCTTAATGAAAATGCGATAAATAAACACTTAAGTACAAATGAATATAACAAATATTTATACAATTAAACCTTAAAGAACAAATATAAAAATAGAGATAGAGAGTATCAAACCAAACTTCCAAACTTCTCAAGTTTGGAGTATTTCCACTAGTAGTGCCTCTTCAAAGAAGGTGAGGCAATAACCTTCTTGTACACAGAGTAGGCTCGCCCTTGCACCAACTAAATCTCTCTAGTTGAGCCAAAGAGTTTTACACAACAACCTCACTTTTTTACATTGTTATCCTTCCACTCTTACACTTGAAAATCACTCACTAGTCTACTCTTACTCACACTAATTTCCTCTAGTTGAGCCAAGAGAACTACACTACTCCAACCAATACAACCCACAATATTTTAGCATATTTCTTCCCAAATATCTCTTACAAGTATTTTTATTGAATGCAGTAGTTCTACTCTCTATTTTTCTCATTTACAGACTTGGGGGTATTTATAGATTCCTACTTTAGTCGTTGATTTGTATAACGTTACATGTAAACGGGTATAATTTGCGTGTAATCATTAATTCAGAATTACCATCAAAGATGCGTCCGAACCTGCGTTCGGTCTAAGTAATGTCTTCTAAAAATATGATCGGACGTCTATTCTTCATCCGAGACAGCTTCAGGTTCTTTGTGTAGGAAGATTATCATCGTCTGAACTGTATTCCTTTCGGACAGTCATCATCATCCGAATTGTCTTCTGGTTATTTTTTTTATTGTGTTCGGATAGTCATGTACGTCCGAAATTTTCTATTTTTAGATGTGACTTGTTTTCAAACTGTTAGTGCGATTTAGTTATGTCATCTTACATGATTATCATAACTGGGGTTCAACAATCAATATAATCCATGTCTATATATACTTTTTTTGATCATATTCTCCATATATTACTTAGCAATTTCTAGAGTTCATTTGATATTATTTTGAATTGAAGTTTTTTTTATAGTGATAGCACGCTTCTCAAAGTAGGTTCTCGGTGACATTTTTTGGTTGAAAATTTTCTTTAAGGGTTTTGTACGGCAATAGATTTTTCATAGAAATTGTACAATATTTCATTGTAACTTGGTATTTTCTCTTTATATATTTTGTTATATAAGATCTTGATATTTTATATATTTATAAATGATATTTTGTATCTTGGTATTTTATATATTTACATATTTATATTTTATATTTATATATTTTTCATAAAAGTTTTATAATATTTCGTTGTACCTTGGTATTTTATATTTATATATTTGGGCTAAATGTGGTAAAATTACAAAGTTGAATATAATTTAATTCAAGCTTTTCTCATAATTTACACTCTCAAAGACAAAGATATCTATTTATTTATATTTTATTTTTCTTAATTTTCAATTTCTAACATCATACCATTATTGAAAATAAAAATGCTTGAAAAATAAAAAAATGGTGACAAGTGCATTTTAGAGATTTAATTGAAATTATCTTGATAATTAAAGATATGCTCAAGGACAAATTTAGAGGAGATATCTCTAATAATTACACCCTACTTTAGGGGGCAAAGTGTTATCAACCCTTATTTATATATAATGATATTTGAGACTTGGGATTCAAAAATTGGGAAAAGCGGGCTAGACTCCTCTCAAGTAATTGGAAAGAAATTTTCTCCAATACACATTATAAAAATAATATTGAAAAATCTTTTCTAAAAAATCATATTTGTTCATAATTTAATTTATTACATATATTTGCTATACATAAAATTTGAAAATAAATAGATTAATTTTTTCATTTGATTAAAAGTTTAATTTTTGTTTTAATTTTGACCCATTTTACACCATTTAAATGTTTCATGCAAATTGAATTATAAAACATTTATGAATAAATTTGGTTTTAAGATATGTTGATCTACTCAACGAAACAAAATTGTTAATGTAATTTGATAATTTTTATGAATTTTGGTTGTTTAAATATAATAGATCATTAAAGGGAATTGGGGAGAAGTATACTTGAAAGAAGTCTAACCCGAGGCAAGGATTCAGATTATAGAAACTTTATATAAGTCGGTCAAAATTTATTCAGATTTTGGAAACTTAGAATTTAATTATATATGCTGTTTATTTAATAAAATTTTGGAAAAAAATCCAACATATTAAGCTTTGTCTTATTTCATTTACGTACTTGTAGTCAACATACCCAACCAAGATTATTGAGATATCGATCTCCCTGAATTCATTAATTGGGGGCACATTAGAATATAAAGTTGTTTACTTGCCCAGATGCACTCAGCTATTTGATTATTAAGCAGCGACGTGCACAGTTCATGGGATGTCTGTCCAAATGTTCTAGCTTAATTATGAATGGAACAACTTATATATATATATATATATATATATATATAACAGATCATACTTGAAAGTTTAGTGATAGATACAATTTGAAAATTAACAATCAATTGTGTCAAAAGCATATCATAATCAGAATAGCTCGTTTTTGGGTTGAAATTCTCTCCATTACTTTTATCTCCTATAAATCTATTGATGTATCTATATTTGCATAACCAAAATTTTTAAAAATGATATGTCAAGAATTTTATTTCAATATATAGATCAACATTCTTAAAATATCTATATGCTTTATTTTATCACTCAATTCGCACGAAAATATTTGAATGGTAAAAAATAGATTAAAATTAATGTAAATTTCTAGCGTTTAATTAAAAAGACACATTTAATCCATTTCATTTCAATTTTAGCTAAAATATGCAACAAATAAATTGTGAACGGATGTAATTTATACAAATAATTTTAAATTATATTTTTTAGGATGTAATGAAAGAAGTTCATCCAGCCAGTTGAGAGGAGCCTAGTCTATGTGTTCTTTGTCACGCAAGAAAAATGATGTGTCAATCGGAAGTGTTCTATAGCACATGCCATGTCAGCATGTTCATTAGACGAGCAAATGTAGAGAAATTTTTTCGGGTAGAGAAATTTCAGTAGAAGTAGTGACGAGCCAGGAAAGTTTTTCAGTGAGCGCAAATAATAAACTGTATAAATAGTTGTTGACAGTAAATAAATAAACAAATAAATAAATATAAAATACTAGAACGATGACGAACACACGATATTGCTTATTCTTGTTAAGTAATATATCCCAAACAAACATGACTTATTAATTAAGTACATACTTTCACTTCTGTTACACATTCAAAGTAACATTAATGGGAAGCATAATTATTTCAGGACAAAAATTTGTAAGTACACATGAACACTTAAAAAAAAAAACAAGGGAAAAATAAAAAAGAATTGAAGAACATTATACCAAAAAAAACAACAAAACAACTATCATCCAACTTTAGACTTCTTTTAATTAGTTGATCTTGGAGCATACTTTTCTAATTTCACCTTGAATACCAGTGAGAACACCAATTCTCCCCATGTTGATCATAGAAACACCAAAGTCCTTAAAGAAATCGATGGTATTATCTTGTGAGTGAAGTTCAACATAAGCTTTGGTTTCAGCATTATCAAGTAGGGCTGCATCTGACTGGAAAAGTCCCCTTCTTTTAGTCACGAGTTTATAGTAATGTTCGTCGAATGTTTTAAAACTTCCTGGATCCATCTCTACAAGTGTTGTTTGGTCTCCGGGTTTGCATCTGCTTTGTAATCTTGGAACATATCTAGGATCCATTGTGGGATCAGCATCACCTAGAAGGCCTTTACCGGTGAAGTTGTATATACGGTTTTCGAAGGATGAACAATGAGAAGTCCCAATGGTGTGTGCCCCTGTCATGGTCCAGAAGAGTTCAATCTTAGGTAACTAGATAAATTAAGAACAAAACGATAAATACTATTGACTTGTCACTAAATCCGTAAAAGAAATTATGAAAAAATCTGTACAAATATATAAAATCAGAGGATATGAAAAATTTGATATGTTTTGTGTCGCGTCAGTTTTCAAATCATTTTCAAAATAATAAATAAGGGATAAATATCAATTTTATTCTTGTATATTTATTTAGATCAATTACTCTATTCTATTAAGTTTTGGACAATTTTTAATTGGATCATTACGTTATAAACTTAATTTGATATCATATGATTGTATAAGAGTGATATGTCTCTTACCTATTGTTGTTCTTATTATTGGACCTGAATGCCATACTGAAAGACAAATTACCACATGATCGAGCAAAGAAAATGACCAAATGAGTCCTCCCTATGAAAACTGTAACAAATTAGTAATGATTGAGTACAAAATATGATTAATAATTAATTAACTGATTTTAAAAAAATTAGTAACTTTAGAAACAACAATCTTTAATAGACTAAATTAGGGATTTCCTATGTGTGAGTTTTAACTTGACGCTTATAGCACTTTCTCTTGAATCCTTGTTGTAAAGTGCTATAGTTCAAAAAGGTGCTAATAAGTTTGTCAAGGTTTCACTTGCAAGTGAGACTGTTCCATCTCTTCGTCCAAGTTCGACTTCCCATGATGGTCCCTTCAACTGAGATGAAAGAAATTTACTATTTTTAGAAATGAAGAAAGTTACAATTGTATTATCTTGATTCTATCTCATACTTTTACCCCATCATCCTATTATATTTTAAAATTTGTACAGTATATCATCCTATAATATTTTAAAATTTGTATAGTACAAGTTTTAATTTAAAGTAAAAAGTATTGTGTTATACATCCTTCAAAGTCACGGAATGTTTTCCTGTTAAATTTTTCAATAATTAATTGTGTATGAAGAAGAGGATATTAAGAGTAAGTTACCGCGACAACTACATCCCTAGCTACTACGGCTACTATGTCTGCACATGAAACAATCCCAGGGCAAACTTTCTCAACTGCAGTGACTTCACTTGATCAATGATTTGGAAACCTCTAAGGCTTAAATTTGGGATGGCATATTTTTCAGTAGTCTTATTAGCATTGTCTAAAAGCACTGATCCCTCACAACCCTGCATATAAAATAAGCAAAAATTAATTAATTAATTAAAACATATATTTCTTTCCAATCAATAACAATAATTAAAACATATACAGGTAGGAAAAAAAAAAAGCACAGGAAAATTAATATCATGCATTAATTAATTATAAGCCCATAAAATGCATAATAAATAAATTTTATGTACCCTAATTAATTAATGCATGGCTGTCTCTTCCTGGTTGATCTATATTTTGGTGCTATGGACATTACTTGATTAATTACACTTTGCACAGTATATATGAGATGGGGACATGTTTCGCTATAATAATCGGGTTTTAGGCCTTGCCCATTTGCATTTTGGAAAGCAACCAAAGAAATAAAGATCAATTGAAGAAAGAAATGCTTTGAAACTCTTGAGGTAGCCATGTTTCAAGAAGACAATGAAATCTAATTCACTTTTAAGCTTTAATGTTGTGGTGAAATGATAAGGAACCCCTTGTAACTATTTATACCTCTTACAAGCCTAATTAGTTCTTTTAAACTAATATGTTCTTAAACAGCATCATGCCGTGGCTTTCTTAGTTGTCTTTCATGAGGTAGTGACCAATTGGCCATTAGAATAACTTTTGGATCATTGGTAATGATTAATAGACAAATGTGTGCAAGTAAAAGTGTACATCACTAATTGTCATTACCCTAGATCTAAAATAAATTATGAGACGATGACAATAATGTTCCTACTTCCTAAAAGGTACATGACGGTTGACTTTGAGGGTGACACTCAGATCCTTTGAACATAACAACTTTAAAGACCAATTTTATGCAATATTTTTTTTTTTTTAAAAAATTAGAGTTATTATCACTTGCGAATTAACTATCTTAATTTAATTGAACTAATTAGGCAATCAACGGTAATGACTGAATGAGCATGTGTATGACTGCTTAACTAATCATAGGACTGTGATTAGGTGAAGGTTCTGACTTTTCAGAATGTCAGTAGCCATGTGTTGCGCGTGTTTACTAAAGGTAGTGTAACCAAATGGATTAGTGAGATCAATGAAATGCAAGTGTATCCTATGAATTGATCTTCTCGTTGTGACATTATTTTCAAATCAGTTAATTAGTATTAACTGAATTAGAGCTAGAGGCTGTTAGGATATCCCTATATTAAACTAATTAAAGGATTATTGTTTCAAAAGGTACTAAATTTTTTCAGAATGTTTTAATTAGCAAGTACTTTTTAACAATCATTACTAATTTGTTACAGTTTTCATAGGGAGGAAAACATTTAAGAAAAATACTATAGTTTCTTTAGGGAAGTTAATACATTATATTTAAAACATATACGGTATAATATAATATATTTGTATAAGTTTATAATGTATAAATATTTAAAGTTAGCAGGATGATTCTTTAATTATATTTATAGAACTTCCCAATATTGTAAATTATAGCACACAACCCATTCTCTCTGTCACATTTTATTCCGACCCTAATTTCCATCAAGTAGAGGATAGATTTGGGAAGAAGGTTGGTATCACTACCATACAGATTGAAGCACCAAGATTCACATATATTAAGAGAAATACTAGCATTAAATTATATTAAAACTCACACATAGTGAGATAAATGATACAACTAACCAGTATTAACTCACTCTGTATTATGCTAATCTACTACTAACTGCTTGAGTGCTCTTTTTTCTCTTCAATTGAGAGACCTTTCTTTTCTCCATATTAATGACTGCTTTGAGAGTAAATGTTAGAATTTAATCTATAAATTTCCAGCCCAAGAAGTATAATTAAGTGGCTGCTGTAGCCAACAGCCCATTGGTTGTTGGTTTCGTATTATACACATTAATACCAGAGATAATGTAACCAATTGGATCGGTTTCAATGAAATGCAAGTCTATCGTATGAACTGATCTTCTCGTTGTGACATTATTTTAAGGTACAATCAGTTAATTGATATTAATCGAATGTTGTAAGTAGTTTTTGACAACCACAAATTTGTTTATTGTTTTTATAGGGAGGAAAACATTTAACTATAGAGCACTACCCCATTGTCTCCCTACACATCTTATGTGTATAAGAGACCGTGAAGTACAAGATAGAATTGGAGGTCTCCATCACCATAGTACAAATTTGTAAAAATTTTTATTACTATTATTTAATTTAATTTTCCTCGTGGAACCGTATTTATATACACAGTTATTATATGTAGAAACAAGTTAATAAAATTTTTTTCTATTTAAAAAAAAAAAAAAAACAGCATATTATTATAGAGGGGAATAATAATAGCAAATGTAGGTTGTAATTCTAGATGTGGTTCTTCGTTTAAGGCCTACTCATTGCCTGTATTAATACAAAAATTATAGTCAAAAAATTATTCAAAATAATAGTGTAACTACTTTTAAAATATGATGCATATGAGATAAAAGATATTTGCAATACATTAGGTTG